>CM047810.1:37813279-37870225 GCA_026214975.1 Gentiana macrophylla
CTGATGCGATCACTTAGGAAATATGCCTAACCACAAGAATGTTTCCTAGGTGAGGAATACAGTTAATATCAGCATCCCTAGTATTGTAAGCGTGCAAGTTATATGAGATGGAGACCCAAAAGGTGAAGTCACGTAATGTGGCACAGTGATCTAGTGTCCTACCCGGAACTAAGTCAAGTTTAGGGGATGACTCCCGTAGCCAATATAAAAGAAATACGAATCAGATTAATAGTTGTCGAGTATCGCTTAATTATATAGAATCTCTAGATCCAAACGATAATCTAATGATTGGGGAGGTTAATTACGTTGTCTTTGTTGTGTTGTGTCGAGTCGAGTCATTTATCTTTCTTGTCTTTTGTTGGTCATAGACCGCTTCTGTGTGCTTGGCATGAATGATTAATTGTTCGTATATAAATGATCCACAATTGGTTCCCTGTGGGATCGACCTTGATTCGCTATAGCTATACTACGATGGACCTAGTCCTCTTGCTAGTATTGGATTATGGTGATCAAGTATTTTATTATCACTTGATCTACATCATCAAGTTTTTGGCGCCGTTGCCGGGGAACCAACGGTCAAGTTTATATATAAATAATTTTTATTCATGTCGAGTTTTCTGTTTTAGAGTATGTTTTTACGTTTTTGAGTCCCTCTGGTTGTCTGCTCTGTGTAAAAATTCCAGATTCTGGAGAATCTGTTTCGCTCCTAGCGAGCCAGGAGCTGACTGCCAGCGAAACTGGCTCTATTTCTAGAATTTCGCGTGTCTGTTTATCCCCGTATGTTTAATCCGTACGTCTGATAGCAGCATGGGAAACCATGTTTAAATCAGTCTACGGTCCGTTTTGTTTTTGTTTTTCTTTTGTTTGCAGAAACCAGGGAAGCAATAATCTGAGTCAGTAATTTTTCGTGGGCGCTGAGAAAATAACCCAGCAACATGTGGAGCTACAAATATACGATGGGAAAAGAAATGGAAGCAACACCTTTAAAGCACCAAGATGGCTCCGAGAAAATAAATATTAAAAGGCTCGAATTATTCGTGGTACAATGTTGAAGGCAAGGTACTACCTTTTTTTGCTTATGTTTTACTATCTTTTGGTTTTTTGAACATAAGTTAGTCTTTACATGAACCTGAGTATGAATCTTAGCCCAGAGTGAATTTTAAGATTAATTTTATTAGTGCCGAAGGTTCCGCCCCAAATCTGTCTCTCATCTGTAGAGGTGTAGGAAACATGTAGTAGTTGAAGGAAGCAAAGAATAAAGAGTTCCTCGTAGTTCTGTTAACCGAGACGCTCAATCTCAGTGTCCTACACATAAGAATGCTTCTAATCTACTGGCCATGGGAGCAACAATTTGTGTAGTTTTAAGAATTCGCAATCTAAAGAAGACGTTGAGTTTTGAGAGAGCATAATGAAGCAGCATTATAGAGGATATGATTAAAATGGGTCCCTAGGACTAAATCTTCTTAGAATTCACTAGTTCCTAAAACGAGAGCCGAGGTAAGAGCTTTGTATAAATGGTATGGATAGATGTCGCTTTCTAGGTCTCACAACCAAGGAAGGGTATTAATCCATAAGCGCCAGAGCCCACCTCATATAGTGCTCAAGGGGTCAACATCTGGCGATCCAAGAAGGATAACTGACAAGGATACTTTTTGGAAGTCGAGCTGAGGACTTTAAACTCAGAATTACTTCTTTAAAACCCTTAGGATTTCTTTTTAGTTTTGTAGGTTTTGTTTTCTTTGAGTCAAATAAGAGTAACGTGACATGTGTTGAGGTTTTTTGTTTGCCGTGTTCCGATGGCCATTAGGCTAAGGATGTGCAAAACTTTTTTACTCAATATAGGCCATGTGAAATAGAGTTTCTTAGGAGAGTCGAGAAATTGCTAGAGAAAAAGAAATTTAGCAATCAACCTTAAGATGGAAGCATTAAGAGAACTTGAGAATTCATCAAATGTAACAGAGAATGATTGGTGCGAACAAGAACTCTTTTTGGTCAACTCCCAAAACTTTTTAGAATGGCGATCCGAGTGAAAATCCAAAGTTGTGTGCAATTCGTTCTGCAACTACCCTTATCCCTTTCTTTATACCTTTTAACCCTTCAACCTTTTCTATTCTCTCACCAATCTGCCTCACAATTCACATTTCTAACCATTCTTTCATTCCCTCTCTTTCTCTCCGTCTATTTCACTCTCCCACCCTAACCCAATCCCTTAACCAATACCCACCCAAAACACAATTTCTTACCCACCCTTTATCTTTTCTTACCATTCTTATAAATATCTTTTTCTCAACCCATCATACTCTCAACCTCCATTTTGTTTACAAAATCCCCTTGTGTTGCGGAATTAGAAATATTGCTAAGTTTTAATGATTATCTGTTATCATTTTGGTTTTCATGATCCTAGCTGGGGTAAGTGTAGCTCTGAACCTAGCTAGATTTTATGAGTTTTTGGTTAGATCGTAAAAAGAAAAAACAACTTCTCTTTCTACCGGAAGATTTCCATTTCACTTTTTCCTAACCATTCCGGCACATATAGATGATGAGTTTTGTTCTAAGCTATCACACCGATCCGACCTTCTTGATGACATTGAGACCTTCTACGTGCTAAATTGGGTGATTAGTAATTTCGCGGAGAAGCTACATCTCCCTAAGTTGTTGATATCCAATCAAAACATGAAGCGTCTGTGCTGAGTATCTGATTTTATCTTTAGCCAATAGGTCACATTCAATCTGTTATACCTTACCAAGTTTCTCTTTTACACTAGATTGAATACATGGTTGATCCAGTCAACCTCGTGTTTTCCCACATGGGGTAATGCTTGATCTTTGTCTTCTCTACCCGGTTTCGAGAATATTTTTGTGGTGGAGGATATCGATGAATACTATCTTCTTTTGTTGATTGTTTATTTTTCTTTCTATTTAGTATTTTTCTTTTTGAGTCTATATATATCCTTTTTCTTATTCGTTTTAGAACTCGTGTCTGAACGAGTCGTTTTAACTCTTTGGTTTTCCTTGTCATTGGTTGTATAAAATAAAGTGGCTTAATTTGTTTTTGGATATTTTATATCTAATTATCGCCACATTATTTTATAACTTCCATTGACGTGTTATTAATGATTTAAGTGGAGTTTCGTTTGGTTTGCTTAAACAGGTTTTCATTTGCTTCTCCACGACGTGCTTGGATTACTCCGATGTTCTGCGTCTACTTGAGAGCCGTTTCCAGAGCTAAGTCTTTTTCTTAAATTCTCATTTTTCTTTGTCATTGGGGACAATGCCATGTTTAAGTGGGGGGTAGGAGACTTAGCTATGATGTGTTATAATTGAAAATTGAATGAAACGGTGAAAAATTGAAAATTTGAACAAATGCCAAAATTAATTATCTCGTATCCTTAGAATTGTGAGTTCTAAAACATGGAATTGATAGGAAAGGAACCAAGTTGCATGATTACGTGATCATTTCATACTTATGTGAATGTAAATTTAAGGATATTCATGCCGACTGTTGCAAGTAGTTATTTATTATTCGATTACTCAATTTTGCATCGACTATTATCGCACGAATTATAATAACTGAAGAAATTATGTGTACATTGCGTAGATGATTGGTTATGTGAACTTAGTGTCGATATTTATCTGCTGATGTATTCCTATCTTCTAGCCATCAAAGCGGAGTAATAAGCTTGAGAATTATCTGTGTTTTAAAAATGCATTAAACACTGGGCTTGTAGTAACATTAACAAAGTAGCCCCGAGCTTGTGGGAATATTCAACGCTATTGACCAATCCGTGAAAGGAGGATTCTTGCAATGCATAATTTACTTTCAAAGCAAGTTTCTTTCTTGAGAAGTGTTAATACTTGAAATTATGAAAATGCGAAAAATTCAACTTTTTAAGAGGCTTTGAGTATTTCTCGGTCTCCGAGTCCAAAAATCTTCTGGATAACGCTCTTGCTTATTGCACCATGTCTTTACCCATTACGAGACTTAAGAAGTAGGAATGCTGATGTTGGTAGGTTAAGACTGCAAAGTTAGCATAAACTTTAATCTTGCCATGAATATATAAAACTGAATGCACATGCACACATCACTTCGATTCATAGCGAGTAGTGAATAATGGATACCTTATAAGCATGAATGGCATGAGTTGACTCGAGTTTCTTGTGTAAGTATGATTTGACCATTGGAAAATGTTATCTTGGGGAATGACTTATTGATGCTTTGTTCGGACGATCAAAGTCTAAGTGGGGGGTAGTTGTCGACGGTCAAATTATACCCATAAAAGTCATCAACGTTGTCCTTACGATAATCTCTAGATCCCAACGATAATCTAATGATTGGGGAGGTTAATTACGTTGTCTTTGTTGTGTTGTGTCGAGTCGAGTCCTTTATCTTTCTTGTCTTTTGTTGGTCATAGACCGCTTCTGTGTGCTTGGCATGAATGATTAATTGTTTGAATATAAATTATCCACAATTGGTTCCCTGTGGGATCGACCTTGATTCGTTATAGCTATACTACGATGGACCTAGTCCTCTTGCTAGTATTGGTTTATAGTGATCAAATATTTTATTATCACTTGATCTACGTCATCAAGATGCTCTATTGAGCAGACCTAATGAAATTTTCTACGAGCTACGCTATATAAGGAGCCCTAATACAAAGCCTGGAGATTAGGCCGACACAGCGGATCAGAAGGGATCGAAAACGCCCTAGTGATGCATGCATTTCTAAGAACCTAATCAGGTCGAGGCATACCAATATAATAGGTCGAGATTTTTCTTTTTATAATTTCAAACAACATTTATTTGTTGTTTGTTTCACGTTTTTAATCATAGATTTATTCTTTATTAAATCATGGACATTTTCATTGTGATTACCCGTAACGGTTAATTTCCCTTTCGTGTGTTATTTCAAAAGATGCACCAACATACACATTTCAAAATTAACTAAGGCATTTCATACTACAAATTTTCAATACACATGTCAAAATTAAGGTATATAATACTACAAATGTCAAAATCACTTTCAAAATTACATATAACATCTACACATGTCAAAATTAAGGTATTTATACTACTCATTTCAAAACAAAACAACACTATAAGAAGTACCACATATTATTCAAATAAAAAACTATACTATCATACATTAATTCCAATCTAAAAAATTGTCTACACTGCCATACAATTTCTCCACATTATCATACTATCATGCATCTCTATAATTTGAATCCCAAACTAATCACTGTCATTTACAAAATAATCGAGCATTAACACTATCATACATTTTTTTCGAATAAAAAGAATAACACTATCATACATATTGCATACGTGAATTATCCATGAATACGAATAAAAAAAATCGAAATTATACATACAACATTATCATACATTAATTCCATACATGAATTCAAATGAAAAAAATAAAATATAACACTATCAAACATTAAAATTTTCGAATGTATACAATAAAATTTTCGAAATTAAAACTAATAAACCGTAAATGACTCACAAGATGTGCTTCTTCGATGCGCCATTGTGATGATACCGTTCCAATTTCAAACCACTCCCGTTTCAAAAAAAAAAAAAAAAAAATCTCTGTAATTTGAAGGAATTTGTGCGTTCTTGTTGTTTCAGAATGAAATGGGGAAGAGGAAGAAGACGAAGCGAATATAGGCTAGGGTATTTCAATTTTGACGAGCCGAGGTTTCTTTTTGGACGAAACGAGTGGATTTCGACGAAGCGCATCACTAATTCCGTCGAAATTGGACGAAATCCGTCCAATTTGCCCCCCCCCCACTATTCCCGTCTATATTATGACGGAAACGCTTCACTTTTGATGGATCCGTCATTTTATGCCTGTGTTTCTTTTTGGACGGGAATTATATCAAAATTGGACGTGACAATATATATTTGGACGGAATCGTCCAAATTTGGACGCTGACCCAAAAAAAAAATATCAGGTCTAACCTCATTTAAATCGAAATATATGGTGCTACAGTGACCTGATCTTATATATTCACGTTGATGACCATCGTTGCTTTTCGATATATAAGGAGTAAAACAGGAAGATTGTCGAAAAGTACAAAAACAGCCCTGGCAATAACAAAAACATCCCTGGCATTACCAGTAGCCTTAAAGCGATCATCCCCACTTGTCAAACGGGTTAGAAGACCGAACATCGATTGGCTCATCGGTCTTATTGCATCTTCAGTTGGGATTTTGAATAAGGGTAATGGGTTTAACAGACCAAGCATTTGAATTGAGGGAAATTGATCGGTTGGAAGGCCATACCGACAGGGTTTGGAGCGTTGCTTGGAAACCGGCCACCGGCATCGATGGTGTACCGGCTGTTCTTGCTTCCTGCAGTGGTGACAAGACCGTTCGTATTTGGGAACAGTCTCCCTTAACTGGCTCTTTCCGTAGCAGGGTTCGTTTTTTAGCTTATCATTAACTTTTTTTTTATTATCATAACTAAGATTAAAGAACACTTGTTCAGCGGCAATTATGAGCATAAGAAGGAAAAGTTTTTTTTTTGTCTTTCTTTGATTTATTTATTTGACAAAGCTCCTATTTACTTAAGGTGGTCAGTCTAGCATCCGAATATAAAGTTTAATTATCTAAAGCATCCAAGAATATCAACAATTTGGATAGTTGGAGATGGTGAAATACGCCATATTTAAGAGTTTTCTAGTAAATGGGGGAGTTGACGCATAAAGGTATTGTCTTGCAGGAAGTGTTGGAGGAGAGGCACACGCGGACAGTTAGATCATGTGCCTGGTTTCCATCCGGAAATATGATAGCTACTGCTAGTTTTGATGCCACCACTGCTGTCTGGGATCAAATTGGCGATGAATATGAATGTGTTTCAACTTTAGAGGTAGTTCTAAATTATGCAGAACTTTTTTGTGCTTTACATCGAGTGTTATCATTACTTTTTACCTATGCTTGTTCAACAAAACTTAAATGATGCTTGTTCAACAAAAACTGACTTTTCAACACGCCTCTTTAATCCCATGGAAATTGAGCTTGAGTCTTGAAACTGCTTATGACCGAACAGTTTGGTGAGCATGTCTGTTAACTTATCCTTGGAAGAAACAAAAGCCACTCGAATGAATTTATGGGCCACAAACTCGCGAACATGATGAAAATCTATCTCGACGTTCTTGGTATGGGTATGAAAGAGATGATTGACAGAGAGATACGTAGCGCCAATGGTTTCACACCACAGTGTAGGCGGTGACAATAATGAAATATACATTTCTTCTTTAAGGAGGCTACAGACCCCTAGAACCTCATCCGCCGCATAAGAGAGTGATTTGTACTCAGCTTCAATGCTATTTTTAGCGACAGTCTTGCTACGCCAACTTATTAAATTATCACTAAGAAGGACACAATAAGCACCAATAGAACGCCAATCATCAACATCAGTGGCCTAGTCAGCATCAGAGAAGGCATGTAATTGTAGAGGCGACTTGTAAAAGGAAGAAGACGATATGGTGGGAGGAGCCGTCGGATTGATGAGGGAGGAGGGAGGAGGGGAGGAGGGAGGAGGGAGGAGGGAGGGATTTTTCGGAAATTAGGGCTTGTGAAAAGGAGGGTTTTGACGTGAAGAGAGGGAGAGATTCATGATTGGCTCTCATACCATATTAACAAAGAAAATAAAAGGATTTTATTGATTCAAAGTGATTGATACATTAGTATTAAACAGTGCATACCTAGAGAAAATAATACATGTGAATATTCTAGAATACTAAAATTAAGGACAATTTAAATTATGCTTGTTCAACAAGAATGGACTCTTCAGCACAAATGAATAAGTCTTGAATTTTTTAACCTGTCCTTTATATAATGGTGCCATTACTGAGGTTATTTTATTCTAGGTAATCATTCGATCAAAGATTGCATTTTTTTTTTAGTTATATATCGACTCCAGAATGTGTAGTGCATGACCTATCTATGTTGTTATTGGACTTTCTTTGGGTTTCCCTTTGGTAATGTTAGAGTTTACAGGGTCATGAAAATGAGGTCAAAGGTGTATCTTACAATGCATCTGGCTCACTGTTGGCCACCTGTGGGAGAGACAAATCTGTTTGGATATGGGAGGTTTTACCTGGTAACGAGTTTGAATGTGTCGACGTCTTACAAGGGCATACACAAGATGTCAAAATGGTCCAGTGGCATCCCCACATGGACCTGCTATTCTCATGTAGCTATGACAACAGTATTAAGGTAAGCAGAAGTTCTCCTTCATTTTATGCCTTCAAGAAATCATTTTTTTCCGTCCTTTATTTTTCATATTGGCAAGCAGAGAATTGATAAGAATATGCTGTGAGCATACCCATTGGATTTTTTTTGTGTCGTGACATGGATTGAATTCATGCAGGTTTGGGCAGAAGATGGGGATGATACGTGGCACTGTGCCCAGACGATAACTGAAGCTGACAAGTATGAATTGACATGCTTTCATGTTGTGTCCATATCATTTCATTTCACTTGGTTTTTTGCTTTCTTTCTGAGGTTCCAGTATTGGTTCACCTGTACATTTGAACAAATGTTCCTTTTCTGAAATTTCATTTCTAACTTTTTGAAATTTGAGTGGAAATGACGTTTATCTTGTAATTTCATGTTGTATGATTAATGTCTTATCTTAAATGATAGAGATGGCTTCTTTTAGAACTTAGGGTTACAGCGATAAGAGCCTATAAAGCAGATTTTGTTCAAGTAAAGGTCGTAGGTGGCCTAATCTACCTCTTTTTCAAGTTCTTTGGGACCAATTTTATAGCTACCATAACCATAATACCTTTTAACTATTTGTTATATTCAACACATTGAAAATTACACATGCTCGTTTGCTTCTTTTGTTTTTACTTCCTCCTTTAACTGCATTTATTACTTTTCAGTGGTCACACATCTACCGTATGGGCTCTCTCCTTTAATGCCAGTGGAAATAAAATGGTTACTTGCGTGTATGTTGGCCTTTCGTGCACACTCTCTCTCTTTTATGTTTTTCTTAGAAAATATCCCTCTGAGATGTTCCTAAGATACTAATAACTAATCTTCTTAGCGACATAATGCAATTTGCAAAGGATGATCTTACCATTAAAATATGGGGAGTCGACATAGGGAGAATGCGATCTGGCGATTCTTATACACCTTGGTGAGCTGCATTACTTTTCGTGTTTGTTTATCTTTTGTAGAGAGACTTGTGAACATGTTAAAATGCTAAACATGCTTACTTTGGAGTGACTGATTATCTTCTAGTTGTATGGTTAGATTATATCCAATGATATATAAAGATATTGAGAAGAAGAACTTGAGAGGAAAAAGAAGAAGATAAGAGAAAAATGTAACTCTTATTATTAAACATAACCTCTTAAGGTTAGTATATATAGGAGAATACAAAAGTGCTAAGCATGCTAAAAAGTAAAAGCATAAAGCATAAAGCATAAAGTAACTACATTAACTACCTAGATACCTTTTAGGGTGGCTACATTGATAAGAGGAAAAGTAAAACTGCTCAAATTGCCTAATTTGTACAATGATTTAATACTACTAGATACTAAGTATAACTTTAATTACTAAGTATCATAACTATTGTCGGATTATATATATTCAAAGAGGGGTAACTAACCTGCTGAGGATGTATAATAATGTTTCAATACTCCTCCTCAAGCTGATAGGTAGATGTCCAGTAGTCCCAACTTGTCCACACAGTTTTGGAAATTAGTTTTAGGAAGCCCTTTGGTGAAGATATCAACTACTCAAGCTTGGACTTGACATGAGATAGATTAATGCTTCCATTAGTGACTTTTTCCTTAATGAAATGTCTATCAACTTCAATGTGTTTAGTCCTATCATGTTGAATGAGATTTTTGGATATATCAATAGCGACCTTACTATCACTATATAAACACATAGGTTTGGATACATGAATTCTCGATTCGCCATGATTTTACGGATCCACAGTGGCTCATGATACCTAAGGCAACAACTCACTTGCAGCCTGCTTGCACATTCGGCCACTACTTGGTTGTTTCTTGCTTCCCAAGACACAAGGTTTCCAAATATAAAGATACACCACCACGAGGTTGATTTTCCTTCCACTTTATCCCCTCGCCAACGGCATCAACATACCCTTCAATTTTTGTGTTTCCTGAGCTTTAAACAGGATACCCTTCCTGGACATCCTTTCGAAACCTTAGAGTCTTAATGCGGCATTATAGTGGATTACCTTAGGTGAGTGCATGAATCGACTCAGTTGACTCACAAAGAAATGAGATGTCCGGCCTTGTGTGTGAGAGGTAGATTAGTCTTCCTACAAGCCTCCGATAGTGTTCAAGATCATAGTCTCCACCATCATCATCTCTTTTCAAACTTGATAGCACAATCAACCTGGGGTATCGCGAGTTTACACCCCAAGAACTCCATAGTCGAGAGCAAATCCAGGGTATACTTCCTCCGAGTGAGCGAGAATACCACTTGAAGATCTAGCAACCTATGCCTAAAAAGTATTTGAGAGGTCCAAGGTCTTTTACATCAAATTCTTTGGTGTAAGAAGGTTTTGAGTTTAGCAATTTACGAGTCCGAACTTCCAGGTGATAACAATATCATCCACATACACTATCAAGATGGTGAGGTCCCTGCTTCTCGAATGTTGATAGAACATAGTGTGGTCTCCATGTCCCAGATATACTTAGCAAGTTTCATAGCTTGAGTGAACACTCTTTAAACCATGCCCTAGGTGACTTTGTTTTAGTCCATAAATGGATTTATTCGGCTTTTAGGACATGGTTGGGTGTTGATACAAATCCAGGAGGGTCTTTGCATGTACACCTCCTCTTGTAGTTCCCAATTCGTAAAGGCATTCTTTATGTCAAGTCGATGGAGAGGCCAATTCTTTGTTCTTTGCAATTGATATAATAATTACAGATGAGTTGAGCTTTGCTACTGAGGGGCAAAAGTCTCATTATAGTCAATCCCCAAAGATTGTGTAAATCCTTTAGCCACAAGTCCGGCTTTGTACTGCTTATAGTTCCATCTGGATTGTGTTTAATGTTAAACAACCACCTACACCCTACAGGTTTGACCCCTTTAGGTGTAGGTATGTCATCCCAGGTGTGATTCTTTTCCAATGCATCCAATTCTTCCAAGACAGCCTTCTTCCATTGTGGGTGATTTAGGGCCTGATAGATGGTGTTGGGAGTTTGAGAAGCATCTAAGTTGGCTAAAAAGGTCCTCTGTTTGCTAGACACTTTACCATATGACACATACCTGTTAATAGGATGTTTAGTACATTCTCTAGTACTTTTCCTCAAGGCAATGGGTAAATCTGAAGTAGGTTCAAGATCAAGGTCAGGTTGCTCATAGATAAGTTCAGATTCAATAGGAGGAACAGGGGTATGAGGAAGAGACTGACTGGTTTTCTTTTGTCTAGTATAGATTATGGGAGTAGGACTTGGGGAGTTGGTAGGCTCCTCCTCAGCAAGAGTATGGATAGGAGAATGTGAGGGACAGTGATTAGGCATGGTTATAGATGAGGGACTGTGATTAGGCATGGGTAGAGTAGGAGGGTCATACAGAAACAAGTATTGATCATCATTGTTGCCAGGTTTTGTGTGGTAAAAAGGTTGATCTTCAAAGAAGGTAACATCACTAGACACATAAAATTTATGAGTGTTTGGGTCAAAGCATTTGTACCCTTTTGAGTAGAGAGAATAACCAACAAATATAGTTTTTATAGCTCTAGGATCCAGCTTTGGTCTTAGTGGGGGCATGGTTATGTACAAAGGTCAGACATCCAAAGATTTTCGAGAGGTAAGGTGGATACAAGTTTTGAATTAGGGAATATGGAGTTTAGAGCATCAATGAGGTGTCTGCCGAATTTGATGTTCTGGATGGCATCCGGTTGATTAAAAAGTGGTCATCGTAATGACCTCATTCCAAATAATAGAGTTAGGGACATTATAGGTATAAAGCAGGGTTCTAGCAACTTCCAAAAGATGGCGGTTTTTCCTTTTTTGCTACCCAATTTTGTTGGGGTGTGTTGGTGTAGGAAGTTTGGTGTATTATACCTTTCTTGGTGACAAAGGGATTAAGGCAGGAGTTTAGGTATTCAGTTCCATTGTCAGATCTGAGGAATTGTATTTTAGTCTGGAATTAGTAGGGGCATGGTTATGTACAAAGGCTGTACATCCAAAGATTTTCAGAGGTAAGGTGGATACAAGTTTTGAGTTAGGGAATATGGAGTTTAGAGCATCAATGGGGGTATTGAATTTCAGTATTCTGGATGGCATCCGGTTGATTAAAAAGTGGTTTCGAAACGACCTCATTCCAAAGAGTAGTTAGGGACATTATAGGTATAAAGCAGGGTTCTAGCAACTTCCAAAAGATGGCGGTTTTTCCTTTCTGCTACCCCATTTTGTTGGGGTGTGTTGGTGCAGGAAGTTTGGTGTATTATACCTTTCTTGGTGACAAAGGGATTAAGGCAGGAGTTTAGGTATTCAGTTCCATTGTCAGATCTGAGGAATTGTATTTTAGTCTGGAATTGAGTTTCTATCATGTTATAGAAATTTTCAAACAGATTAGGAACTTCAGATTTATGTTTCATAAAGTAGACCCAGGTGAGTCTAGTGTGATCATCAATGAATGAGATAAACCAGGGTTTGTGAATAATGTTGGATGTTCCTGATGGTCCCAGGACATCGAATGAATAAGCATAAAAGGCTTGGATGCCTTATAAGAGATGAGTTTAAAGACGATTTCTAGTTTGTTTGCCCAAGATACAATTTTCACATTTCAAACTTTCAATACAAACATCAGAAAACAAGGAAGGATTCATCCTTTTTAGGTAGGGAAAATTAGGATGTCCTAATCTAAAATGTAACAACATTATCTTATTACATTTAGAGTTCAAGCTAACATTAAGACCACTTGCATTCTTAGGATAGCTGCTATGGATGAGATACAGACCCTCAGATTTCCTAGCACTGCCAATCTTCATGTGTGACCCAGATCCTGAAACTCACAATGAGTTGAATAAAAGTTAGCAACACATTTCCTATCATTGCAGAACTGGCTGACAGAGAATAGGTTACAATCAAGTTTTGGAACATAAAGAACAGAGTTTAGGGTAAGGTTTGGTAGGATTCTAACTGACCCTAAACCAACCACTTTGGAAGAAGAACCATCTGCAATAGTAACATAGTGATCATTATTACTCTTAGTGAAATAATGGAAAAGGGAGAGATCACCTGTCATGTGGCTTGATGCCCCTGAGTCAACAATCCAAGACTGATTGTCATGAGCAGTTGCCCCTACAGTTGATTCAGAAACAGGTGGAATTCGTTTGTCAAACATTAAAGCCAGAGTTTCCATCTGCTCCTTTGTGAACCCTGTGGTTCGCTTACAGTAGCATTGTATGCCCTTTTTTGATCACTTCCACTTCCCTCAGCCCGGTTCTTCATAAGATGAGGGGGTTTTCCATGGAGATTCCAACACTTTTCCTTGAGATGACCCCTTTTTTTGCAATAGTCACACAGTAGGTTGGCTCATTGTTCACTCTTCTTGTTATTGCCTCTGTTATACCCAACATTTGCTGCATCAGATTCAGCAACTTTGAGTGCTGAGTGGTTTCCACCTGGAGTTGGCAATATACCATTGCTTACACCCATAACTCCCCTTCTACTTTCCTCCGTTCTCACAGCAGAAAAGGCATCCTGAATTGAGGGAAATGGAGTTTGAGCCAGAATCCTTTCCCTTGCAGCATCATAGTTGGGATTTAGACCGTACAAGAAGTCAAAGACCCTTTCTTCTTCAACAAGCTTTGCATAGATATCACTATCCTCAGAACATTTCCACTGCCTTATTGTAAGTTGGTCACATTCCTGCCATAGCTTGTTGAGGGTGTTGAAGTATTGGGTGACATTAAGTGCACCCTGTTTGGTTTCCTTTAAAGAGGTTCTCAGACCAAAAACAGTGAGCATAATTGCCTTGGTCGAATAGTTTTAGCTATCTTATCCCGGATAGCCTGTGTGCGAAGTAGTAAAGAGATGAACTTGACTGATATCATCAATCATAGAGTTGATGAGCCTAGATACAACTATAGCATTTTCTCTGCCTCCCAGAAAGATATTCTTGCGATTCTTTATTGGTTGGGGGTTTAATGGTTCCAGTTAGGTAACCAAGTTTACCTCTTCCAAAGGACATGACACGCTACAGATTGTGCCCACTGGACATAATTAGGTCCATAGAGTTTCTTTGATGTGATTTGGAGAGATGGATTATCAACTCCATTTACACTTTGAGAGAGATAGCGAGGAAGGAGTGGGGTTAGGAATTCGAAATCAGTCATTTTAACACTTGGAAAAGATGAGAGAAAGAAAGTTTTTTTTTAAGGTCGATCGTTTTTTTCCCGAAAATCGTGGCTCGATACCATAAAGATATTGAGAAGAAGAACTTGAGAGGAAAAAGAAGAAGATAAGAGAAAAATGTAACTCTTATTATTAAACATAACCTCTTAAGGTTAGTATATATAGGAGAATACAAAAGTGCTAAGCATGCTAAAAAGTAAAAGCATAAAGCATAAAGTAACTACATTAACTACCTAGATACCTTTTAGGGTGGCTACATTGATAAGAAGAAAAGTAAAACTGTTCAGCTGCCTAATTTGTACAACAGATTTAATACTACTAGATACTAAGTATAACTTTAATTACTAATTATCATAACTATTGTCGGATTATATATATTCAGCAGGGCAACTAACCCTGCTGATCCTGCTGACCCTGCTGACCCTGCTGAGGATGTATAATAATGTTTCAATAATATATAGCGTGAAATGATGTGAATATATTTGACTATGTTTTATGGAATCTGTGTTATAGCCCGAGACTTATGCTGGTGTCAGCAGCCATGTGATTCTCTGTGCAATTCCAGTTGTTTTATGCTTATGTTGATAGTCGTCAATACTCTGTAGAACCTCACAAAATTAATCATGAAATTTCTGTGGTGCTTAAGTTAATTAGCACGAAGAAAGCTTAATAACTTGGAGTATATACTCAGGCATGTATTATATCTGTATGGGGTTCGTGAAAGGGCCGGGCCATCTAGCTAATTCATTCTGCAAATAATTTTGTAGAAAGCAGGGCAATGACGGCTTCTCTTCTTCTTTGTAGCCCTCATTGAAGAAATAAGTGCGACTTTATTTAAAAAAACATGAGGGAAAGCATGTAGGTATAATATTCTGAGTATAGTAGCACTTTGAAAAATCGTATGGCGTTTTTAGACACGTAGAAAAGTAGATAGTGCTTTGAATTTGACAGGGGAAATAGTAGCAAAAGGTTGTATCATGGATTTCAGTGTGTTTTGATCATTCTCATTTGTGAAGTTCGCAACTATTTCAAAATTGTCATAAATCGATTCTAAAGAACCACCAATCCAAATAAACTTCTAGTGCTTCTTAGGTAATTTACATGCTTCAATCATTGTGAGGGCAATATGTAGAATTGTTTTTCTCTTAAAATAGCAGGTCCCAAGTATTTTATGCCCTGCATGAGATAATTTGGTATGGTGGCCATTTTCTGTGGAAATGTTAAGATAGTTAAAATGCTTCACTTTGGTCGTATCAGAAGTCTTTAAAGTTAAAAATCATCAAATGTTTTGCATTACATTTCTCATGGATGTGAACTTTCATCAACAGAATTAGTGAGTACATGCTTTTGGAAAAAGGTTGTATGAGGATAAGTGGCTACGGTGCAGTTGCGAAGCATATTAATGTTGATTCCGGGTTTTGTGCAATGAGGGCATAACCAAAGTGTTGCTGTAACTTTTATGACCATAGCATGTGTTTTCTCATGTTGTATAATCAATTGTGCTCTATAAATAAAATAGAACGTGGTCTCGTAGATGAGTGAATTTTTCGTAAATTACAGCATAGAATTCTGGTTTACTATTTACATATACTTTATATAAGAAGAAGCTTATGATTGCCTTGTGTCTTTATTGCAGGAAACATCTCTGCACTTTATCCGGTTATCATGATCGAACTATTTTTTCAGTTCACTGGTCAAGGTTGTTTTCTTAACCTCTTCATGAATGAGCTAAACATGCTTTCTTCATCAATATTTTGCTTCTCCTTACCTGACATTGTTGTCTTTTTTTTTTTTGTTTTCATACAAGGGACGGCATAATTGCTAGTGGAGCAGCGGATGATGCTATATGCTTATTTGTTGAGAATGAAAATGATTTGGTACTTAAACTGCTCTTTCTCCTCTAAATAATTGAGACACTAAATGTTGCTATGCCCATGAGTATTAAAGGGGTTGCATCCTTTTATTTTTACTCTGCTTTTTGTTGTGTGATGGAAAGAACTTCCCCCTTATCCCAGTGTAGTTTTTGTAGTCAATATATTGTCCCACTAATATATGAAGGGACATTATAACTGAAACGACATTCATGTGTATCATGTCGTTTGTCCATGGACAAACGAGTGAACAAAAAGAAAAACACATCAAGTCCATGGCATGGTTGATTGGAATTTAGAGTGTGTTTGATTAAAAAATACAGTTTCTTGAAAGCTTTAGCCACTTCTTACCCCCCTTTGATATGTGTAATATTTTGTGGAATATTTTCAATATAGTCCTTGAGGGTTTTATACGAAAGTTTTTTGGATGGCCTTTTTACAGGGCGATGATGGTCCCAAGTATGAATTGCTATTGAAGAAGACGAAGGCTCATGATATGGATGTAAACTGTGTGCAGTGGAGCTCTGGGGTAAGCTCGTGTATAAGATTAAAAAGGATTATCTTGTCGGTTTTAAATATGCAAAATTGAATTTTTAAAAAATAATATTTGACCGCCTCCCCCGAATTAAAATCCAATGTTGCAGGGAAATAATGGGTTGCTTGCTTCTGCTAGTGACGACGGGATGATCAAGATATGGGAGTTGGTCCCACTTAACTCCCAAAAGAGATAGACTTCCATCTTATTAGAGTGAGTTGCACAACAATCTAATCTGGTAGTAAGTCTTGACTGTTAGAATTACAGTGTAAATGAATTATATGGTTAAAATTGTGCAGAATGACACTGCCATTTTTGTTTTGTATGAAGATGGTAGAGTTTCCACATTTTTTCCCATTTGTTTTCCTGATTTATATTGTACTACTAGATTTTTTGGAGTGTGTTTAAAAAATGGACAAGTAATTCAGTAGAATTTCTTGTGAGATTGTACACCTGTTTTCCTTTGCCAACATTATCAACAGTATTTCTTATAATAGTTACATTTTCTATTTTTATTTTTATTTTTTTATGAGATGTAATTACTCCATCCATGTATTTTATCTTTCAAACTATAGCCTTTTGGACATGCATTTATTCAGGGTTTTTTTTTTTATTGTATATAATTTTGGTTGAATTGTTGTTTGATTGCATTGATAATGTTGGTGTGTTAAAATTAGTTTCTCATCCATTTCTTTTTCACTTCTCCCACACCCCAAAATAGACTAATAGAATTTGCAGCTCATTGTTGTATGGTACTCCGTACGTTTTTATATATATGTCGCAGAGAGAAGATTCACACATATTAAGAAAGTAGTTAATATGTCTCAAATATAGTGTTGAAAATGTATTTTTTTTATTGGAGATGTAAATACTTTGTTGGTAAATGTGTTTTTAGTATTGGAAATGTATTTTTTTTATTGAAGATGTAAATGTTTTATTGATAAAGGAGGAAAAAGTAACAAATGATGTATTGAAAATATACAATGGCCGATAAATAAAAAAATAGCAAATTTTGAAATGTGACAGATTAAAAGAAAACGGAGGGAGTATTAAGTAAATATGACTTCACCCCGATCCCCTTGTTCATGCTTGATCTTGTGGCTGCCGATGTAAGCTCCAAAAATGATATAAACTTATATCATTAGTATCATATGGATGATACATAAGCGTATCATAGCGTATCACATGTTGACGTCTTCAATTATTTTTTTGAAGGATTGACGTCTTCAATTATATATATGATGTATCACTTGAATACTTCATGTCTTGATTTCTTTTATGGATTGTATCTTTGTAAATCTTATTTAAACATCCTTATATTATATAACATCAATAAACTTTATGCCACACACCGTAAAAGTCTAAGACTTTAGTGGCATTAGTAGAGATATGATATAATCACGATAAAATGTGTGACAAATATTGATCGAAATGGATATAACATAACACATAAACGTGTGATCAATATTGTGACGACATGATAAGATAAAGTGTAATTCTCAATGCCATTTAAGTCTTGTCATGATCGCTTGTTGGTAAGCTGAGTTTATCTCCATTTAGTTTGGCTTTAGTTGTTGATATCAGTCTTGAAGTCTTGTTTTGGTTATTCGTAAATCTAAGAACTTGGTGTCAAACTTGATTTTGAGTTAAGACAGTCAAATCCATGAGGATAGTGATTTGACAGAGACCTGTGTGGTCTGAGAAATATACTTAGGTTTGAAACTCAAATTGTGAGATTTTGTTTTAACTGAATCTGTGTGTATTGTAAGGCTTAAGTTTGATCAGTCTCACTAGGTTTCCAATTTAACCAGCAGAGTACTGGGTCGACTGTAGTCTAGATCGGTGAGTCAATGTCGTGTCCTCAGAGAAAAATTTCAGTTGAATACCAAAGTGGCCCGAACATCTAGTCTAGGTGTATTCATAATTTTGAGAATTAAAAAATCTTGACCAACTACAAAGCAAATAATGAAAAGCAAACTAAAAGTGCAATTATCTAAAACTAATATGACTCGGATGAAGGGGAAATGATATGAAATGAGCTGGTTTGGGTGATGTTCCAATGAACTAGAAATGAGGTCTTATAACTACTCGGAATCAAGCTTTACTAATGAGTTCCCATAGCATTCAAGGTGCAATTAACTATGTTAACGTCAATCGATCTCTCACATCAACAAACTATAACCAAACTTCTATCTATCAGCTAGGACTAGATTTAAAAGAATGGCTACGCATTAAAGTGCTACGAATTGCCAAATCTAAGATTAGGTAACACACACTAGAAATCAGTACTATACTCCAGATGCTTTTACTATGTGTTCATGGTGATTAGATTCCATGCCACAATTACGCCTCAAATTAATACTTAGATGATGTAATATGTCACGAATTATTCACATCAATGAAGATCAATCACCATGACTTAAACAAATTAAGAGCATACAAGACAACCCAACATTTGTTTTGAGGGGGAAACAACCCAACTTGAATCCAAGCAATTACAACATATCTAGCTCATTTTCTCATCACCCATGCCACGATTGTCTTAGCTACTCATGATTAACACAAAAGCAAAGCAAGTTACACCAAATAAAGCCATTAAAACAGAGAATAAATGCTTTTAAATTCGAAATTATACCTCAATTGAGTGTAATACATAAAAAAATCTCAAATCTCATGAAGATTCACCATCTCCATAGAGATGGTGAATTTTCCATTGTAGAGTGAAGCCCAAGCATTGATCCCACTAAATACCAAATTAAGATGACTTCACCTACAAAATGCTCAAGTCGACTCCCATATTCTCCGTCAGCACTTCCTATTATCTTATTTTTCGTTCCATGTTCAATTTTTCAATACCCAATAAAACAACAAATTCCAATGAACATTCCCTATACAATTCCTCAAAATTATTTTCTCTCCCATCTCAACAAACTAATTTAACCACCAACTATAATTTTCCCATATAATCAAAATGAAATATTTATAGTCACAAAATGATATTTGAATATGTCGTATGCGTTTATAAAACACGTCGAATGTTATTTTTGGAAAAAAAATATAGCATCTTTTGAAATTTTGAATATTTTTATTAACGGTTGAGTCACAACGAGTGACACAACACACTTCACCTATTGATTATGATGTAGGCCTATTATAATTAATGATGCAAAGATTTATTGTGTCAATCGTTGTGATACAACCGTTGTGTATGTATCATCATTCTATCCAAAAATATATCAATCTAATGAAGAAATTGTTTAAAATACGGGTAACTTCGATTTTTTTTTATGTCTTGCATTTGTATCCTATTGGATGTGTAATTGCAATTTTAGGGGGTTAGGGGGATTCTCAGCTTTTTTTTCTTCCGCCACATATTTCACCCACTTCACATCTTAATTTTTCATCACATATATAATTCAACATTCATTTCAACAATACCAACATTTTAACTCTCACACCGTATATTCCAACTACCGCTACACACATTTCATTGTATCTAAACACCAATCCACCACTCCCTCAACTTACTGATTCCTTTTCAAAAAAAAAAAAAAAAAAAATACCTTACAGATTCTTAACTGGTATAATTATCTATTATCTTCATGTAAAATCCTCCATTTTGGCCTTCCCATATGTAAATAGACAACGAGTTTGAAGAATTCCGTGAAAACAAATGCGCAACGAAGAAATGTTTATGCACGTTATCAAAGCGGCTGAAAAGACTGAGGCCGAGCCCGAGCAACCTTGGATTTTCCGGCATACATTTATTAGTCGAGATCGGGTGAAAGCACACAACGATCTTTTCAGAAATTATTTTGCCGAAGATCCTATTCCCCTACCCAGAATGCGCTTAGAGTTATTTCACAGGATTCGAGCAGATCTTGAGCCTACACAGTCATATAGTAGCACACTCTTAATGTGTAAGGAAATATAGTAGTACGTATCATTACTAACACCAATTATTTTTAATTAGTAGAATAGTAAACGTTTGATCCTAACATATTTTGACACATTTATGACTATTTTTGGAGTTTGATTTGACATATGTACATCAGTTTTCATATTGAATCACATGATTTTCATTCTGGTATATACATTATCCCATTTTAGTAAACTATAGAAATATTATATGTTTTGACGGGTTCTCACTCGCTATTAATAGTATTATTTCTCTTCTAGGTTACACTAAAAAAATTGGTACTTCATTCTTGGAAGTGATCCCTTTGAAGTGAGGAATCGACTGTGAAAAATTGCTTTATAATGTTATTGGATGTGTGGTAGAAGTAAAGAGCTCAATCAAATCAAATATATTCATCTTATGATGCGTTTATGTGAATTGTGATCTACTTAGAGGCATAATTAGGACAAACCATCTAAATAAGAGTCGTAGATTTTTGAACGAGTTTTCTAACAAAACTTGAATCACGTGAATCAGAGTTCTACACACAAAGATACAAATTACTGAAGATGTATCAAATGGCATGTTGCAGTGTTTAGGGCGACCGCCCAATCTGCTATGCTGCAAATTCTTTTTTTATTTTTATTTTTTTTCAGTTTCAAGGCGCCAGGCCAGTTTCATGGCGGCTTCCATGTGTCATGACGAGTAAAAGGTTCATATTCATAACATTTCACCCACCTTCTCTCCCTTGAACCATGAACCCTTGTTTTTCTTTTTTCTCCCTCTACTATTTCCTACCGTTATAGTTAGAAATTCAGAATAGCTTAGAATAGTGATAGTTATAGTTTTGGATTAGTTATTTAGCTTTGATCTTGTGTAAATCTACTCTAAAAGTTTTTCTTTATTCCATTGGTGTAGATTGACAACTTGTATTAATTGGAGAAGATGAAGTTGAAGAGCTTGGTTTCATTTGGTAATACTTACTCCTCGTTTCTAATGGCGTTTCATTGAGCATGTTCTCCACCACTCGGGATTTGATTCCTCTTTTGTTGATCTTATCATGTTTTATATTAAGACGGCCTCTCTTTCTATCATTTGGAATGACAAGCAGTGGAATAGCTTTGTTCCTCAATCGATATCGGGCATTCATTAGGACAATGCTAAGCAGTCTTGGTTCAGGAAGTTCACCCATAATGGGGCTTTCACCATTTAGTCAACTTATGATGTTCTACAAAATGCGGGGGGCAACTGACGGAGGTCGGATCAACACTTCGCAATATGTCATCTCCATGATAGTCCAACAATAGATAAGGATGGAGAAAAGTCTTCTTTAAGGGGCGGAGCCCCAGTACCCGAGCTGCCCAAGATCGACCACTCTTTCCCAACCTTCCCAGGTCGGCCAAATGTATGATCAGCACATCGGTGCCCGACCTAACAGGTCGGGCTCGGTCCTTCTCGGACCTCACTTCTTAAGCACGCACCAAATCAAATAAATACAGAAAGAATCCTAAAACATAACTACCTGATTCTGATATTCAAGTATCCCATAATTATCTCCTAAAATCAAGGGGATCAAATCATCTTAATCTTTTTCTTAGGGAACACGACAATCAGAGTCCACCTTGGACACGCCACGCGCACTAGGGCACAAGCCCCTCTATATAAAAAATCCCTAAGGAACTACGAGGACTTGATTCCAATTCATCTATTGGATACGTAGACAACTTGAGGAATAACATCTCAAGTGCAGTCTAAACCACCACAAACTCCCCCATCTTTTTATCACTTTCATAGTTTTCGTTGTTCTTGAAGCTTTGACGGGTTGTCGTTAAGAGGGAGAAGCCCCATATTTGTATAGAGGATTTCCAGCATCATCAATTGGCACTTGAAGGAGGGCCTCTTTTATTGACAATCTGTTCAAACAATATCACGATGACAACCAATCCAGTTGGGAGCATAAACACCATCTTCGGGGGATCTGGCAACCGGATTCTGGAAAAAGAAGATGACCCACGTACCAACACGAGAGTACCTTACAAAAGGCGGCGGTTTCTTGAAGAAGTAGCTTACAGTACCAGAGATCCTATCCCCTTGGCAGTTAACAACAATGACCTGATGATTAAAGCCATGGTAGGCAGGAGTCTGGTAAGACAAATCTGCATCGTCACAGGAAGTGCGGTTAGTATCCTATATTACTCTACGTTCCAGGTAATGCACCTAGGAAACTATGAGATGATGCCAGCAGACACCACTCAGTTCGGCTTCGCCGGGCCTCCAGTCCGCCTGAAGGCACAATTGTCCTCGCCACTACATTCCGCCGACCATCAAGGGGCCGGACACTCTCGGTTGAGTATGTAGTGGTTAGGGCGTCGTCCCCCTATAATATCATTATAGGCCGACCTCCTATGATCGGCTTACAAGCTATAATCTCGCCCGCACATAACAACTTAAGGTTTCCTACCCCAGACGGCCCCGTAGAACTCAAGGGCGATGTGGGTGGGGTTAGGAGCTGCTATGCCTCTGACGCGAATAAAAGCTCCACAAAGGTGCTCATTGAAGAATTGCTCCCCGAAGGCGAAGAGGCCTGGTCCTCAGACGACAAGGCGGAAGAGGTCAGCCTATGGGAAGATCAGGCGGGTCTGACCGTATTTTATGGATTCCCGATATGCAAGAAACAACTGGTGGATCTATTGAAAGAATTCAGAGACGTGTTCGCCTGGAAGACAGAAGACATGCCAGGGCTATCCCCCACACTGGCTTTGCATAAGCTGAACGTTGACCCACGCCGGAAACCTGTCCAGCAAAAGAAGAGGCATTTTGCCAAAGAGCGAATGGATGCTATCGAGAAAGAAGTGGCCAAGCTGCTTCAGGCCGACGTTATCCACGAAGTAAGCTATCCTAAATGGTTGGAGAATCCGGTCATAATCAAAATACCGGATGGAAGTTGGAGGATGTGCGTGGACTTCACCGACCCAACCGAGCCTGCCGCAAGGACTGTTATCCGTTACCTAAGATAAACCATATGGTGGATTTAACCATAGGTTTCGAGGTATTCGGCTTTTTGGACGCCTACAAAGGCTACCATCAAATAGCCATGGACCCCTAGGACGCAAAAATGACCTCATTCATCACCGAGTTCGGCACATATTGCTACAAAACCATGCCAATTGTTCTCCAGAATGCCAACGTGACCTACCAAAAGGCGGTTAACGCGATATTCAAAGACCATATCGAAATGTGTATGGAAGTATACGTGGATGATCTCTTGATCAAGAGTAAGTCCCTCAAACAATACTTGATCGACGTGAAAGAAGTTTTTGAAGTACTCAGAATGACACAGATGAAGCTTAACCCCATGAAGTGTACGTTCGGAGTCAGAACCGGCAAGTTCTTGGGGTATATGATATCCAAGGAAGGCATCAAATCCAATCCCGATAAAATAGAAGCATTAGGGACTATGCCTGCACCAAGGAATATCAAAGAAGTTCAAAGGTTGATAGGAAGAATGGCCGCCCTCGACTGGTTTTTATCCCGATCGGCGCAACGAGCCCTTCCTTTTTTAAAATCCTAAGGCAAGTCAATCCGTTTAAATGGGATGAAGAGTGCCAACAGGCCTTCGAAGATCTGAAAACCTATTTGGCCGAGCTACCCATACCCACCTCACCGCAGGAAGGAGATACCTTGTTGGCCTACTTGTCATTATGCAACGAAGCCATAAGCGTAGTCCTCGTCAAAGAGCAAGACAATATACAGAGACCGATCTTCTATGTCAGTAAAACACTCTATGGCCCGGAGATCATATACTCAAACGTTGAGAAGCTGTCACTTGCCTTAGTCTATGCCTCTAGAAAGTTAAGGCCCTATTTTCAATCCCATCCGATAGCCGTGGTTACAGATCAGCCCCTTCGGCAAGTATTAGCCCACCGGAAACTCCAGGCCAATTAGCAAAATGGGTGGTTGAACTCAGGGAATATGATCTGGACTTCCGCCCTCGAACCGCAGTTCAAGCTCAAGACTTAGCATATTTCTTGGCAGAAGAGACAGCTATAACCATCGACTAGAGTCAGCCAAGCTGTGAAACCGAGCACTGGATCCTGTACGTCGTTGGAGCCTCAAGCAAAGAATGAGCCGGGGCAGGACTCCTGCTTATCAGCCCCAAGGGCGAAGAGTTCCCATACGCTCTCTAATTTAACTTCCATGCCACCAACAACAAAGCCGAGTATGAAGCGTTAATCACCGGGCTCACTTTGGCCAGGCTAGGAGCAATGTCTCAAAGTCCCTGTTGTACAACTTCACAAATTGCATGAGTCCAAGATCATGTTTACCTATGTTAAACAGCAAAAGCAAGCCGGAGGAGGGAAGAGAAAGAAAACCACAACTCATCCCTCCGGTCAAAGAAAGGAGCAAAAGGTTCAACGCAATCTAGAAAAGACGGCCTTTGGAAAATTAATCGATGAAGAAGAAGAAGAGGATTCTGATGTTGAGGCAGAACAACAAGAAGAAGAAAATGAAAGTGAGGATGAACAACCTCCAAATGAGGAAGTTACAGGAGACACTGGAGATGATGAGGAATCTCCAGAACACAAATGTCTGCAAACGATATTGATGATCGAATTGCAGAATATCTTGAGTGGAAAGAAGGTGATTCCAGAAATCAGCTTCTAGATTCGGAACGCATGCTTGCTGAGGAGGCATGGCTCTTTAACTTTCTGGGATTCACCACTCTGGTTGGTGTACTTGATGAATCTCCTCTCTGGGCCCGGAGATCCGATACTCAAACGTTGAGAAGCTGGCACTTGCCTTAGTCTATGCCTCTAGAAAGTTAAGGCCCTATTTTCAATCCCATCCGATAGCCATGGTTACAGATCAGCCCCTTCGGCAAGTATTAACCCACCGGAAACTCCAGGCCAATTAGCAAAATGGGTGGTTGAACTCAGGGAATATGATCTGGACTTCCGCCCTCGAACCGCAGTTCAAGATCAAGCCTTAGCATATTTCTTGGCAAAATTGGCCAAATGGGCTCAATTTGGCCAGGCTAGGAGCAAAAAATTTGCGGGTCTACATCGACTCCCAACTGATCGTCAACCATGTTAAGGGAGAATACGAGGCCAAAGAGGAACCCATGAAAAAGTACTTGGCCACAGCTCACACTCGGCTACAGGCCTTCCAAACTGTTCACATCGAGCAGGTCCCCCGATCTCAGAACAGGCGAGCTGACGCTCGTTCAAAATTGGCATCCAACTTTGTCTCAAACAAAAGGGTACTGGTAGAACAACTACGAGAAAGAAGCTATGAGACCAAATAAGTTCAACCCATCACATATAAGGATACTTGGATGGATCCTATTGTATCCTACCTGCGCGACGGGATACTTCCCGAGGACAGAACATTGGCCAGAAAATTGAAGTTCAAAGCAACCCGATACTCTCTTTTCGATAACATACTCTATATGAAGCCCTTCGTGACACCCTAGCTTAGGTTTGCATCGGAGGATGAAGGAATCTATTTGCTCCAAGTATTTCACTTAGGAGTATGTGGAAATCACCCAGGAGCTCGGACATTAGCTCTAAAATGTCGTCTGTTTGGCTACTACTGGCCGACCATGCAGCAAGATGCTGAGGATCTTATCCGCAGGTGTAAGCCATGCCAAGTGCACGATAACGTATCGCATCAAGCTTCTCAACAAATGGTCCCTATAGTCACAGCATGGTCTTTCGATCAGTGGGGGGTCAACTTGGTCGGGCCCCTACCTCGAGCACCGGGTAACCTCAGGTTTCTAGTGGTCATAGTAGATTACTTCACCAAGTGGGTAGAGGCCGAAGTTCTTGTTATGAACATTTTATTATGTTTTGATGATGGCCATACCAGCTGTTATAGCAAGCCTGAAATAAGTTAGAATTCTCTGTATAAGTCTTTACTTAGAGTCTGACATGTTGTATAAGTTAAGTCAGACAAGTATTGTACTAGTTGGTAGGACGGCAAAGCAAAAACAGATATTCGGCAGAGTTAAGCCAGCCAAGCACCAGCAGAGAAGCAATGCAGACATTAAAGGTCTGACTTGTAACCAAGGAAGTCTGTGATGACCTTGGACAAGTCTAAGTTTATACTACAAGCGATGTACATTAATATTCAAATATGGTGTACACCGATCTCACCCCAATCAAAAGATCAGTGAAGTACAAAGATTCTCCTCAAATAGAAACAAAGAAGAAAGCAGTGAATCGGCAAAGCAGATTCACCTTCGGCTGAGTAAAAGACAAAACGGTGAATGAAAAGCTGAAACGGCTAAGTCAGAAGGATCACTCGACCGTTCTAAAAACGGTGAAGTAACACTTACCAGATCAGATTTAGTATACGTTGAAGATTCAGAAGATCATGCATTAAATGCACAATCAATAAAGGATCAATCAAGGACGGATTTTCTGCTATATGTTTGAAGAAAGAATCCGATCATCAAATCAAGAGAATGCAATTAAGGGGAATCAAGAATAAAATCAAGGATTATTCCTCATAAATATAGCCAACGGATGTAATTTCAAAATCAAGGTTATTCAAGGCTATAAATAGAAGGCATTGTCAGACAGAGAAAGGAGTTGAACGGAACATAAAAATCAAGTGAAAACTCTGTCAATTTGAAAAGCCTTCTCTCTCGAACTTACAAGGAAACATCCAGTGATCAACTCGGATATCGAGCTACAAAGTCATACTTGGGGTGAGATTGATCAACCAAGTGTGTGAATCACATTCACATCAAATCAAGCAAATCGAATCGTAGAGGCAATCGAGAAGGAGTTGAATCTGTGATAGCTGTTGAAGGATTTTGATCTCAAGGAGCGCAAGGAAGATCGAATCACTAAAGTCATTGCGATCAAGGAGTGATAGTCTTGTAGATTGTGAAGCTTGGGAAGCCAAGGACAATCATACTATTGTATCTGTGAAAACAATAGTGAATTCCTCCGATCATCACAGGAGAAGAGTGGATTAAGGGATTACACCACCCTCGAACCACTATAAGCCTTGTGTCAATTTAATTTCGCAATTTACCTTACAAAGATTCATTTAATTTGCCTACATCATAACTTATATCCGTGATTGTCTAAACTGATTTGAAAACAACATAGTAAGAAGGGACTTATCCACGCCCCAAAAGCTTTTAAATAAAAGAAAAGTTTTGAAACTCCACTATAGTCATTCACCCCTCTCGACTATAGTTTCACCCTTCTCTGGGACCAACAATTGGTATCGGAGCGGTGTTCCTAGTATCGTCGAACCTGCTCGATCTAATTTACGTAACAAGGAGATCACATATTTTCAAAGTAGTTTTCAAATCGAGTTTTCTATAAGCTTACATTTATATCTTCATTTGCACCGATGGATTCCTCAAACTTCCGTCAAAAGTACTGCTTTTAATGTTAATAATTTTGATGAATATAGAATAAGAATGCTATCTCATCTTGCAAAGAACTCATGAAGAGATCTTTGGATGTAATTAATGATGGACCAATCACGATCACTCTTGTGGTAGGCACACGTGAGCGAGATCAAGGAAAGGAAACCGACAAACCTAAAAAGGATTGGACCAAGGATGACGGGGAGAAGAGCAAATCGGACTTTGTTGCAAAAGACATGATCTTGAAGACCCTAGATAGCAACATGTTCATGAGAATCAAAGATCGCAAAGCAAGAAAGGAGATGTGGGACAAGCTATCATTGATAAATGAAGGATCTCAAGCGATTAAAGAAAACAAATTATCTCATTTGCAAAGCAAATTTGAGAACTTTAAAATGAAGGTCGGTGAATCCATTGATCAAATGGACAATGATTCTCAAGCATCATCATGAATTGCAACGGCTTGGACACATATATCCCGAAAAGAAGTATGCTTGAAGATCTTGAGAGGACTACGAAAAGATGGAAGATCATAACATCGATGTCGGAGGAACAACAAATCTTGCAAGCACCGACACTCGACAATCGATGTCCCAATTAAAAGCTCATGAATTCGAGTTGAACGGTGAAGATGGAGCTCCGGCAGACACACACAAATCACCGCATTAGCGCACCTCAAGAAAGTAACTTTGCGCCGAAAGCATCGACAAAGAGACACATGAACTAAAAGAACAGTAGCTTTATTAGTTAAACGCTTTGATGAGTTTAGCGAAAGAAGCCCTTCAAAGGGAATTCATCATCAAACAAGAGGTCAAGCTCAAACAAAGATATGAAGAAGAAAGATGATGAATACAGATGCTTCAACTGCAACAAGAAAGGTCACTTCAAGGCTGATTGTCCTGAAGAAAATGACAAAGATGATGAAAAGAAGAAGTACAAAACATCTGAAAAGAGAAAAAGCAAGAAGGCACTCAAGGCAGAATCCAGCAGTGAAAAGAATGAAGAATCATCTGATAATGATTCAGATGATAGTGATGAAGAAGACAGCTCAGAAAATGAAAAAGCATGTCTATGCCTTATGACCAAAGAATTGGATGAAGATAAAAGTGATAGCTCAGACACTGGGGAAACAAGCCTATGCTTAATTACTAAAGAATCAGATGAAACTGAGGTAACATCTAGTTCCTTTTCCTCATCAAATGCATCCACATCTAACACTGCACAATCTTCTAGTCTCCCATTAGATACAGCAGACCTAGTCCAAAATCTCATTACTAAATTTGATGAGATTGAAAAGAATCATGAAATTCTGGAAAAGGAATGCAAAGATCTAAGAAAAGAGAATAAGATATTAAAGAAAGAACTGAATAAAACAAAAGCTGAATTAACTAGTAAGGAGACCTACTTAAATGATCAACAAAAAGAAGATGATCATACATCTGTTATCAACAGATCAGTTAAGAAAATCTCCTCACCAAGAAAGGTAACCACTTTGCACCACTAAAAGCACCACCACACAAACCCTCAAAAGGTTTGGATCGGATCACTGTCTTGGCTACAATCGAGGATGAAAGTAGGAATAATGGTCAACACAATTCTAAATTCAGGACCATCAATGGATCAAAATTTAGAAAAGGACAGACCATAGTTCCAACAGATCATCCTGTTCTGGTGAAGTCAAAACCTAGTGTAGTGAAACAAATGAGACTAAATCCTCATTCCAAACCAATCAAGAACAACGACCATCCGAAAGGTAAAGCGGACTTTACCCTTCGTGAGGATGATTTGAATGTTGCACCTCCAAAATACAAGAGGAAACCATTCCACAAAATGCATCATGTGTTTAAGAAAAACCAATCTGCATTCCTAGACACATGAAGCAAGAAAGGTTTCCTACTGCATATTGGAAAGTGAAGAAGGATGTAAATGCACCAAAAGGTGGAGAAAAGTATCAGAATACCTTCAGTAAAAATATTAGAAGCTATTCTCGCATGCCTTATACATATGAAGTTGATGACTTCAATTATCCAAAAGAAGACCTTTTGGATACACACTTGGTATGGGAGGCATGATTGCTAATGGTATGGACCCAAACAAAGTGTTGGGTACCTAAACTAAATTAACTGCTTTTGTAGGATGTCCGTACATAGATAGTGGATGTTCCAGACACATGACAGGAAACAAGAAATGGCTCACTGACTTCAAAGCTTTTGATGGACCCAAAGTCACATTTGGAGGTAAAGAAAACCCTGGCAAGATTAAGGGGGAAGTCATAATACTTAAAAACAATCTAAAGATTCAAAATGTGGCATATGTCAAGGGACTTAACTTCAATCTGATGAGCATCAGTCAATTCTGTGACAAAGGCTACAATGTGCACTTCAACAAAGAAGGATGCAAAGTGATTCACAGCCAAACCAACACAGTAGTTCTTGCAGGTAGAAGACAAGACAACATGTATGTGTGGACTGGAGAACAGCCAATGCAGAAACATGCCTACTTGTCAAAAATAAACAATCAACAAGCTGGATTTGGCACAGAAGATTAAATCACCTGAATTTCAAGACCATCAACAAACTATCAAAGAGCAAGTTAGTTGAAGGCTGCCAGAGATCACATTCAAGAAAGAAAGTCTATGTGATGCATGTCAAAAGGAAAGCAGATCAAAAGTTCATTCAAGTCAAAGCCTCATCAATCTACAACAAGAGTTCTACATCCACATACACATGGACTGTTTGGACCAGTCACACCAATGAAGTGTGAGTGGTAAGAAATATACTCTTGTAGTGGTGGATGACTTCTCAAAGTACACCTGGACCATTTTCATGAACAAGAAGAAAGAAACACTCAAGAAGCTACCAGATTTGCTGAGAAGACTCCAAAATGAGAAAGAGCTAAAGATTATCAAAATCAGATCAGATAGAGGCACTGAATTTCTAAATGAAATTATCAGAACCTATTGTGAAGAAAATAGAGTGTTACACCAACTATCTGCAGCAGGAACTCCACAACAAAATGGTGTAGCAGAAAGAAGAAACATGAACTCTCAAAGAAGCAGTTAGAACAATGATTCCTGAAGCATGCTTGCCAAAGAGGTGTTAAAAGCAAAGAAAACACAACATGTCATACACAAAAATGGATCAATCATCAACAAATATCATGGAAAGACTCCATATGAAATATGGAATGGTAGAAAACCCAATATCTCATATTTTCATATGTTTGGATCAAAATATTTTGTCTTAAATAGGAACCAGCTGCATACCTTTGATGAGAAGGCTGATGAAGCAATCTTCATGGGATACTCGGACACCAAAGAAAGCATTCAGAGTACTCAATAAAAGAACATTGGTGATTGAAGAATCAATACATGTGGTTTTTGATGAACCAAATACAAATGGTGAAGATCTTCAAGACCAAGAAGAAAAAGCAGCACAGAGGGAAATCTATACAAATGCAACCATACCAGCTACTATCCTGAATCATCATTTTGAAAATCAAGAGGAGCCACATATCAATACAACAGAAGAAGCACATGAAGTTGAAATTCATGCTCAGCATGAAGGTATGGAAGCACCAAGTGAAGAACAACTTCAACCAGATCTAAATTGGCTAAGAGACCATCCTGAAGAACAAGTTATTGGAGATATTTACACAGGAGTTAGAACCAGGAAGACAAGCTGAGCACATGCTAACTTGCTTTCTATCACAAGTGGAACCCAAGACCATAGATGATGCAATCCAAGATGCAGATTGGATCACAAACCATGAAAGAAGAACTAAATGAATTTGAAAGAAATGAAGTCAGGAACTTGTTGATGCCAGACGAGATATAACCAACATCATTGGTGCAAAATGGGTATTCGAGAACAAGATGGATGAGCAAGGAACTGTTGTCAGAAACAAAGCAAGGCTAGTTGCAAAAGGCTATTCTCAAGCAGAAGGAATAGATTATGATGAAACATTTGCACCAATAGCAAGATTGGAAGCAATCAGACTCTTTCTAGCATTTGCTGCATATAAAGACTTCAAAGTCTATCAAATGTATGTCAAGAGTGCATTCCTAAATGGACTTTTGGAAGAAGAAGTTTATGTAGAACAACCTCCTGGATTTCAAATCAAAGGAAAAGAAGACAAAGTATACAAACTCAAGAAGGCCCTCTATGGCCTCAAACAGCACCTAGAGCACAGGTATGAAACACTATCACAATTTCGATCAAGAATGGATTCAACAAGGGAACTATTGACAAGACTCTATTCAAACTAGAGGAAGGAGCAAGCACATTGCTAGTACAAATCTATGTTGATGATATAATCTTTGGATCGAGAGGATGAAAAGCTTTGTGAGAAATTTGCAAACTGATGAAGAGCAAATTTCAAATGAGCATGATGGGAGAATTAAACTACTTCCTTGGCCTTCAAGTAAAGCAAATGAAGGATGGCATTTTCATTAGTCAAGCCAAGTACACAAGAGATTTGATACACAAGTATGGGATGGATACAAGTGGCACAGCAGACACACCAATGTGTGCCAGAGGCATACTTGGAAAAGATGAAGCGAGAAAGGATGTTGATCGATCGAAATGTATAGAGGAATCATTGGATCCTTATTATATTTAATCGCAAGCGGACTGATATAGCATTTGCAGAGGAGTGTGTGCAAGATTTCAAACTCAACCAAAAGAATCACATCCTCTAGCAGCTAAAAGGATAATCAAATACTTGAAAAACACTATAAATGTTGGAATTTGGTATCCAAAAGATGGAGGATTTAAATTGATATCATATTCGACTCGACTATCTTTGGATGCAAAATAGATAGAAAAAGCACCTCTGGAACATGTCAAATGCTAGGAACCGACTAGTCTCTTGGTTCAATAAAAGCAAAACTCCATATCTACATCAACAATTGAAGCGAGATATATAGCGGCGGTGTAGTCATTGTGCACAAGTACTTTGGATAAGACAACAACTAAGGGACTATAGAGTGGAAGAGAAACAATTCCAATCATGTGTGATAACACAAGTGTAATATCTATTACTGAAAATCCACTATTGCATTCAAGAACAAAGCACATTGATGTAAGACATCATTTCATCAGAGACCATGTTGAAAAGGGGGATGTCATCCTAAAACACATACCCACTGAAGATCAATTGGCTGACATCTTCACTAAACCACTCAGTTATGAAAGATTTAGTATGTTGAGAACTAAGTTAGGAATGATTGAAATTGAATAAGCATCAAATAGCGGCTGACTGAAGTAATCGGTTAAGTGACTTCATCAACTGGTACAACCTTTGCCGTTACAGGAGATGTAGAAGGTAAGGCACTGGTATCCAGCGAAGGTAACTTAACTGATTGTTAGGAACAGTTAAATAGAGCAGCTCGGTGAAGAACTCATTGGATCGGCTAAGTGACCAGCCAAGGCACTTCACCGAAATAAAGACTTGGATAAAATAAAAGTGTGAACAAAATCAATTCTGATTACACGTGGAGAATAAGGAAATTATGGAGGATTATTATGTGAAAGATTACACACGTGGAGATCAACTTATGATCATGGAGGTATTTATATTATTTTTTGAATTATAAACTCCTCGATTCCCAGGCTCTATCATTACTTACCTCAAACCACTCCCCCATTACGCTCGGATATCGCAATTCACATACACAAAATCACGCCATTATGTCACAAAATCCTTCCATATTCAAACCATGTTCACACTACCCAAATCACTATATAAACAAGACTTAGCGATTTTCATAAATCTTTACGCTCTCTTGCAAATTACAAACCCTACTCTTGCTTTTCTCTATTGCAAACTCAAGTTCATTTTCAAACCTCCTCTCTTTTTCAACAATGGCATCATCTTCCTCAAACACCCAAGCTGGGTATGAAAAATCGATTGCCACTGGCTTATTCTTTCAAGCAGAACACTACCTGAAACTGTGCGGAAATGATGAGAATGCCAAACGATTGGCAGCATGTTGCGAAAACCTAAAATTATGAACCTTTCTCAATCCACCCATAACTGAGGTTTGCTATGAAAGCCTCATCTCCTTCTGGAAATCTGCAAAATACGTCTCTGGACTTCTTGCTGAAGAAGGTGACAAGTTCGAAGAAGACAGGATTGTTGCATCCGTCAATGGTAAAGACGTGGTGATTACAGCAAAGGTAATTCGAAAACATCTTAAACTTTCCAATAAAGGTCAAGCGAAAGTAACATTGGTACCACAAGACTTGGACGATTTCTGGGCAACCATTGCCAAAACGGAAAACCCAGGATCCACAAAAGTCAATTGTCTTCGATCTGCATTGAAGAAACCGTTCAATGAATTTAGTGCCCTAATTGGAAAAACCATTGAAGGAAAGTTGGGAGCAAATAATGCCATGACAGAAATTAGAATGCGGCTAATGGGAATCATCTATAACAAGCTACAATTTAATTGGGCAAAATACTTCTTTTTGAGAATCAAAGAGCAAATCCAAAGTGAAGTAAAAGCATGCGAAAAGGGGATAAAAGAGGGAAAGACAAAGAAAGGGCAATTATGGGTGAAAAAGTCATATGGGATACAGTTGCACTATCTGTTGCAATGTCTCGAAGTCCCCACTGTACAACTCCACAAACTGCATGAATCCAAAGTCATGTTTACTTATGTTAAACAACCAAAGAAGGCAGGAGAAGGAAAGAGGAAGAAATCCACACACAACACCACCAAATCAAAGAAAGAAACAAAGGTTCAAGCGAAGTCCGGAAAAGACAGACTTTGGAAAATTGATTGATGAAGAAGAAGAAGAAGAGGATTCTGACACTGAGGTAGAACAACAAGAAGAAGATAATATCAGTGAGGATGAACAGCATCCTAATGAAGAAAACACTGGAGAGGATGAGGAATCTCCAGAAAAAGCTGTACAATTGTCTGCAAATGATATAGATGATCGAATTGCAGAATATCTTGTGTGGAAGGAAGGCGATTCCAGACAACAGCTTCAAGACTCAGACCGCATGCTTGCTGAAGAAGCATGGCTATTTGATTTTTTGGGAATCACAACTCTGGTAGGTGTACTTGATGAATCACCTCTATGGGACTTGGTTGATGCAGCCAAGGCAAAGCTGCCCCAGACCTCTGGAAGATAGAGTGATGACTTAGACGATGGTGGAGATGATCATGATGATGGTGACGATGACAATGATGGTAATGATCATCATAATGATGATCTTGACAGAGAAGAGGATGCTCCTACACCAGATGCAATTGATGACACTACTCTTCTCCGTACATTTTTAAAACCACAAGCACCCAACAAGTCCACAACTCCAGCAAAGACAGCCCCTCCACCGCTGTCTGTGAATGTCCCAGCTGGCAACACAAACATTGTGGACACTGGTTCAGCTGCTGCCACACCATTCAAGGCAACCCCCGGCACAGAGATAGGGGGAACAACAGCTCAAACCACTCCAGCATACACATCTACCCAAGTTCTTGACGATTTGGAAATCGAAGCAGATGTTACTCAACGTCAAGATAAGGGACAACAAACAGATCCAGAGCCAGCCGACATACGAGACAAACTCTCTCAGCTGCCCCCTGGCATTACAAATGAAACCTTTGAGAAAGCTGCAGATTTGCTGGCTGAAGAATTGGAGCAGCAAGCCATGTATCTCAGATCCATGACTTCAGCATTTAATGACAAAAGCTCCTCCATTGAACACAAGTTTCAGGCCATCGCAGAGTACATTGATGCACAAAACATTGTGGTTCAACAACAGGGCAATCTGATGACGCAGCTTAACATCAATATCACTAACAATCTTGCAGTATTTCCCAAGAAAATGAATCACTGGTAGTGGCTTTTGGCTCTAGACTTCGCAGTGTGAATAAGAAACTAAGTGATCATAACAAAAGATTCACATCTATTGAATCAAAACTTGACTCTCTGATTGGCACGGAAGCGGCCACAAACAGCATCTTACTCCAAAGAGGGATGATGTTTTGCCAAAAAGGGGAAAATCGGGATAAGCTGAACTGAAGGATCAACAATCGAACCCCAAATTTCATCAAGAACAACCGAGAGCAAGAGACAGAGAAATAAGGATCGAAATGAAGCGGAATAACAAAGAAAGAAGGGTCGAGAAGAGAAGAGAAAAGGCCCTAAAGGAACCTCAGCATTGGATTTCCTCATCCTATGCAAAGAAGAGATGATGATAGAGACAAATCCGACCAGACAAAGAAAGGCACGGATCTAGTCAAGAAAGAGGATCGGCTAGTCAACACAGACTCAAAGACCAGAGGAAACACCAAAGAGGCGGGCAAGGCGCAGCTCCAGATATCTTGGGAACACAGAACTTACACCGTCACCAAAGCAAAGCGAGAATATGATGCAGATGTCTTTGGACCATGTAAGAGAATTTTTAGAGTACAGAAGGACTCTATCCTCACTCTCACAAGATGAAGCTTGGGCTGATTGGCTAAGCTATCGTGGATGAAAGGATGAGAACCGATATGGCCAAACTCTACAATGAAGTCAAAAGAGAGTTTGCACTTCTCAAACAAACCAACAACAAACCAAGCTCAAATGATACCACTATCTCATAAAAGGACCGGAAGACTTGCCAATGAACAACAACAAGAAGAATTCAAATATATGGCAAAATTCTTCAATCCTATGGAAAGAGTGGAGAAACAGTGCAAAGATGGAGTCTCTACAAAAGCCTCAAGTTTGCAGATTCACATATTGTTTGAGGCTAGGGAAAGACTTGAAAAATATTTTGGAGAACCTAAGGCAAATGAGACCATGCCTGATTTCAATGACACTTTTTGCCAAAAGAGTTTTTCAGGGTGTATCCGAATACACACTTTTGGCTTCTTGGAAGTGGAAGTTTCGAAATTGATTGGAAAGACATTGAAGAGGTTCAGACTACAAAGTTCAAGAGGTACAAGGCTGAATTAAGCAAAATGTAGTTTGTAACAATTGAATAAAGTTTTAGAACTTATTGCCCTATGATGGATGAATAAAATTGCTGAATTTGTGTTCTATTGTTCATTATGAAAATTTTGATTACTTATGTTCAGGCTTATGAGGGTTTTTGGCATCATCAAAAAGGGGGAAATTGTTAGGAACATTTTATTATGTTTTGATGATGGCCATACCAAATTATTATAGCTAGCTTTGAAATAAGTTAGAATTCTCAGTATAAGTCTTTACTTAGAGTCCGACATGTTGTATAAGTTAAGTCAGACAAGTATTGTACTAGTTGGTAGGACGGCAAAGAAAAAACAGATATTCGGTAGAGTGAAGCCAACCAAGCACCAGCAGAGAAGCAATGCAGACATTAAAGGTCTGACTTGTAACCAAGGAAGTCTGTGATGACCTTGGACAAGTCTAAGTTTATACTACAAGCGATGTATATTATTATTCAAATATGGTGTACACTGATCTCACCCCAATCAAAAGATCAGTGAAGTACAAAGATTCTCCTCAAATAGAAACAAAGAAGAAAACAGTGAATCGGCAAAGCAGATTCACCTTCGGCTGAGTAAAAGACAAAACGGTGAATGAAAAGATGAAACGGCTAAGTCAGAAGGATCACTCGACCGTTCTAAAAACGGTGAAGTAACACTTACCAGATCAGATTTAGTATACGTTGAAGATTCAGAAGATCATGCATTAAATGCACAATTAATAAAGGATCAATCAAGGACGGATTTTCTGCTATAAGTTTGAAGAAAGAATCTGATCACTGAAATCAAGGAGAATGCAATTAAGGGGGAATCAAGAATAAAATCAAGGATTATTCCCTCATAAATATAGCCAACGGACGGAATTTCAAAATCAAGGTTATTCAAGGCTATAAATAGAAGGCATTGACAGACAGAGAAAGGAGTTGAACGGAACATAAAAATCAAGTGAAAACTCTGTCAATTTGAAAAGCCTTCTCTCTGAACTTACAAGGAAACATCCAGGTGATCAACTCGGATATCGAGCTACAAAGTCATACTTGGGACCGAGATTGATCAACCAAGTGTGTGAATCACATTCACATCAAATCAAAACAAGCCAATCGAGGCAATCGAGAAGGAGTTGAATCTGTGATAGCCATTGAAGGATTTTGATCTCAAGGAGCGACAAGAAGGAAGATCAATCACCAAGCATTGCGATCAATGAGTGATAGTCTTGTAGATTGTGAAGCTTGGGAAGCCAAGGACAATCATACTATTGTATCTCGTGAAAACAATAGTGAATTCCTCCGATCATCACGGGAGAAGAGTGGATTAAGAGATTACACCACCCTGAACCACTATAAGCCTTGTGTCAATTTAATTTCTGCAATTTACCTTACCGCATTCATTTAATTTGCCTACATCATAACTTATATCTGTGATTGTCTAAACTGATTTGAAAACAACATAGTAAGAAGGGACTTATCCGCTGCCCAAAAGCTTTTAAATAAAAGAAAAGTTTTTGAAACTCCACTATAGTCATTCACCCCCCCTCTGACTATAGTTTCACCCTTCTCTGGGACCAACAGTTCTAACAACGATCACGGCAAAAACCATGTAGAAATTTCTCTGAAAGAACATGGTATGCCGGTATGGAATACCCAAGACACTAATTTCGGATAACGGCATGCAATTTGAAGACAAAAAGGTCCGATCATGTTGTGCCAAGCTAGGGATATCTCAACTCTTTACGTCAGTTGGGCACCCGCAAGCGAACGGGCAAGTGGAGCAAACCAATCGACAAATCAAATTTGTCCTGAAGAATAGACTTGAAGAAGAAGGATAAAATTGGGTGGAACATCTGCCCAACATCCTGTGGGCGTACCGGACAACAACAAACTCAGAAACATGAGAAACGCCTTTTTCCTTAGCCTATAGAAACGAGTCGGTCATTCCTGTTGAGATCGGACTACCCTCACCAAGACCCGAGCTATATACGGAGGCAGATTGGGAAATAGAGCTCATGCATTCTAAAGGCGGCCTTCATTCGAATGGCCAGATACAAGCAGAAGATCTCCCAGTACTATAATAACAAAGTAAAGCATGCATACTTTAGAGAAGGGGACCTGGTGCTGAGAAAAGAACAAAGTCAGCAGACAGGGTCCACAAGGAAAGCTCAATCCGAACTGGGAATGGCCCTACAAAATAGTCAAGGTACATGGAAAAGGCGCATATCAGTTGGCCGACTCCAGTGGCAAGACCATCACTAGGAGCTGGCATGCTAACAACCTGCGAAGGTTCTATCCCTGAACCAAGCTTTAGGAGCGCCCCTCTTGTATTATTGTTATGTCAATTTTTTCTTTTCCAAATTTTATTGCTTCAAATAAACATTATTTTGATTCTACCGGAGTTTTTATACGGATGATTACAGCATTTTATTGGCACGTCGTATAAACACGCGAGAAGTCAGTCCGACCTGGCTCTGCTCGCCGTGCTTCAAAAATAAGAAGTCAGCACTAACCTAGCCCAGCTCGTCCTAAATACTTTCATGCGAGAAGTCAGTCTGACCTGGCCCTACTCGCCGTGCATAAAAAACGAGAAGTCAGCACTAGCCTAGCCCTGCTCGTCCTAAATACTTTCACGCGAGAAGTCAGTCCGACCTGGCCCTGCTCGCCGTGCTTCAAAAATGAGAAGTCAGCACTAGCCTAGCCCAGCTCGTCCTAAATACTTTCACGCGAGAAGTCAGTACGACGTGGCCCTGCTCGCCGTGCTTAAAAAATGAGAAGTCAACACTAGCCTGGCCCAACTCGTCCTAAATACTTTCACACGAGAAGTCAGTCCGACCTAGCCGTGCTCGCCGTGCTTAAAAAATGAGAAGTCTGCACTAGCCTGGCCTAGCTCATCCTAAATGCTTTCATGCGAGAAGTCAGTCCGACCTGGCCCAGCTCACCGTGCTTAAAAAACGAGAAGTCAGCACTAGCCTGGCTCAGCTCATCCCAAATACTTTCACGCGATAACTAACCTGGCCAGCTCGCCGTTATCTACCAAACAAGTCAATCGATTCTGACCACATTCGATACAATAGAGACCAGTCCGATCTGGCCCCACTGATTGCGAGGTAAACACTAAACTGACTTAGTTTGCTCAGATCTGTTATCTGACCCACATGTGTCCGAGCTCCACGTGATGGGATCGGCCTTATATGTACGCTATCCAACAAACACAAGTATGCCATCCAAAACCATAGTTAAAGAATGGCACACTGGGGGGAAACATACCCCATCAACAATAAGACAAATAGAAAATACACAAAAAAGCAAGTCATTTTGCAAAAAAATGATATAGAAAATTACTTTCATTAATAAACAGTGAAAATTACAAGGGAAAAAGGTCTACACAGAGGTATCCCTAGAAGCCAAAAAGCCTGATCCTATTAGGAACCGTGGGCTGAACCTGAGGGCTCGCTCCCCTTAGAAGATCAGCAAGGTGGCCCGACCATGGGATACTTATCCGCGTGGTCCACTCCTGCTTGAAACTCTTTCAGCCGAATGGAGTACATCATGTCCGCACCAGGAATGTACAAGTCTGGATGGGCCAGGTTGTCAAGAGAAAGGTCCGGAAAATGAGCCATGCAGTCATCTACCCCCAACATATAGCTAGCCCTCACGGCAGGGCTCAGCAGCCGCTTTAAAGACTCGATAAACTCATAGGAAGCCTTATAATCTTGGATTGCTTGGGAGGAGTCCTCGTGGAGACGGGGAGGGGGGGGGAATCTCGAACAGTGGCATCCAAAACGGTAAGCTCCCCTCGGATCTTTACAATATGACTGTCAAGCTCAGCCTCCATCTCTAAGTGTTCGGTCATGAACTCTTGAAGACGAGTGTCGTAGTCCGACCTCAGATCCTCCATCCTTTTTGTCTGGGCTTCTATCTGTTCCATAAGTTCCCATATCTTCTCATCTTTAGACTTCAGAATAGAAGCCCTCTTTTCCCGTTCTGCTGACGAGCGCATAAGTCAGAAGAAGATCTCTTGACCCACGACCAACCCCTGTGCAAACACAGCACAAGGTAAAAACAATCTAACAAAGATGAGCATCAAATGTACTAAGAAATGGAACTTATGTATCTCACGGCCTCAAAGCCCATCTTGAGCAGCTCCATATCGGACATCACTGATAAACCTCTTACGCCGGAGCACCTGAGGAAGGTGAAGCGCAGGGATCGACCTCGGCCTCCCCGTTCCCTTGGCGAATCTTAGATGTTCCCTTATCCCTAGCTTCATTTCCTGGACCCGATCCAAACTCGGTCCTGCTTCTTTTTTTCCGGCCTCTTCGCGCCAACCTCCCGACCTAAGGTGGGAAGACCTTCGGATGAGAGGCATCTCCAGCTCCTCCTCTTCCTCCTCGCCAACCTCGATGATAGGAGCATCCAAATCCCTCTCGGAATAATAAGGACCTGCGAAAGCATCGTCCTCCAGTTCGGATAACAGACGAGCCCCGATAGGGGATCCCATGGTCCGGGTCGCCCGGTTATGGCCAGCATGCTTCCCGACCACGGTTGGTCTCTCGGTCCGGCGTTCCACCTCCTCCCTATGGATGGGGGCTTGAAGGCCGGCCAGGGTCCTCACTATATGAAGAAAAAGTCCATTACTTATGCTAATTCAAAAATCTAAAAGAACAAGGAAGTAGTGGTTCTTACGAACGTCACGACTGTCTCTGCATGAGGGAACATAGGGATCGGGACCGGCCGCGGCCAAGCAGGCTACATTTATCAGCTCGGAATGATACTCATGCAGCCTTAGGATGATATCCGCATTCTGAATATCATCCACCAAAGTGGAGTTCGGAATGGTCGGACACTCATTTTTTTTGCAAAGAGCTTGTTTTCCACCGTCCCATCCAAGAATCCCCTCCATCTCTGATGAAGAAGAAGCGCCCTCGCCATGAGTTATACTTAGGGCCTTCGAGCAGCATTTCCTTTACTCCCGACCGATGGGAGAAGTGGTACCATCCTTTCACCCCCGGGCTCTGCGCGTTGCGGTGAACAACCCGGAAGAGGCCCACCGAGAACCGCACCCCGACTGCTTGGCACAAGATGGCTAACCCTATCACAGTCCTAACACCTGAAGGAGCCACTTGAGCTGCACCTATCCCATAATGCTGTAACATAGACAAAAAGGCCAAGCACAAAGGCAACATCAAGCCAGCTTTTAACTGAGATTCATAAATAGCGAAATACCCGTCTAGAGGACGGGATGCATACGGATCCGGGTCAACATGGAGCAAAGGTGCAGATTCTTCCAGATTTACCCCGTATTCATGGCAGAGGTATTCCATACTGCTCTGAGTCAAAAATGAGACCAGTCCATGACTACCCATGATATCTTGAGTGGCCCGCTAGATTTTGAGCCTCAAAAAAGGGTCAAAAGTGCTTGATGAAGGACTGGAAGAGGAAGCGGTGTAAATCGGCTGTGGAGGAACCCATGGGATCTCTTCATAAACCACATGCCTGGTCTAGCACTCCCTTATTAAAGCTCCGGTCCTAGGAGAGAGCGGTTCCTCTTCAGATGAACCGGACGAAAGTGATCTCCCTATCAATTATAGTGCTGATGAGGACAATAAGGGAGAGAAAGGGTAATAGGAAGCTACAATAGGGTAGAATCACAATGGAGAAATGACGCTTGATATGACAAGTTAATGCCCTTCGAGTTTATCTTGGAAACTGGTCCAATTTAAACGTGCGGGTAGTAACGCCTAGAATTCTAGGACGGTCATAACTGCGGTGTAATAGTCCCCGATCATCATTCAGAAACTTACAAGTTTATATTGACAAGCCGAGCCACGGTCTAGACAGATCCGAGCCGACCCCGACAGGATCGGCTGGATCTGGAGGGCTTATGACGGAGGTCGGATCAACACCTCACCATGTGTCATCTCCATGATAGTCTAACAATAGATAATTATGGAGAAAAGTCTCCTTTAAGGGGCGGAGCCCCCAGTACCCGAGCTGCCCAAGATCGACCACTCTTTCCCAACCTTCCCAGGTCGGCCAAATGTATGATCAGCACATTGGTGCCCGACCTAACAGGTCGGGCTCGGTCCTTCTCGGACCTCACTTCTTACGCACGCACCAAATCAAATAAATGCCGAAAAATCCTAAAACATAACTACCTTGATTCTGATATTCAAGTATTCCATAATTATCTCTGTTAGGAACATTTTATTATGTTTTGATGATGGTCATACTAGCTGTTATAGCAAGCCTGAAATAAGTTAGAATTATCTGTATAAGTCTTTAATTAGAGTCTGACATGTTGTATAAGTTAAGTCAGACAAGTATTGTACTAGTTGGTAAGACGGTAAAGTGAAACAGATTTTTGGCAGAGTGAAGCCAGCCAAGTACCAGCAGAGAAGCAATGAAGACATTATGGTCTGACTTATAACCAAGGAAGTCTGTGATGACCTTGGATAAGTCTAAGTTATGTTTCAAGTGATGGAACTCAATGTTTAAATATGGTGTACACTGATCTCACACAAATCAAGGATCAGTGAAGTACAAGGATTCTCCTGAACTGAATAGAATGAAGGAAACAGTGAATTGGCAAAGTAAACTGACATCGGCTAAGGAAAGACAAAGCAGTGAAGAAAGATTTAAGCGGCCAAGTCAGTTAAGTCACTTGACCGTTCAGAGAACAACCAAGTAAACCTTAGTTTAATCAGATTTTGAAATATGATGAAGATACAGAAGATCAAGCATTAAATGCACAATCAATAGAGAATCAATCAAGGGCGGATTTTCTGATAAATGTTTGAAGAAAAATCCGATCACTGAAATCAAGGAGAATACAATTAAGGGGGAATCAAGAATAAAATCAAGAATTATTCCCCTCTTTAATATAGCCAACGGACGGAAATTCAAATCAAGGATTATCAAGGCTATAAATAGATGGCACTGATAGACAAAACAAAACAAAACAAAAAAACGATAAACAAGCAGAAACTCTGTCAAATCAAAAAGGCCTTCATATGTGCTTAAAAAGAAATATCTAGTGATCAACTCAAAACTGAGAGCTACAATTCAAACATCAAGCATTGAGATTGATCAACATGTTTGTGAATCCAATTCACATCAAGCAACTGAATCAGAACCATCTGAGAAGGAGTTGTGTTTGTGATAGCTGCTGAATGATTTGATCCCAAAGAGCAGTGGAAGAGATCGAGTCATCAAGTCATTGCGACAATGAGTGATAGTCTTGTAGATTGTGAAGCTTGTGTAGCCAAGGACAATCAGAGGCTATTGTATCTGTGAAAACAATAGTGAATTCCTCCAATCATCACAGGAGAAGAGTGGATTAAGGGATTACACCACCCTGAACCAATATAAGCCTTGTGTCAATTTACTTTTAGCAATTTACCTTACTGCATTCATTTAATTACTATATTATATTCTATATCTGTGATTGCCTAAACTACTTTGAAACAACATAGTAAGAAGGGACTTATCCGCTGCCCAAAAACTTTTAAATAAAAGAAATTTTTTTGAAACTCCACTATAGTCATTCACCCCCCCATCTGACTATAGTTTTACCCTTCTCTGGGACCAACAATTGGTATCAGAGCAGTGTTCCTAGTATCAGAACTTGTTCAGATCTAATTTCTGGTAACAATGAGATCACATATTTTCAAAGTAGTTTTCAAATATGTGCTTTCTACACATATACATAAATATCTCTTATTTGTACTTATGGATTCCTCAAACTTTATGTCAAAAATACATGTTTTCAATGTTAATAATTTTGAAGAATATAAAATAAGAATGTTATCTCATCTTGCAGCAACTCATGAAGAGATGCTGGATGTAATTAATGATGGTCCAATTTGATCATGACTGTGGTAGCCACAGGAGCAGATCAAGGAAAAGAAGTGGACAAACCCAAGAAAGATTGGACCAAGGACGACAGGAGAAAAGAAAATCTGGACTTTGTTGTAAAAGATATGATTTTGAAGACCCTGGATAGCAACATGTTCATGAGAATCAAAGATTTCAAAACAACAAAGGAGATGTGGGACAAGATGGCACTGATAAATGAAGGATCTGAAGCAGTTAAAGAAATCAAATTATCTGTTGCAAAACAAAAATTTGAGAACTTCAAAATGAAGGCTGGTGAATCCATTGATCAAATGGACAACAGATTCTCAAGCATCATCAGTGAACTGCAACAACTTGGACGCATATATCCTCAGAAAGAAGTGTGCTTGAAGATCCTAAGAGGCTTACCTGAAAGATGGAAGATCATCACATCAGTAATCAGAAGGACAACAAATCTTGCAAACACTGACACCCTGAATCTGATGTCCCAACTAAAGGCTCATGAATTTGAGTTGAACGGCGAAGACATTGTACCAAGGAGAGGCACATAAGGCGATTGCAATCTGTTGCACCCAAAGAAAGTCAAACAAAATGATGCAAACAAAGCAAAGAGACACAGGAGCTGAAAGAACAAGTAGCTTTATTAGTAAAACATTTTGACAGGTTTAGCAAAAAGAAGATATTCAAAGGAGGATCATCATCAAACAAAAGGTCAAGCACAAGCAAAGACACCAAGAGAAAAGATGATGAATACATATGCTTCAACTGTAATAAGAAAGGGCACTTCAAGGCTGATTGCCCTGAAGAAAAAGACAACTTGAGGATAAGAAGAAGTACAAGAAAACTGAAAAGAGAAAAAGCAAGAAGGGACTCAAAGCTGAATCCAGCAGTGAAAAGAATGAAGAATCATCCTAAAATGAATCGATGATGAGGATGACAAACCTGCATAAATGAAAAGGCCTATCTATGTCTTATGGCTAAAGAATCAAATGAAATCGAGGTAACATCTAGTTCATGCTCATCATCTAGTGCATCCACATCTAACACTGCACAATCTTCTATTCTCCCCTTAGATTCTCAAAAACCTAATCCAAAATCTCATGAGTAATTTGAAACAAATTGAGTTGAATCATGAAATTCTGGAACAGGAGTGTGAGAATCTAAGAAAGGAAAATAAAAGACTAAAGAAAGAACCTGGATAAAGCAAAAGCTGAACTAACTAGTAAGGAGACTCACTCAAATCATCAACTAGCAGCAGATGATCATACATCCAGTGTTGATGCACTGTTGAGAAAATCCCCTACCAGCTTAAGAACATCATTGCACCTTTAAATGCACCAGCTTACAAACCCTCAAAAAGGTTTGGATCCAGATCTGGTCTTGGCTACAACAGTCAGGATGAGAATAGAACCAATGGACCAAAGTTCAAAAAAGGACAGACCATAGTTTCAACCACTCATCCTGTAACGGTGCAGTCAAAACCCAAAGTCACGATTGAAACAATGAGACTAAACCATCAATCCTACCACCAAAAGCAAAGACTTTCTCGAAAGGTAAATGAAGACTTTATCCTTGAGAGGATGATTGGAATGTGGCACCTCCAAAATACAAGAAGAAACAAGTTCATGCCATGCATCATGTGTTTAAGAAAAACCAACCTAGGCATATTCCTAGACATATGAAGCAACATGAACATAGGTTTCCCACTGCATATTGGAAAGTAAAAAGGGATGCAAATGCACCAAAAAGTAGAGAAAAGTATTAGAATACCTCTAGTAGAAACATTGGAAGGTATTCTGCCATGCCTTATACATATGAAATTGATGATTTCAACTATCCAAAAAGAAGATCCTTTGATTACATATTAGGAGTAGGAGGCATGACTGCTAACAGGTATGGACCCAAACAGTGTTGGGTACCTAAAAAAAATTAATTTGTTTTGTAGGATGTCTGGTACATAGACATTGGATGTTCCAGACACATGACATGGAACAAGGGATGGCTCACTGACTTTAAAGCTTTTGATGGACCCAAAGTCACCTTTGGAGGCAAAGAAACCCTGGCAAAATTAAGAGGGAAGCACAATGCTCAAGAACAATTTGAAAATACAAAATGTGGCATATGTTAAGGGATTAAACTTCAATCTGCTAAGCATCAGTCAATTCTGTGACAAAGGCTACAATGTACACTTCAACAAGGAAGGATGCAAGGTGATTCAAAGCCAAACCAACACAGTGGTTCTTGCAGGAAGAAGAGAAGACAACATGTATGTGGTGGATTGGAGAACAGCTAAAGCATAAACATGTTTGCTTGTCAAAAATAAACAATCAACAAGATGGATTTGGCATAAAAGATTAAATCACCTAAATTTCAAGACCATCAACACATTATCAAAGAACAAGTTAGTTGAAGGCTGGCCGTAGATTACATTCAAGAAGGAAAGTCTCTGTGGTGCATGTCGAAAAGGAAAACAAATCAAAAGCTTCTTCAAGTCAAAGCCCTATCACCAACATCAATAATTCTACATCTTCTACACATGGACTGCTTTGGACCAGTCACACCGTAAGTGTAAGTGGTAAGAAATACACTCTAGTAGTGGTTGATGATTTCTCCAAATACACTGGACCATATTCATGAACAAGAAGAAAGAGACACTTAAGAAGTCGCCGGAATTGCTAAGAAGGATTCAAAATGAGAAAGAGCTAAAGATCATCAAGATCGATCGATAGAGGCACCGAATTTCTAAATGAAGTTATCGTAACCTATTGTGAAGAAAATGGAGTACTACATCAATTATCTCACAAAGCAGAACTCCACAACAAAATGGTGTAGCAAGAAAGAAGAAACGAGAACTCTCAAAGAAGCGAATAATAATGATTGCGAAGCATGCCTACCAAAGAGGTTCTCGGTGAAGCAAAGAAACACAACATGCTACACACATAACCGATCAATCATCAACAAATATCATGGAAAGACTCCATATGAAATATGGAATGGAAGAAAACCTAATATCTCATATTTGCATCTGTTTGGATCAAAATGTTTTGTTTTGAACAGGAATCAGCTGCATACCTTTGATGAAAAGACTGATAAAGCAATCTTTATGGGATACTCAGACACCAGCAAAGCATTCAGAGTGCTCAACAAAAGAACATTGGTGATTGAAGAATCAATACATGTAGTCTTTGATGAACCAAACACAAATGGTGAAAGTCTTCAAGATCAAGAAGAAGAAGCAGCACAAAGGGAAGTATATACTAATACAACCATACCAAATACCATTCGAATCAAAGATTTTGAAAATCAAGATGAGCCACATGACAATACAACATAAGAAGCACCAGAACTTGAAGCTCATGCACAATCTGAAGGTGTAGAAGCACCAAGTGAAGAACGACTTCAACCTGACCTCAATTGGCTAAGAGATCATCCTGAAGATCAAGTCATTGGAGACATTCACACAGGAGTTAGAACCAGAAGACAGCTGGAGCATATGCTAACATGTTTTCTATCACAAGTGGAACCCAAGACAATAGATGAGGCAATTCAAGATGCAGACTAGATTACAGCCATGCAAGAGGAACTAAATGAATTTGAAAGAAATGAAGTCTGGGAACTTGTTGACAGACCAGACACAGCCAACATCATTGGAACAAAATGGGTATTCAGAAACAAGATGGATGAGCAAGGAACAGTTATCGAAAAATAAAGCAAGGATAGTTGCAAAAGGTTACTCTCAAGCGAATGAATAGATTATGATGAGACATTTGCACCAAAGAGCAAGATTGGAAGCAATCAGACTCTTTCTAGCTTTTGCTGCACACAAAGACTTCAAAGTCTATCAAATGGATGTCAAAAGTGCATTTCTGAATGGACTGTTGGAAGAAGAAGTATATGTGGAACAACCTCCTGGTTTTCAACTCAAAGGAAAAGAAGATAAAGTATACAAGCTCAAGAAGGCTCTCTATGGACTCAAACAGCACCTGTGAGCTTGGTATGAAACACTCTCACAATTTTTGATCCAGAATGGATTCAACAAGGGAATTATAGGTAAGACTCTCTTTCAAATTAGAGGAAGGAACATGTACATTGCTAGTGCAAATCTATGTTGATGATATTATCTTTGGATTAGAGGATGAAAAGTTGTGTGAGAAATTTGCAAACCTAATGAAGAGCAAATTTCAGATGAGCATGATGGGAGAATTAAATTATTTTCTTGGTCTTCAAGTGAAGCAAATGAAGGATGGTATTTTTATTAGTCAAGCCAAGTACACAAAATACTTAATACACAAGTATGGTATGGACACAAGTGGCACATCAGATACACCAATGTGTGCAAGAGTCATTCTTGGAAAAGATGAAGCAGGAAAAGATGTTGATCAGAAAATGTATAGAGGAATCATTGGATCCCTACTGTATCTAACTACAAGCAGACCTGATATAGCATTTGCAGTAGGAGTATGTGCAAGATTTCAAGTCCAACCAAAAGAATCACATCTTCTAGCAGCTAAAAGAATAATCAAATACCTGAAGAACACCATCAATGTTGGAATTTGGTATCCAAAAGATGGAGGATTCAAGCTGATATCATACTCAGACACTGACTATGCTGGATGAAAAATAGATAGAAAAAGCACCTCTGGAACATGCCAAATGCTAGGCACCAGACTAGTCTCATGGTTTAGCAAAAAGCAAAACTCCATATCTACATCAACAACTGAGGCAAAATATATAGCAAAGAGATGCTTGTTGTGCACAAATCACTGTGGATTAGACAACATCTAAGAGATTATGGAATGGAGGAGAAGACAATTCCAATCATGTGTGACAACACAAATGCAATATCCATTACTGAAAATCCAGTGTTGCACTCAAGAACAAAGCATATTGATGTAAGACATCATTTTATCGTAGATCATGTTGAAAAATGAGATGTTATTCTAAGATACATACCCACCAAGATCAACTAGCTGAAATCTTCACTAAACCATTTAGTCATGAATGATTTAGCATGTTGAGAACTGAGTTAGGAATGATTGCAATTGACTGAGTACCAAAGAGCGGCTAACTGGAGTAATCACTAAGTGACTTCACCAAATGATCAAACCTTTGCCTTCACTTTGAGATGTAGCAGGTGAAGACCGGTACTCAAATGGTTAACTTCAGCGATTGTTAGAAACGATCAAGTACAAATGTTCGATGAAAAAGGCACTCCACCGTGAAGACCGACCAAGGACCTTCACATCAAATGAAGATTGAAGTCACCAAAGAAATAAAAGTGTGAACTAAATCAATTGTTATGAACGTGGAGAATAAGAAAGTTATGGAGGATTATACTGTGGAAGGTTACACACGTGGAGATCAATTTACAATCGTGGAGGTAACCATATTATTTTTCAAATTACAAACGCCTCGATTCCTGGGATCTATCATTACTTACCACAATCCACTCCCCCACTTCAATCGAATATCGGGATTTATATACATAAAATCACGCCATTATGTCACAAAATCCTTCCATATTCAACCACGTTCACACCACCCAAATCATTCTATATAAGCAACACTTAGAGGTTTTTCAGAATTCTTTACGCATCCTTGCAAAATTATAAACCCTATTTTCTTCTACTGCAAATCAAAGCCTTCTCTCAAATTTCAAGAAATGGCCTTATCATCCAAAATCTCTGCCACAGAAAGATTTTATGAAAAATCGATCATCACTGGATTGTTCTTTAAGCCTGAACCCTATCTATCCTTCTGTGATAATGAGGTACAAGCCCGACGGCTAGTTGATGGATGTACAAATCTAGGGTTAATGACCTTCCTGAACCCCCCCAATAACTGGAATATGCTATGAGAACCCGATTGCATTTTGGAGAAATGCAAAGTTTGTGCCAAGCACAAAGAAGACTGATATCGACTGTATAAAAAGTTCAATCTTTGGCAAAGAAGTGGTCATCACACCTGGCCTACTTAACAGATTCTTACATCTACCCATGATTGGCCCGGCGAACGTGAAGTTTGTGCAGGTTAACATCAAGACCTTCTGGGAGGAGATAGCCAAAAGCCCCAAAAAGAACAACAAAACCTACAATCCCCCAATATCAGCACTCAAACGTCCATTTGCTGAGTTCGCACCTGTCATTACAAAGAACATCGAAGGCAAGAAAGGGTCGATGGAAAACTTGACAGAGGTACGAGTTAAGCTAATGGCAATAATCTATCAAGGCCTTCACTTTGACTGGGCAACCTTTGTCTTCAATAGATTAAAAATGCAGATTCAAAAGGAAATAGATCTGTCGATTACGGCACCAAGTAAGGGGTTGCAGAAGAAAGGTGAGGGAAAGGAAATCATATGGGTTCCTTCTTCAACACCTATTTGATTCATTAAAAGTGAAACCCACAAATTTGCAGCCTCCACAGGTCAAAGGTGATGTTTACCTACATCAAGACATCTATGAAACCCAAACCCACTACCGGATGAAAAGGAAAGCACCCGAAGGCGATGAGATCGAGGATGGGAAGACGAACCGGATCGCAAAAAGCACAAGAAGACACCCCCCTGGTAAGTACCGAAGAATCCGGACAATCCAAAGATGATACAACAATGGAGGAAGAGAAACAAGAAGAAGTGACATATCTGGAGGAAGGTGAGGAGGGGTATCAACTTACTTCATCTGAAGAAGAAGAGATGGATGGCGAAGAAGAAGAGACATCTGAGGTTGAAAAAGCCAAATAAAGCGCGCGAGATAGACAGTAGTCATCTTGAAAATGATCAAGGAAAGCTGGCGATCTCTGACGATGATCTGACAATCCAGGAAGTAATTCTCAGAAGCATCAGCAAAGTTGACAACTGGTCGAGTGAGCCGGTGATAAAGCTCACTTCGTAAAATGTCAACACCCCACTATTGATCAAGAGGAACACCAAACAGAAGAAATCAAGTCTCCACCATGGAGCGTAAAACCTTCCGTCTTCTAAAGATGGAGAAGCAAGCATCCCCATCAATCTCTCAATAATTCTAAAGTCGAAGAGAAAGAAAGAGAGGAAGAGAGCGAAAAGAAAGTGAAAAAGAAGAAGAAAGATGAAGAAGATGAGGTGAATATAGAGAGGAAGAAGAAGATGCGTAAGATGAGGATGTTGAAGTGGCACCAGAGGAGAATGATCCGTAAAGGCTTTTCAACTGACATTCAACCCCGATTGTGGATATGGAAAAGCAAGATCACAAAGAGGCAAAATCAAAAATTTGCTTTAAGAAGTGAAGCAACCTCCTTAAACCACAAGATTGAAGCCCTCATCATCACATCAAGATATAAGATGAGGTCATGGAAAAACAGGGAAACCTGCTTTGCAACTTACAGCATCTTAATCCCTACCATGTCCAAACCAACCTTGAGTTTCACGCTGAAATAATTGATAACAATCTCAAACCCTTGGTGGACACTCTAAATGCTCACACTCATCAACTTCAACATCTGGATGAGGTTATGGAACTTTCCGGCCAGCAACTTGACACTTTGATAAACATCACTATGGCCAACAACAAAATTTTGGAGCAAAGGTATGGTCCTCTCCAGTCAGTCCAAGCGAATCGCAAATCTTGAGGCACGTTTTGGTGCTTCCAAAAAGGGGGAAGGAAGCTCAAGGCCTGAGAGCTCCAAGTGGAAGGAAGGCAAGCCCAATGAGATAAGGCAGCAAGGCGTCAAAGGCAAAGGCATCATGTTTGAAGAAGAAAGTAGCCCTCTATTCTCGTTTAATTAAATTAATTGAATTGTCTCTATATGCCTTTGTTGTTGAATAAGAAGATGCAATGTCTTATTGCCTTAATGGATGAATAAAATTGTTGAGTTTTATTCCACTCGCTTATTTTGAAATGTGTTATACTTTTGTTCATGCTTATGAGGGTTTTGGCATCATCAAAAAGGGGGAAATTGTTAGGAACATTTTATTATGTTTTGATGATGGCCATACTAACTGTTATAGCAAGCCTGAAATAAGTTAGAATTCTCGTATAAGTCTTTACTTAGAAGTCCGACATGTTGTATAAGTTAAGTCAGGACAAGTATTGTACTAGTTGGTAAGACGGCAAAGTGGAAACATATTTTAGGCAGAGTGAAGCCACCCAAGTACCAGCAGAGAAGCAATGAAGACATTATGGTCTGACTTATAACCAAGGAAGTCTGTGATGACCTTGGATAAGTCTAAGTTATGTTTCAAGTGATGGAACTCAATGTTTAAATATGGTGTACACTGATCTCACACAAATCAAGGATCAGTGAAGTATAAGGATTCTCCTGAACTGAATAGAATGAAGGAAACAGTGAATCGGCAAAGTAAACTGATTATCGGCTAAGTAAAGACAAAGCAGTGAAGACAGATTTAAGCGGCCGAGTCAGTTAAGTCACTTGACCGTTCAGAGAACAGCCAAGTAAACCTTAGTTTAATCAGATTTTGAAATATGATGAAAATACGTAAGATCAAGCATTAAATGCACAATCAATAGAGAATCAATCAAGGCGGATTTTCCGATAAATGTTTGAAGAAAAATTCGATCATCAAATCAAGAGAATACAATTAAGGGGAATCAAGAATAAAATCAAGGATTATTCCCTCTTTAATATAAACAACGGATGAAAATTCAAATCAAAGATTATCAAGGCTATAAATAGAAGGCACCGACAGACAAAACAAAATAAGAAAACGATAAACAAGCGAAACTCTATCAAATCAAAAAGGCCTTCATCCACATTTAAAAAGAAATATCTCTGTGATCAACTCAAAAGCGAGAGCTACAATTCAAACATGAAGCATTGAGATTGATCAACAAGTTTGTGAATCCAATTCACATCAATCAAGCAACTGAATCAGAACCATCTGAGAATGAGTTGTGTTTGTGATAGCTGCTGAAGGATTTGATCCCTAGGAGCAGTGTAAGAGACTGAGTCACTGAAGCTGTTATAGCCAATGAGTGATAGTCTTGTAGATTGTGAAGCTTGTGTAGCCAAGGACAATCAGGCTATTGTATCTCGTGAAAACAATAGTGAATTCCTCCAATCATCACATTTAGAGAAGAGTGGATTAAGGATTACACCACCTGAACCACTATAAGTCTTGTGTTAATTTAATTTAAGCAATTTACTTTCTTCGCATTCATTTAATTACTTATATTATATTCTATATACGTGATTGCCTAAACTACTTTGAAACAACATAGTAAGAAGGACTTATCCATTTGCCCAAAAGCTTTTAAATATAAGAAAAGTTTTGAAACTCCACTATAGTCATTCACCCCCTCCTCTCGACTATTGTTTTACCCTTCTCTGGGACCAACAATCTCCTAAAATCAAGGGATCAAATCATCTTTATCTTTTCCTTGCAGAACACGACAATCGAAGTCCACCTTGGACACGCCACAGCAATTGCTGAAGCACAAAGCCCTATATATAAACAATCCCTTAAAAAATTACGAGCGGACTGATTCCAATTCATATATGGATACATTAAGCGGTTGAAGAAATAATATCTCAAGTGCAGTATAAACCACCACAAACTTCCTCTCTTTTGATCACTTTCATAGTTTTCGTTGTTCTTGAAGCTTTTTTGGGTTATCGTTAAGAGGGAGAAACCCCATATTTGTATAGGGGAAGAGGGAGAAGTCCCATATTTGTATTTGGGATTTCCAGCATAGTCAGCAACCTTCAATCCCTTTTGGAACATGATATGGAGTTTACATCTCCAATTTTATAAAAGCATACCTAAAAAGTGTATAAATGAGGGTCGATGTCAAATGAATGGACATCAAAAAGTTTGACAAGACAAATTCATTAAAGCAAACATATAGATCTGAACTAAGAAATATTTGTGTGGTGTTTCAATACGTGTGAAGCACTATAAACCATAAAATTTTATTTTATATTTTTTAAATTATATAGTTATGATAGATTCAATTTTCACCGACCACCTCAAAATACACTATTCAACAAGTATTTTCATTGAGCTTGAGATATTTATTTTGAAGGAGAGATATCTCTTTGTAAATGGTGTTACAACACCTAAATCTCAAAAAAAAAAAAAAAAAAAAAAAAACTTTCAATTTGTGAGATGTACGCAATTTTTTTTTTTGAATTTAAAATTGTAAATACAATAACTGATATAACACCAATTTGGACATAAAAATGAAACCGTCGTTTAAATTCAGTTATGTAATTTTCAAAAAAATCCAGTTATGTAAAATTAGTAATTAAATGTTTTTGCATTAGATTAAATACCCGTGAAATGTTTTTGTTTCTCGAGATTTACCTTCCTTTTTTCTTTTTCTTTTCCAGTTTTACCTCTCTATCCATGATAAAACTGCAACCAAAAATAATAATTTGATACATACGTAGACGAAAGATAAAAATATCAAAACATAAATACATAATCATAAAGTAAAATGGATCAAAAATATTGTATCCCTTTAGTAATACTGAGACATACTCGTTCGTGACATAACTATTGTGAGTCAACGTATCATGCAACGCATCATCTACATTATTGATTATGATGGGCGTAATAACGATTAATGAGTTTATACGAGAATCAACGGTGTAGATACACGTAGTAGCACTAATTGTGTCCGTATCACTCCTCCGGTAAAAAGTTCATACTTAGAAGCATGATGTTTTGCGCAAATTCGTTTGGATTGATGGAATGAAAAGAAATGAATCTGTTTGAATCGAATGATATTATTTAATTCTCGCGTTTGGTAGAAATGAAATGAAATAGTTTCTTATAAGCGTGATTTATTTTTTCATTCATTCACCAATTCATTTGATTTTTGATGGAATGAAAATCATTCATTTCATTCTGTTGGAATGAAAACATATTACATTTTACGTTTGCTTAAGCTTAGCGGTAAATTGATGGAATGTAATGAAAAAAACATTTAATTCCGTTCGATCATTCAATTACACACAATCCAAACATGTCATTAATGTTTTTTAAATTTTTGCAAAAATTCAAGTTGATTGAAGTAATGATAATATAATCTTGTTTTTAGGGGAATGAGGAAGAATAAAAAATATTTCATCAATTGAGTAGAAGAACATCTTTTGAAACTTTTGAATAAAGGATAAAACTATTTATTCACCCATCGCAAATTGACATGTATTCAAATTCATTTATTTAAATTCAATTAAAATTCAATTGTCGAAATTCACTAATTTTCAAATTAATTTTATTAAAATTACTAATTTTAGGGATTATTGTATCAAAATTAATGATTTGGGATTACTTGATTTCTGGATTCATTGTTTGTTCTTCTATTATAAAATTATGCATTGTCATTCTCTTATAAAAAATATGTAGTTGTCGTTATTCTTAAAATATTAGGATTATATCATTATCATAATTTTCCATTTTTTTATTTCTGATTTAATTTGTTCCAAATATTCAAAAGGAAAGAAATATAAATTAAGATTGTATATCTTACATTATTCGGGGTGAACAAAGAAGCAGAATTAAAGAATTAATAACTGCGCTCCATCCTTAAGCCGCCAGAATTAGGTCTTCGTCCTTCTTCAATCAATGCCGCCCTAGCTGACATTACAGTACTGTTCATCAACGACGCCTCAAAACCGCTACAATCAGTCCAATCCTTGAGCAGTTCCTCTTGTCCCCATATCTCCGGTATCCAAACCTACCGGCTACCTCCGTACGATGTCTCTTGATCCGTTCACGGCCGGCCAGTTCCTCGTCATCTATCGAATTCAAGCTCCTTGATGCTTCGGTGGTGGTATGCGCCGCCGCCGTCCATGATTTCTTCTCCGATGAAGGAGAACCAGTAGCCGCTCCTACATCATCCGCTGCAGACTCTGATCGACTCATCATGGCTTTTCTTTTTTAATAATTTCACCGAGCTGGAGCATATTCAATCTGATCTAGATCTTTTACCTTCGTCGTGTGTCCGATTTTCACATCATCGACGTGATGGTAGTCAGATTTTTTCGAGCGAGCTCTTCAGACGAGGCGACACCGGTCGTTGATGATCAGTATCGTTAGTGCTCACTGGAGTAGTCATTTCAGTGCGATCTT
>CM047810.1:37870325-38194839 GCA_026214975.1 Gentiana macrophylla
ATTGTCATCTTTACCCTTTAACGGGCCTTAACCCTTGACCAAGCTATCGCTTTTATCGGGCCTGAATACCAAAGCGGACTCGCCCTCAATGTCGATATTTCCACCTCCGTGATCGAATTCCAGGACTCATTGTCCTACATCATAGTCGGGTGCGGATCGATCGCCCTACATCGCCGATTGTCGATCGTCGAGCTCTGGAGTCTACTAGATGGCCTTAGCCTCGAGCCTGGCATCGGACATGAATACCTTGGCGCTTTATCCATAATGTTGTTTTAGACCAATCGATAGACGACACGCGGAGGGAGTGAAACCTCAGATCGTCACAATACTCGACTCGGCTCGGCTCATTAATGTACTTCTATCCGTAGCCAAGGTGCATCGCGGATATACGTAAAATCAATCCGTTCCGATCTATAATTGATCGCCGACTCGATTCACAACACCGATCGAGACACTCGATCATGCACGAGTGGAAGCTACGAATAAATTCGCACGCGATAATACCACGATTCGATTCGCATAAATAATTAATAACGACTATAAGAAATTTGAAGATTTACCTTATTTAAGTGGAATTGTAAATCGATTGATGGAGAAGCCATAATCTTCCGGATTGTATCTCCTAGCGACGATCGATGGACGCCGATCCTCGCCGCAACCTCCCCGAATATGCACAAGAAAAATCCTAGATTTTTCTCCTCTTAATGACTAAGGCAAGAAACTAATTTTTCTTCCTTTAAATTTAAGTGTATGCATTTTTGTAATATGTATTGTGTTAGGAGGACTCTCTTTATATAGGAAAATAACTAGTCAAAAGAGTTATTATTTTCACACCATAATTATCTATTCCCATAAGGAAAGATATTTACTAAAAAGATAAGAGATAATTCCAAAAATCAATCTCTTATTTTTCATTAATTATCCAACAATAGATAATTAATTACACATGTGACATAATCTAGAAAATTTATTTTCCTAATTTATCACATAATAAAGCGCCACCTTTTTCATTATTTTAATGGAAAATGTCTTTTCTATTTTACAAATTATTTACCAAATAAATAATATTGCATATGTATTAAATAGACCAACTATTTAATTTATTCTCGAGGTTCCATAAACGAGAAAACACTCGCGTGTTACAGATTCAACCCGGGACCATGGACCTATAACCAAGAGGCTACAATAAATAAAATATTCATCGAATAGAATATTTCTACTCAACATATTAATTCCGGAATTAAGCCACCGTAAACCTTCTTCAATACCTCTTATCCTTATTTACCATTAACCCACTAGTGATCAATTAGTTCATAACCAATACGAACTCCGCGGATCGATCGCTTCTAGGATTAACAAATAAGAGGATTGTCTTTCTACTTCCCGCAGAGGAAGGAATGGATTCCATAGTTGTGGAAACACACACTTCTCACTCATTCCGTATCAGTGCCAACGTGAAAGTGATTTGGACCGCGCCCTTAGCGATCCTTAACGAACACATCAAACCTTATTTTGAAACCAGTAGGAGTCTGTAATCATTTCAAGATTAAGGTTAATCCATATATGATCATCTTGTGATTTAATAAGATTTCTCAATCACGGAATTATATGAGAAACTCAGATTAAATCGGTCTAGTCCTATATGACTCTTATCATATATAAATGCCCCACTTAGACAACTAATGTCGACAGTCCGGATAAGACGGTCACACCATAAAGTGTTCTGGGCGCATTAATGGTGGTTTAATCAATAGACCCCCATACTTTGATTAACTTCACCACGGACTAATATTTCAAGTGTATCACCATAAAATTAATCCTCATGTGTGACACACACTAAGTTATATGGCTACATATGATACGACTTAGGGTTTTCAGTAGTGTATTAATTACAAACACGAAGCAAGTAATAAGATGAGAATAAATCTGTCATTTATTAATTCTAGAAACAATTACATAAATTGTCTTTCGGGCGCTACTTCCAACAATCTCCCACTTGCCCGTAAGGACAAGCAACAATCGTCTTTCGGGCACACTATATCTAACAATCTCCCACTTGCCCGTAAAGACAAGCAATGATTGTTTTTAGAGCACCACACCCTTATTCTTTCTATCCACAACATTCTCCCACTTGCTCTAAAGTAGAAGAGACATATCTCTTAATTTTATACCCGCCAAGCGCTTATCAGTGACAATAGATGCCACGCGACTTGGTAAACTGATCAGGTAGGTTGTCGGCTCGAGGCGATCTTTAGGACCGAAACGTCGCCTCTCGCACGATCCGTCCGACCGACTGTGGTACTTACGCTCAATATGATTTTGACCTCTTGTGATCGCTGCGAAGATCATTTGCATGAGCTACCTCTCAACCGCTTTCACAAGAAATGATATCGGCTCATCGAGACCGGAATCACTTCCGATCCAACAAAGAACTTCTCAAGCCACATCGCTTCTTTAGCAGACTCCGAAAAGTCGCTATGTATTTGACTAACAGAGTCAAATTGATGATAAAGGCCGGATTGCTCAGATTGTAGCTCCATCACAATGAATAACACTGAGCATGAGATCGATTCATGATCATCCTTAATCCGACTAATAATCAGAATTAGTGTAGTCAACAATACTCAGGTTTACACCCGAATGCACAAGCATATGATTCCTTATTCTCTCAAGATACTTGAGGATGCACTATACTGCTTTCAACGTCCGAATCCAAGACTCGACTTTTATTGACTTTTGACAATCTGACATTCTTTATCCAAAAGAGAAATTTTCCCATTTTCTCTATATCCGAAGATTGAGAGAATTATTCCGTGAGGGGTTGGGTAGGAAACCTCTCGTTGAATTTTGCATACGAAAATGCATTATTATCTTAACCAATAAGAGGCATGGGACGTTGCCACAACTTGTTCTCATGAATTCGACCGAATCAAATTCTAAGAATATAGTCCACTTCTCTGATTCAGAGAAGCTTTGGCTCGTCAGTTTTTGACTTTAGATAACACACCCATGTTGTTCACAATCGCTGGTGTTGTTACTCAGATAAAATCTAATGTCTACTACTTTACCAACATTGATTCTCTGGTCTACAGAAGACTCATCAATATTCTGGTCAAGCCCACATATTTCAAAACATGTGAATTTTAATGACCTGAAGGTTTACTTTAATCCACCAGTGGATATAAGCATAGGCAGCCAATCCGCCATTGGCTTTAAGCTAAAACACTTCTGTTCCGAATGAATCTAAGCTCCGTTGTTGGGCAAGAAATTTTCAGGGCATCACCCCTGGTAATCTTTCTGCTTTCCATGGAGTCAAGCAAGGCTGAATGGTGAGAGAGTTCAGGGCATCACCCCTGGTTAACTCTCTACTTCTCAGGGAATTACCCTTAGACCACTTAGTTTTGCATTGAAAAGATAAACTTTCCTATTCATTCGACTCTTTTCCATGTAGATCCAATTACTCCCCTCTGGGCTCGAGACACTGTGGTTCTACAAAAGTGTGAAAGTAATTGGAGTACCAAAACTCCATTTACAAAGTTTATGGTTTTAAACCAACATCCTTTTATCAGAATCCTATACAGTCCTCTTTTCCACTTTTACGAAGTCACCAACAGTCAATTTATCATGTTTAGCAGTTTAGATACCATGAAATAATATGCAGTTGTAGAAAATAAATCATGACAGAAATATAAATCAAATCATACACCACAACAAATAATAAATTTTAGGAATTATAAACGTGATGTCATGCATGCAATTTATCCTACCATTCCTAGGATTTAATCTCACACCTCAGTGCCGCCGACGGGTAGGTCAAAGAGGTGACGATTAAACTGAGACAATCTCTTTCAACAATTAACTGATTACCTTCCTTTTTCAGCCAAGATATTTCAGAAAAATACCCTTTAGAGTGTGACCCATCTGTTTTTGATTTTTAAGTAGACTTTAGTATGCGCCGAAAGGTAGGTCAGTGACTCGACGAGTACTCAAAATCCTATCCTTTCAGAAACCAAGCCTTGAATTTTGATAACGGTGAAAGCCATCCGAAGGGGGCCGAAATCAAAGTGGTACGAGGCGTCACCATTCTCTCACGGTGCTTGTGTCAACAGTAGAGGCCGAGGGGTCAGATTTCAGCTTCCCCGCTCCCACTCGTTATTTTGAAAATTAGGTAGTCTTATTAGGATTTTCAGAATTCCTTCACAATCCAAAAACAATAAATCATGAATATTTAAGTTAATCCTCCCACTAGTTCATCGGTTCCAAATACCGTTTAACTAGTGTCACTTATTCACGATTTTCCAATTTTATGGATTTATTAAAATTCCTCGTGTAGACGCTACGCAATTAAAATTCACCAAGATTTTTTTTAATCCCAATACATTAGGACTTTATGAATTTTCTAATAATTCAAAAACAATAAATCATAAAATTTATAGCTCCCACTAGTTTATCGGTTCCAAATACCGTCTAACTAGCGACACTATATTCATGATTTTCCAATTTTATGGATTAAAATTCTTTTTGTGTAGACACTACACAAATAAAATTCACAAAGAATTTTATTATCCTAATTTGTCATGATAAAAGTTTTAGGATTATAGAATTTTATCTCAATAATTTGAAACAATAAATCTTGAAAAGCAATCACCAACTTATCGGTATTAAACCCTGGTTGAGCTTTAACCGAGTTCACCGAACGGTGTCGGGATTGGCTAAGCCGACTCGTCCTCTTCGTTGGTTCATATACGACTGCTGGATGAATCGGGCTAAGGCTGCCCCATTGAGCCGAAACTCGCCGGATAGCTTGACCTTGCCGGACCCCCGTCGCAAATGTCGCACGTGTGCGGGTGTTGGGTTGAAAATCGGGCTAAGGTTGCCCCATTGAGCCTCAGCTCGCCGGATAGCTTGACCTTGCCGGACCCCCATGGCTAACCCCGAACTTGGACGGACAAGTCGAGTCGAGCCGAAGCCCTGTTGACCGCCCGAACCAATTTTCGAAACTTTTACTCAGTTGGTGTCCAACTTTTCCGGATTTTTCAAATTTTCAATTATTAAAATTCTTTTATGTAGTCACTACATAATTAAAATCCACAAATGATTTTTAGATCCCAAAATTAAATTTACCTAGTAAATTTTATTTTATCATGTGAATACTGAATTTTATATTCCGATAAAATTACGTTTGTTTTAATTAATTTAATTAATTACCTAAATTGATCTAAATTAATTACATCTCATACATGCCTAGTTAATGTCAATATTAATTTTCTACATGTATGCATATGTTAGGAGTGGAATTCATGAATATGATGCATGGTATGGTTATATCACATAAATAATCATACAAGAAAATAAATGCGAAAAATAAACCACTGAGATGGACCGTTGGTACCCCCGTATCTAATCTATAAATAAATAAACCCTAAGCTTATGCTTAACTAATTTTCTACAGAAGCCGCTTCTATATAAATTAGTTGATCCAAATCTTCCGCAGATTGCTTCACAGTCGAGTGGTTCAAATGGCCTTCCTTGTACCGTTATGTCGCCGGTTTTATTCTTGCTTGCTGCGATTTTTTTTTCACCTAGCGCTGATGTCAGCATGACATCAGCATATAAATTTTACATCCAGCGTCCCAACATCCCAATTTGCGTGCAACAGCATCAACAACAACGTAAAAATAAAAAATACAATTCTTATCCCAGCAAAAATAAAAAATTTCAGAAATTAAATACAACAATTTTTCCTATACCTGTGATGATATATGGGCCCAGTGGGTCGGATTATTTGTAAATTGGCCAGGCCCAAAGTTAGATAATAAAGGTAAACGAGCCAGTCAAGCCAGACCACCAAGCGCTGACCAGATCAAGACGCTAGACAGAATAGTCGGAGGAGCAGGACTCCACCGCAGCCCGACTGAATAATGGTTTTCGACGTAATAACATCGCCGAACGTGGTGAAGACCGGGTCAACAACGTCTCAACTGTTTACGGACATGGGTAGACCCCACGTCTAGAAGACAATCGATAATAACTTCCCAGTACGTCCAGGAAGAGACACACGATCTACTACTATATAAAGAACACTCTGAACTACGAGGGGGACTTGATTCCAGTTTATTACTTAAATTGGATACGTAGGCAGCTCTCTGAAGAGTTCAGTCCAAAATTATACTCAAATATTCTTGTTCTTGTATCATTTTCCTAATTAGAATTACCCAATTACACGTTTGTAAAATTCACATATCATCATTTGGCGCTAGAAGGAGGGCTAATTCTAGTTAGTGAGTGATTAATATAGAAAAAATGGCAAGAAACCAAGGAAATTCAAAGAAGCAAATAAATCAACAAGAGAAAGAAAAAAATCAGATCGGAGATAAAAGCCCAGAGCATAATGTTCAAGACACTGGAAAGAAAGTGATGGAAGAGGGGCAGACAAGCAACCCAGATGCAGTTAAACAAATGTTAGTAGAAAACCTCGCAAATCTAAAAGGGGAAGAGATAAAAGCCATTTTAGGCAGTTTTGAAAGCGAGGAATCAAGATAATGATGTTTCTGAAGCACATACCCCGCTTCAAACTGCTAAAAAAGAGAAGCAGGAAGCAGAATCAAGCATAAAAGTGGTAGTTACTCACCCAGGTGGTGATAACGCCAGAGCAGAGTTAGATGCCATACTTAAACCCAAGCAAGATGAATTCAGGCTGGTGTCTCCTTTCACTGAGGACATCGATGCATTCCCATGTCCTTCTGGATTCAAAATTCCAAAATTCAGGCATATGATGGAACTAAGGATCCATACGACCATATGCATCAGTACATTCAACACATGAATTTGTATAACGCTCCAGAAGAGATGAAATGCAAGGCATTTGCAACTCTTCTAACAGGAAAGGCAAAAGATTGGTTCAACAAGTTGAACCCCAGATCTATACCGGATTTCCCCACTCGACCGTAAAGTTCATGCATGCATTCATCGCAAAGAAGACCTTTCCAGAGAAACCGGACTTATTTGGTCGGTGATTAGGCAAAAAGTGATGAAACAATATTACAGATTCATCAAGAGATTCAATGGAGAATCATCCCGGATAGCAGATCCTGGATGATAAGTTCTTGGTAGCATCCTTCATAGCAGAGGACTTAGAGAAGCGGCGGTTGCATGCGGTCGAGCAAAGAAAGATCCGAGCACAATGGAAGAATGTCCGGAAATAGCATCTGCAGACATTGTCAAGGAGAAGAGGCTAACAGAGCCAAGAGGGAGGAATCACATAGGGATGCTAAGAAGGGGAAAACTGAAGATAGGAATGACAAGAAAAGAAAATCTGTTTGGGATAGGGTAACCACTCCCATCTCTGAAAGATTAGGGAAGAAAGGTGCTTTGCAGGACAGAGACCTTATTCCTCTGAACAGATCTCGAGACCAAGTGTTGGCAATTATGGAAAATAAAGGAATTGCTAAGACTCCTCCTCCGTTGAGGGGTCCAAGGGAGAAGAGAGACCACACCAGGTGGTGCAAGTACCATAAAGACATTGGACATGACTCTGAACAGTGCAGGGATCTGATCAGAGATATCGACGCAGCAGCAATGGAAGGAAAGATCGATGAGCGCATCGATCGAGCGCAGGGAGATAATCCCAGAGGAAGGAGAGAATTCAAAAAACAGAATAACAGCCATGACAGGTACAACCAGAGAAGAAACAGGGATCCATCTCCAGACGTAGATGGGCATAGAGAAAACGCCCCAATTAACACCGTGAACACAATTGTGGGTGGACCAGGAGAAGGTAGCAAGGCTGCTCAAGAAGATAAAAGGGGCAGCGTAGAAAAGGACCGGGAAGCAAAAAAGCAGAAGGTTATGGGAACCGTTCAGTACGGTCCTAGAGATGCCCTACAGCCGTCGTGAGCAACGAAGGATTCAAGTTATAAGCGGTTATTCGTAAAAATCTGGTCGAGAAGGATCTCGCGTAGACACAGCGGCCAGAGTAAAAATCATCAGATTATAGTGCGTTCCAAGCGATGAAACTCAGATTCGGAGTTGACTCGTATCAACTCCTCTTTTGGATTTACCGGGCCGCCCATACATCCCTGTGGGTATGTTAAAATTATTGACAACTTTTGAAAAGGCAACAGAGCAGGACTCGATGGTAAATTATGTGGTGGTAAAAGCTCCATCTGCATATAATGTGATTCTCGGAAGACCAGCACTAATTGATCTAAGGGCAGTGGTATCGCCCGCACACAACAGCATGAAATTCCCAACTTTCGATGGAGAAGCTACTGTTAAAGGGGACGTAGACGCTGCTAAGAATTGCTACACAGCCACGATCAGTGGAAAAATGAAAGTGCAGCAGGTGACGATGGAGGACCTGGTTCCGGATGAAGAAAAAAGTTGGCAGTCCAACGATCCTGTAGAATCAATAATGCTAAATGAATGGACCTCGAATCCACATCAAGATAGGATCTTGGATACCGGCCGAAGCGTAAGAAAATGCCGACAAAGACTTTGAAAGATTATCAAGATGTGTTTGCATGGAAGGCAAGTGATATGCCTGGATTGTCAACAGAGTTGGCGGTCCATAAGCTCAACATCGACCCAACCAGAAACCCAAGTGAAACAAAAGAAGAGATCATTTGCCCCGTAGAAAGGATACAGAATGGCCCAAAGAAGAAGTGGGAAAAGCTGCTGTGCCAACATGATTAAAGAATTATCTACCCGTAATGGCTAGCAAACCCGGTGTTAGTCAAGAAACCAGATGGCGCTTGGAGAATGTGTGTGGACTTCACAGATTTAAACAAAGCTTGTCCTAAAGATAGTTACACTTCCCCTAGAATTTACAGGCTAGTAGACTCTACAGTTGGTTATGAGATTTTTGCTTTTCTAGATGCTTATAAGGGATATCATCAGATTATGATGGACCCTGTAGATGCTGTAAAAACTGCCTTTATTACTGAATTTGGTTCCTGCTACTATGTGTCTATCCCTTTCGGATTAAAGAATGCAGGGGCTACCTACCAAAGGGCAGTCAATACCATTTTCAAACAACAGATTGGAAAATCTATGGAAGTATACATGGATGATCTATTGATCAAGAGCAGGACTCTTGACCAATATTTGAAGGATGTAGCAGAGGTTTGCCAAGTTTTAAGACAAACATGAATGAAATTGAACCCAAAAAAGTGTACTTTTGGAGTAAGGTCAGGCAAATTCCTGGGTTATATGATATCTAAAGAAGGTATCAGGGCCAATCCTGATAAATTGGAAGCTTTGAAGACCATGCACGAACCGAAGAATATCAAAGAAGTTCAATGATTAACAGGGAAGATTAGCAAACTCTAAACCGATTCTTGTCTAAATCGCAGTAAATCATTGCCATCCTTCAAAATTCTTAGGAAGGCCAAATCCGCTTGAGTGGAATGAAGAATGTAAACAAAGCTTTTCAGAGTTAAAAGATCATATCGTCACTTGCCAACTCTAACTCCTCCACAAGAAGGTGAGATATTGTTCCTTTACTTGTTTTTGCAATGAAGCAAAGTAAGTCTTGTGTTGGTAAAGCAACATGGCATGATACAAAGACCCAAGATATTTTGTAAGCAAAGCCCTACAAGGGCCCGAGATTAGATATTCGAGGTGGAGAAATTGGTCTTAGCCCTAGTACATGCCACAAGGAAATTGAGACCGCATTTCCAAAGTCATCCAGTTGATTGTGTTAACAAACCAACCTTTGAAGCAGATTTTTGAGAAACTGCATAAGTCCGGAAGACGGCAAAGTGGGTAGTTGAATTGGCGAGGATTTGATATCGAGTACAAACCAAGAACATCAATTAAAGCTCAAGCATTAGCTGATTTATTGGCAGAAGAGAAAGCCTTGGCTATAGAGCAAGAGGCTGAGAAGAAAAAGGCTGAGAAGAATAACTCTGAACAGTGGCAGCTTTATGTAGACGGAGCCTCCAACAAAGAGGGGGCAGGAGCAGGACTCCTACTCATTAGCCCAAAAGGTGAAGAATTCCCGTACGCTCTTCATTTTGACTTTCAGGCTACTAATAATGAGGCAGAATATGAAGCTTGATAACTGGATTAAACTTAGCACAAAAGTTAGGCGTGCAAGATTTGAAGGTCTACACGTAATCACAATTGGTAACAAACCGTATCAAGGAAGAATATGAGGCAAAAGAAGGCCCCATGAAAAGTACCTTGCAAAGGGCATGGAAGAAATTGCGTAACTTCTTAACGATAGAAGTAGAACAGATAACTCGAGCCCAAAATACCAGAGCAGATGCCTTATCCAAACTAGGATCGAATTTCTTGTCCCACAAGAAGGTGTTGGTTGAGCAGTTAAAGCACAAAAGTTGTGATGAGAGTGAAGTACAACCAATCACACAGGCAGAAACTTGGATGGATCCGATTGTAGTATATCTAAGAGATGGAAGACTACCTGAAGACAAAGTACATGCCAGAAAATTGATAAGACTCTCAGCCAGGTATGCTCTGTTCAACGACGTTCTGTACAGAAAATCCTATGCAGCACCTTGGTTGAGATGCGTTACTCCGGATGAGGGAGATTATGTATTAAGAGAAATCCATCTCGGAATTTGTGGAAATCATTTGGGAGCAAGAGCTCTGGCCAGGAAATGTAGGCTTTACGGTTATTATTGGCCAGAAATGCAAGGCGATGCAGAGAATATGGTCAGAACTTGCCGGACATGCCAGGTGCATAGCAACTTATCGCATAATCCTGTACAGGAAATGATACCAATTGTGTCTCCGTGGCCGTTTGATCAATGGGGAGTGGATTTAGTGGGTCCACTACCCCGAGCACCGGGAAATTTTAAGTTTCTGGTAGTGGCCGTGGATTATTTCACCAAGTGGGTGGAGGCTGAACCTTTAACTACCATCACAGCCAACCAAATACAGAAGTTCTTGTGGAAAAACATTCTATGCAGATATGGAATTCCTAAAGTCCTCATCTCTGATAATGGTACACAATTTGAAGATCAAGGAGTGCAGACTTGGTGCACCAACCTAGGAATCTCCCAACACTTTACATCAGTGGCCTATCCCCAAGCCAATGGGCAAGTCGAGCAGACAAATAGGCAGATAAAGCAGGGAGTAAAGAAAAGATTGGAACAAGAGGGGTCTCATTGGGTAGACCATCTCCCAAATATCTTATGGGCATACATGACTACACCAAATCTTGCATACAGAAACTCCATACTTTAGCATATGGATGTGAGGCAATAATACCAAGCAGAGATTGGACACAAGTCTCCCAGAATCGAATTGTATTGCCCGTAAACTCAGAAGTAGACATGCGGCATCTCAAAGATGAGCCTGAGCACAAAAGGAAATAGCCTTGATACAAATGGCCAAATACAAGCAAAGAATTGCTCAATACTACAACTCCAAAGTTAAAGGTACGTATTTTAAAGAAGGCGATTTAGTTCGAGAGATAAATGAGGCCGACAAGCAAGGCCCCACCTGAAAGCTAGACCCAAATTGGGAAGGTCCTTATAAAATTATCAAAGTGCATGGAAAAGGATCTTATCAACTAGCTAATGCCTCTGCAAAACTGTTCTAGAAGTTGAATCTTTGTTCATTTAAGGAAATTTTTTCCTTAAAGTAATTTCATTTTTAAGTAATGTTATCTTGAATATAGATCTCTATCCATTATATGATTTTTATATGATGTTTTAACTTGTGTTGAAACATAAAACTAAAAACAGAACATGGTGGTGCAAGAAAACATACATATCAAACTTGCAGCGCAAGAATTTCAGAAGTCCCACTTAAAAATATAAGTGTCAAACTTGCAGTGCAAGAACATTCTGGGCAGAAGTCCCAATTAAAAAAGGTAAGTGCCAAACCTGCAGTGCAGGGGCATTCTGGGCAGCAGTCCCAATTAAAAAATATAAGTACCAAACTTGCAGTGCAAGGGCATTTCGGGCAAAATCCCAATTAAAAAGGTAAGTGCCAAACTTGCGCGCACAAGGGCATTCGGTAGAAGACCCGATCAAAAAACACAAGTGTTAAACTTGCAGTGCAAAAGAATTCTGTACAGAGCACGTAATTAAAAGTATTAACAGCAAACTTGCAGAGCAAGAGTATTCTGAGCAGAAAATATTAAATAAAGAAGCTAAGGATAAAAATCCTAACTTCTTTGCAAATAAGAACAAGAAGACAATACTCTATATAGAGAATATCAAAGTCAAAGGTTATTACTGAGATAAAGTTATTACATCAAAAGCTGCTTGAAAAGGCAGCAAAATTCCAAAGTTTTTTAAGGCATAAATTAAGAAGATGGAGTATCGTAAGGTCGTGTGTAAGCGTAAGGGCAAGTGAGAGTAGTGGTCGAAAGGTGTCTCTTCTTGGCATACTTGCGGACAATGTCCTCCCCACTTTTGTACTCGTCATACCGCTTCGTGAAGATTTCGCCCGCTTTTTTATCATATAATTTATGATTAGGCAAAGTGCTAATCACTAAGTCGGCTGGCTTAGCTTCATCAACACCCAGAGTATATCCTCTGCGCAGAGCCGGAGCCAATATGATTTGGATTTCCTCAAGGGTCTCAGGAGCAGCTTTATACCCTGCAATAACCTTTTGAACAACGTTCTGAACAGGAACTTCCTCCATCTGCCTCAAGGTTTCGTCAAAGTCGGCCTTCATCTTCTTTACAGTGGCAAGATGTTGCAGATGCTCCTCATTCAGTTTCACCAACCGCTGATCTCTTAAGTTCAACTGTTCCTCTTGAGTGAATATCACACCCTCAGCTTTGGCAAGATCAGATTTGAACTTCTCAATCTCTCGCTGAGCAGCAAGGTGGGCCTCTTCCAAGCTGGCCACCTTAGCCTTGGCCTCATGGGTAGATTCTTCCAAGCTGGCTACTTTGGCATTGGCCTCATCCAGCTGAATCACTTTGTGTTGCAGGGCAGAGATATCTTTAGCCATGCTAGCAGTTTTCTTATGCAAAGCTTTACCCATGCGGTAACACTATAAAAGAAAACGTCTTAGAAGACAGAACTTAAAGGAAAAACAAAGGTTTTATGAAAAACTACTCACAGAATCTGCAAAGTCGTCAGCAGACATGTCTTCAAAATTGAAAGAAGAACCGCTCGCAGAACTGTCAGAGGGAGTGGACCTATGCCTTTTCTTCTGCCTTTGGGAAACGGTCTTGAGGGGGACTGCATCCAGCCCAGTATTTTGACCTCCGGGGAGATCTTCTTCAACAGTTAAGTCCACAGGATTAACGGTGCTCAGGGTATTCTGCTCAGAAGGATCAGCAGTAGGAACTTCTTCGCGCATGAGCACTCGAACCAAAGCCTATCTCTGCATCCTCTTGCTGACCAGAAACGTCACCACCTCCTGGAATAACGGACAAAGTCCGCTCAGAATCTTCTACCATCTGTTCCGGTTCCTCCTCCCGTCAACGTCGATATTGATCAAGTCATCTACATTGGCCACTACAAGAAAAAAATAAAAAAATAATTAGGTTATAATCAAAAATCAAAACAAGATGCAAGTACAAACATACATTTTCTATACTGTTTCTTGGAGAACTCCACGTAGCCACACAGCCTGCTGCAGCAGAGTGAAGTCGAGCAAAGATCTATCGAAGCGTAACTTATAAAGTCTAAGCTCATGGAAATCTTGTTACTAACAAGGTATTGGGACAGTGTCTCATCAATGAGGTCTTCCAATTTGTCCTTCATGGAAGCAGTATTCCACCGCCCTAAAGTGGCATCCGAATTATGTTTCACAAAGAAGAAATGTTCTTGCCACTTCTTCTTGGTCTTATCTTTGCCAGTAAGGGGGATAATAGGAGCACTGGCCCTACGACAAAAATGATACCATCCTCCACTCCCCTGTGTCAACTTACACTGGTAGAAATTCCTAAACAGCTTTACAGAAAAGGGCGTGGTGTTCAGACGACACCAAATCATGAAACCTATGAGGAATTTAACGCTATTTGGATGGATTTGGCCTACTCCTACCTTATAGTACTTCATTATCTCTACACACCCAGGGGGAAGAGGGAATCTTAATCCACTGTGAAGCTGATCAGCGTATACTGTGCAGAAACCGGCCGGAGGGTTGTAGGCATACTCAGTCGGTTTAGGAAGAACAACTTCGAAAGGCTCAGTACGGATCTTATAGGTTTTTAATAAACCAGCCATCTCAGTCTTGGTCATTTTGCTGGCAACACCGTGGCAAGCCATTATTGCTTTGGTTTTGTCAAAACGATTGATTTCTCTCTTTAAAGTGTTTAAGAAAGCAGTGTGATCTTCTGGATACTGGTGTACGATTGAAGTGGGAGTAAATATCCTAGGAGGCAAAAGGTGAGGAGGCAAAAGACACAATGGGTTATCTCCAAAAGTGGAGGTATTTCTTAAATCAATTGAGGAGGATGGGTGATCGAAATTTATTACAGGTTCAGGGCAAAACACAGGGTTAGACGAATTCACTTCCTCACTATCTATGGCTCTGGATATTTTCTCTGGGGATTCAAACAATCTCTCTACAGATTCACTAGAAGCAGTATTGGCTCTCAAACTCATGAAAGATCAACGATTTAAAAGAAATGCAGAATAAAATAGATAAAGACTTACTTGCGGTTGCAGAGAGGCGTTTCCAAAAGTTTAAATTATAAGAGTAATGGGGAAAGAGAAATGGTTATGTGACAAGAAATGAAGCGACGTAAGGGTTTAGTCTACGGTTATAATGATGACGGATGGGTGCAACTTGGCCTCGTTTCGCGTAATATTAATAACGGAATCAGAAGCGTTTCAGGCTAGAAGCGCAACAGAAAGCGACCCACCCTAGCTGGGGGACTTATGATGATATATGGGCCCAGTGAGTCGGATTATTTGTAAATGGGCCAGGCCCAAAGTTAGATAATAAAGGTAAACGAGCCGATCAAGCTGCACCACCAAGCTACGACCAGATCAAGACGCCTGGGATGAGAATAGTCGGAGGAGCAGACTCACCGCGTCCCGACGAGTAATGGTTTTCGGGCGTAATAACAGTGAACGTGGTGAAGACCGGGTCAACAACGTCTCAATCATTTACGGACGTGGTAGACCCCACGCCCGTAAGACAATCGATAATAACTTCCCAAGACGTCCGAGGAAGAGACACACGATCTACTACTATATAAAGAACACTACGAACTACGAGGGGACTTGATTCCGATTTATTACTTAAATTGGATACGTGGCGACTCTCTCAAGAGTTCATCCAAAATTATACTCAAATATTCTTGTTCTTGTATCATTTTCCTAATTAGAATTACCCAATTACCCGCTTGTAAAATTCACATATCATCAACCTGGAAAACGGGTTTACAATAGATTTAATGGATAAACAGCATTCAACCCCAATCCATCTCATCAACCACGCTTAATATATATATATATATATATATATATATATATATATATATATATATATATATATATATATATATATATAAGATGCAACATACAATTCAATCTCAAAAAAATTAAAAGATGCAATTTTATTCTATTCCACTCCTTATTAATTAATTATGCAATCAAGATCGCAAAATCGCTTTAACCTAGCTCGATACCACATTTGGATATACAGAAACCGAATCCGGATCCGATCCATAATTGGATCGTCGATTCGATTCTCAAAGACCGATCGAGAAACTCGATCATGCACAGAGGAAGCTACGAATAAATTCGCATGCGATAATACCACGATTCGATTCGCATAAATAATTAATACGAATATAAGAAAGTTGAAGATTTACCTTATTTAAGAGGAATAGTAATTCGAGAGATGGAGAAGCCACAATCTTCCGGATTGTATCTCCTAGCGACGTCTAGTGAACGTCGATCCTCGCCGCAGAACCTCCTCGAATATGCACAAGAAAAATCCTAGATTTTTCTCCTCTTAATGACTAAGGCACGAAACTAATTTTTCTTCCTTTTAATTTAAGTGGCGCATTTTTGTAATATGTATTGTGTTAGGAGGAACTCTCTTTATATAGGAAAATAACTAGTCAATAGAGATATCTTTTTCACACCACAATTACCTATTCCCATAAGGAAAAGATATTTGCCAAAAGATAAGAGATAATTCCCAAAAAATCAATCTCTTATTTTTCCATTAATTATCCAACAAATAGATAATTAATTAATTACACATGTGACATAATCTAGGAAAATTTCTTTTCCTAATTTATCACATAATAGGCGCCACCTTTTTCATCATTTTAATAGAAAATGTCTTTTCTATTTTATAAATTATTTACCAAATAAATAATATTGCATATGTATTAAATAGACCAACTATTTAATTTATTCTCGAGGTTCCATAAAACGAGAAAACACTCGCGTGTTAGGATTCAACCCGGGGACCATGGACCTTAAACCAGTAGCTACAATAAATAAAATATTCATCGAACAGAATATTTCTACTCAACATATTAATTCCGGAATTAAGCCACCATAAATCCAAAACCGAACTCTATCGATTATAGATATAAGTTATTCTCAAAAACGTCGAGTCGAGTCGATAAGTGTCCATTGATATAATCATTACATATAAACTAACCCTCCATAGACTATCCGTAATGAAGCGGGATTATTTCCGTAAACCTTCTTCAATACCTCTTATCATTATTTACCATTAACCCACTAGTGATCAATTAGTTCATATAACCAATACGAACTCCGTGGATCGATCAGTTTCTAGGATTAACAAATAAGGGTATTGTCTTTCTACTTCCCATAGGAAGGAATGAATTCCATATCTGTGAAACACACACTTCTCACTCATTCCAGAATAGTGCCAACGTGAAAGTGATTTGGACCGCGCCTCTTAGCGATCCTTAACGAACACATCAAACCCTCGTCACGAAACCAAGTAGAAGAGTCTCAGAATCACTTCAGGATTAAGGTTAATCCATATATGATCATCTTGTGATTTAATAAGATTTCTCAATCACAGAATTATATGAGAAACTCAGATTAAATCGGTCCACTCTTATATGACTCTTATCATATATAAATGCCCCACTTAGACAACCAATGTCGACGATCCGGATAAGACGGTCACACCATAAAGTGTTCTGGGCGCATTAATGGTGGTTTAATCAATAGACCTCATACTTTGATTAACTTCACCACGGACTAATATTTCAAGTGTATCACCATAAACTTAATCCTCATGTGTGACACACACTAAGTTATATGGCTACATATGATACGACTTAGGGTTTTGATGAGTGTATTACTTACAAGCACGAAGTAAGTAATAAGATGAGAATAAATCATCATTTATTAATTCTAAAAACAATTACATAAATTGTCTTTCAGGCGCTACTTCCAACAGGTACGTGCACACCCTCATGTTCTACTACCAATAAATTTTGGAGCAAGCTTTGGAAGCGAAAGCTTCCCCCCGTATTACTCAGTTTGTTTGGAGATCTTGTTTATAACGCCCGCTCTCGGATACCGAGTCCTTATCCGGAAACAAAACGCTCGGCACATATAATATCAAATAAATTCAATATTATATGTAAGCCTCTACTACGTCGTCTCGAGTTAGGCAAACGGAAGCTAAAGAGACTCGACAAAACCATCATAATTGCTACTAAGAATAGAAACTCAACTAAGGATAGAAATGTAACATCTATTACATCGGAAGAAACCAAACAAAACGTAACAACGTACGAAATCCTCTAAAAGAAACTAAAAAGAAAATACAAAACTTTCCTAAGGAAACGACAAGTCTATAGTATAATAAAGAAAAGAACAAAAAGTAAATGCTTAAACTCCGGCATCCTCAAACGTCGTCATCAAAGTCTGCCTCGAACTCTGGGTCTACCTGTTCATCTTTTCTCCCCCAAACACAAAGAAAAACAATGCATTTGAAGTAAGTACAAAGTACTCAATAAGAGGTGGAAGCTTCAAACTAACTAAGGTTTATAAACAAGTTTTATGTTTAAATAAATTATCTTTCTGAGACCGACTCAATCTAGGGTTCACTTCATGTCCATCAACATGTCATTACTATACGTTTCTAGCTTAGCTTATCTGTGTTACATCAGCTGTAATATTCCGATTTTCGGGAAAGGGCAGACGTGTCTTTTTGCGAAAATGAAATATTGGGTTCGGTTCCTTTTATTCGGAGTTAATTAATTGGACGGTTGTTTATATATATCTCGAGTGATATATATATATATATATATATATATATATATATATATATATATAGGAAATCTGAAATTTTATAACTAAGGGCAAATAAGGAAAACTAAGGTTTTGTGGGAAGTGGTAATTAAAGGAAAAATTAGACTGATAATCCCCATAACCTAATTACAAAAAAAAAAGAAGTAGTTTTTTTCTCTTCTCTTCATGCGCATTCAAGGAGAGAATTGAGAGTTGGGAAAGTTTCACCAATAATCAAGCAATTCTTGGTTGTTTTCAGATCAGGCAGAGAGCGTTGGAATCGCCGTGAGGAAAGCATCGTCTTGATACCGATTTGGTTGGCAAAGCTGCAGGCTTTTGTTGAGGTTTTGATCGTTTTGGGGCTGCGTGATAGGTAAGAAAAACTATTCCTATGATTTCAATTCTTAGTTGTAAGGATTAGATCTTTTCTTAAGAAGTTTTGGTGTTAGGAAGATGAGTTTTGCTTTGGTTAATGACTATGGATGATATGGTGCATTTAGATGAGGTTTTTCGTACTTCACTGTGTTAATTTTGCTGATGTTTGGTTGAGAAACGATGTGGAAATCGTGTTGGAGATTTTAGGGTTCTAGCCGAAACCCAGGTCGGACGGGCGTTTGCCTTGGCTACATTTCAGACGGGCGTCTGAATTACCTGGACGGGCGTCTGAGGTGTTGTTTTGGATTCAGGATGTAGCTGTTTTAGGGGGGACGAGCGTCTGGGGAAAGTGGACGGGCGTCCAGTTTTGGACGGGCGTCCAGTAGGTTCCAGACGGGCGTCCATGTCTTTAAACGGGCGTTTGGTTGTTGTTCAGCCTTATAAGTACGTTTTATCATTTCTAAACCTTTAAACGTGATATGTTAACACTGTATAAACTTGAACAAGCCTCGAATTGAGCTTACGATTCGTTCGCTTAAAACACCGAATGTACTCTTAAAGGAGTTGAAGTTCGGATCCGTCGGAAGAGCATGATAGGCTTGTGCTTTGATGAGTTAACATTCATCAATGTCGTGTAATTGCTAGGACTTGTCCGTGTCTAAAGTGGTCAGGAAGAGAGTAGTAGGTGTGAGGGAGATTATTTGAAAACACTTAGGTGGCTAGTTAATCATCCTAATAATCAACGTACTTGACTAGTAAAAGATTAAACAACATGTCTCTCTTGGCTAGGCACCAGGCTAAATCGCGATGCATGTGCTACCTCTGAAGGTGGAAGAACTCCGTAGGTCAAAGACCCTAAGTACGGAGGGACTCTGCTGAGACGCGCGAGCTATCGGAGTCTACCTATTCTAGTCTCCGTGGATATTGGTGTGATCCACTAATATGTTGCAAAAGAGTGTCCCATAAGTGGATGCGCGTAGTGCCCTTGAGTGCGGTTGTAACACAGATAAGCTAAGTAGAAACGTTTAGTCAATTCATGTTGATGGACATGAAATGAACCCTAGATTGAGTCGGTCTCTCATAAACAACCAATCGATTTAAATATCTTTTCCTTATAAACTACAGTTGTTATCATAGCTTCTCTTTCTTATTAAGTACGTTGTACTTACCTCAAATGCATATTTTCTATGTGTTTGGAGATGAGAAAACTAAGCAGTTTTCGAGGAGGAGTTCGACGACGACGTTTGTGGCGCTTCGTTGAAGACTTATCATTCTTCGCTTTACTTTTACATTTGGATTACTTTTGATACTTTTGAGGTAGACTTTTGGTCTTTCGAGACGTGTAGTACTTTTCTTTTGGGATTTTCGTACTTTCTCAAATGTAATAAATTTACATTTCCGCTTTTAGATTTCCTTTTCTATTCTTAAACGTTTAGAAATTTTATACCCGAGTTTTTGCTTCCGTTTGCTTTAATTTGATACGACGTAGTAGAGGCTTACGTATAAAGTGAATTTACTTTTATTTTATACGTGCCGAACGTTCCATCTCCGGATAAGGACTCGGTGTCCGGGAACGGGGCGTTACATCAGCACTCAACGGCACTACGCATGGTGCTACTCACCACGAAGTAACTGGGTGCAACATATTGGTGGATCTCACCAACAACCACGGAAGCCTATTCTGATAGACTCCGATAGTGCACACGTTCGGCGAAGTCCCTCCATACGTAGGGTCTCGGACTTAGGGGGATGGTGTTCCTCCGTACGTAGGGTCCAAAGACTTATAGAGTTATTCATTTTCAGAACGCACACACATCGCGATATAGACTTGTGCCTTACCAAGAATGAATTGATGTTTAATCTTATTACTATGCAAATATGTAATTATTAATGGTTATTAACTAGCCACCTAAGTGTTTTCAAGTAAACTCCTCACATCTCCTATTCTCTTACTTAGACTCTACAAGAGCGGATGGCGCCAAGAATTACACTGATATTGATGAAAACACTAATCCATCAAAGCACAAGCCAATCATCCTCTTCCGACGGTCCCGGACTTCAACTCCCTTTAAGAGTACATCCGGTGTCAAACTAAACGCATCGAAGTTTTAATCACGACTTGTTCATATTCATTAAATCTTATTTAAATTCATTAACAAAATTACAACTCAGTTTAAGTATCAACATAACATTAACCACATAATCCATTGCTTACTATTTATCGATATATATTTATTAAATATATACAATATATATTTATTAAATCAATCCCTTTTTCTTTTATAAACCTGTCGACACACATGGGAAGAATCCCAACATTTTCCCCCCCACTTAATAAGGACAAGAAAAGTGAATAAAACAGCAGCAGGTAACTACATATACACTATATATATATTTTACTTTTTTTTTAATTTTATTTTATTACCACCTGCAAATTCGACAGCAAGGGATGAGTAATTGTTCCCTTTCTGTTTCTTTCAAGTACTGCCAATCAACGAAGGGAAAAGAATATACATACTATAAAAAGATAATATCAACATTAAACGAAACCAGAAACAGAACCATAATTATTAAATGTCAAGTGGCTTCATACTTTCTGCCGATGGTGTACAACAATTATGTACACTTGAAGGAAAGATAATGACTATGACTATCTTGCTAATTGATATGATTTATTCTACGGGAACTAAAGGAAAAACGAGGTTTTGCAAATTGTTATCTCAAGAATACGATAGTAAAAGAACACATTTTTTTTTCACCTTAACATCATAAACCATCAATTATTCAATATGAAACCTCTTATAAAACGAATCAAAACATGATCTAACCTCTCTAAACCATAATTAATTTGTAGGAAGAAATTTCTTACTTTTTAAGAAACTATTCCCACCAAACCTTGACAAGGTCCTAAGAGCGTACTAATGGCGACAGGAGACAACTCTTTTGATTGTTGTTGTTTGGATGATGTGAAGAAATATAAAGTTGTCCACAATAATACTCCTATCACACTCCTCATTTATCTTATTTTCCGTTAAGATTTACTTTTCAACATCCTATAAAACAACCAACTCAAATAAGACTTTCTCTATATCAATTCCTCAATATATTTTTTTTTCACATCTCAACCAATTAATTTAACTACCAACACATTTTCTAATTTTTTTAATACAAAAATCGGAATAAAATATTTTATACTTGCAAAATGAGATTTTAATGTCGTATCATTGTCGAAAAAATGTCAGTATGCGTTTAAACAACCAATTAGGGGATTATTAAATGTCCTCTGATAAATGTCGTATCGTTTTTATTAGAGGAGATTATTACCGAAGTGATTAAAATTGAGTTTAGTATAGTTGAAGAAAATTAGGATAAATAGATGGAGAGAGAAAAGTGAATGTGTGGTTAAAAATGCCAGACTATTCACTTTAATGACTCCACTTATTTAAAGGAGACACTTAATTTGAATAAGGGATGGGGAATTAACAAAGTGCCATGTGTGTGAATTAAATTACGTGCTGCTTCCCTTATAAAGACATTTAGGGGAGCGAAAAAGCAGCCATTGTGGGCCAGTGCAAGTGGAGGATAAATATAGAAGGATTGTGGATATAATTTGTGTGTGATGTGATGTTGTAATGGTGATAATATAGAAGGATTGTAGAGATTAATTTATGTGTGATGTGATGTTATGTTGTAATGATGATAATCTATTGATTAAAATAATATTAAATATTAATAGCATATTAAATATTTAGCATATTTCTATTCTTAATTCTCTATCTTCTTCACTGACCCCTTTTTTTTTTTTTTCCTTTTCCTCTTCTTTTCCTATTTGCTTCAACTTTTTTTTTTCCCTCCAGAAATAAAGAATCAATAAACCCCTTTTTCTTGCTGTATGAAAATTTCTATGAATCTTCCATACCCATTCCAATGAGCACTTTTATCAAAGACTTTAATCCAAGTAGCCCTTTTTCGCGTCAAGCAGGAAGAAGAAAAAAAAACGAATGAGTAGAAAAAATACGAAGAAAGAAAAAAAGGTTGTTTCTACCATTGAAAGAGGGGAAGGAGATGGAGGAAAGAGGAATTAGCTTCTTTTTTGGTGAGAACATTGTTTCATCCATTCTCTCAAAATAGAGAAGAGGGTAGAGAGTTTAAAAAAAACTTCTCTATTCTCCTACCATTATTTTCCATTTATTGAAAGAAGTGATCCATTCTGACAAAAAGAAAAAAAGAATTTCTCCAGAACGTTGTCATTAGGGTTGCTATAACTTTCGGGTGTTGAATCGATTTCTTTTAAGCGGCGATTCCATTTCATTTCGATTCGAAAACCGTTAAGATCCGATTTAGAAAACAGAAGAAATCTCTCAGCCCTTCTTTTCAAACTTTCACACGCATGAGGGATATTGGAAGAGGGAAATTATGATTCAAAAGGATAGGGAAACTAATGGGGTTTATTTTTCCTTAAATACCCTTATTATTAAATAATCATTTTTTCCCCCAAATATACATACATATTTCGACTTTACATATATATATATATATATATTTATCTACAATATATATATATATATATACACACATAAAATACTTTAATCCGTAAATCATAATATTCCATTTTTCGCAAAATGACACGTCTGTCTTTTTTCGAAAAGTTGGGATATTAAATGCGCTCAAGATTGCCTCCCCACTGCAGAAAATCTCGCCATCCGGAAAGTCTGATCTGGCGAGTGCACTTTGTGCGGAGACGGAAAGGAAACTTTAAAGCATTGCCTAATTATTCCGAAAGAAGTTTGGAGCGGAACTCAAGTAAATACTTTCCATTGTCTTCTTGATTATTTGTTGAATGTGGAAGACGAAGAAACAACGCTTAATATTCTTTGTTTGTTGTGGTCAATATGGAAGGCGAGGTGCACGTGGGTTTTCGAAAAAAAGGGGAGTACACATTGAGGCCCTCATTGCATATGCCTATGCAACTGCAAAAGACTACCAAACATCTCGGGCTGCCATAAATGTGGAGCATATGGAAACATCTCGGGCTGAAAGATGGCAGCCGTCGCCGAGGAATTGTTATAAAGTAAATATTGACGCTTCTATGAAAGAAGATCACATTATGATAGGAGATGTTTTTCGCGATTCTGATGGAGTTTTACGGCATTCCTTTGCTCTTTCAACAATATGAAATAAATGCAGCTGATTTCTTTATAATAAAAAAAAAAAAAAAAAACAACAACAACAACGTATATTTCTTTGTTTATTGGGGGTGATTCTGATGCAGGGAGAAGCATTGGATTGGTTGTCGGGATCGTGACACGCGTGTGTATAAGATAAAAGTTCTTTTATCTTGCTCACGTATCGTATCCGAATACCGCAATGAATCGATAAGCACTTCGTCGCATCAGAACGACCCGTTTATTGGCAACGCATATGATAGCAAGCAAACAACAGCTCCCGACAACCACTTCTTTCCTTCACTCCCGTTTCACTTTCACCGCGAAAATGGCCGGCATTCTGAACCCGACTGCAACTTTAGTTTTCCGGCCGTTCTCCACAGTTAAAGGATCAAACAGGAGAGCTGCGAGATTTTATTCTCAGTCTTCAGAAGCTCCTCCTAGTGCTTCCACTTCCGTCAACACCAAACAAGAACCCAACAACACGTTCCGACCTCCTCCAAATTTCAAGCCACCGCAGCCGAAGCGCTTTTCAGTCAGACCAGACAAGATTCTGGATATTCTGGGAGGTTCTCTGGCCTTAATTTTTCGCCTTGGTACTGGTGCTCTTGTTTCCGGGTACAAATTAATGAATCATTGTCTCGTTTTTATTGCTGTCTTTTTTACTGTTGATGAATTTCTATCCACACATATACCGAAGAATATGATTCTGTAGTAGTTTAACAATGGATATTCAATGTTTAAGAACCTGAGACCCAATATAGATTTATCGAACCGCCAACTGTTGGTTGATTGATTTTGCATGTTGAAGTGAGGCTTCGAAGTATCATTTGGTGGTTTTATAACCTTAAATTGAACAACTCAATTAGCAGAGTTACAGAGCTCGTAATTGTACCTAATTGTTGTGCAACCTTGTGATAAGTTTCTGGTCTTCCATAACTGCATAGTATTTGTTTATGGTGTTTTACATTTCTCTGACCGTGGTTTTTCCTGTATTGTTTCCAGTTAATCAGTGTGTGTTGGTTTATTAACGTCGTATTAATGCCAGGTATTCTGCATCATTCGTGTCAAAGGATAGTGTTCCCTCCGACCAGTATGCACTTGAAATTGCTGGTAGATACTCTTTCTCTGGTTTTTTCATTCCTACCTATCGTCTTCCTTAAGGATAGGTGCATTCATGTTATCCAATATTTTTTCTTCATTTATGTGTTTACCAGTTAGGCTTTCTACTCAAATTATATCGGCTATTGAGAGTCTAAAATTTGAAATCTGGTTGTTATACGGGGGGAAGAGGAGAGAGAACTAGCAGGATAGAATTTGAAAGCATTTTTCTCTTGTTAGTGTCGTAACTGTAAAACATGTGAATCATGATATATGACTTGTTTGGAAAACTTATTAAGATCTCTCTTGACCCTTTATAAAAAAACTAACCACAAGATTCCGTCTAATAAAGATCTATAAATAATTTCTAAGAGTTCAAATATCTTCTGAACTTGATCTGGTGTATATTTCATTTCCTTCTATGTTTTAAGAACCAGCTGACACTATAAAAGGATTTGTTTTATGTTTTGTCGAGGACTTGAGGGGTTTTGTTTTGTTTTGTTTTTTGTTTTGCTGCGCATACTTGTGTAGAATATTTAAATTCTTGAAGATTCATCTTTAAGTATATGATACTTCGTTTTCAACACAAGAAATTTAGTGCTTTTTGGTTATTCACTCAGTGCTGAATTGCCTCTAAAAAGGTTTCAAGCTTAAGGAGACTTCAAAGCTAGGTCCACGTCCTGAGCAGCCTATAGAGATATATGAATTTGAAAGGTACTTCTTGTTAGACATTTATCGCTACAACATAAGCTTCTTCCTTACCTGTCTTGGCTTGATTTGTGAGTACCTTTGTGCTTTTGAATCCATGTTTAAGAAGATCAAGTTGTCTCCTCGCATTTTCCATTTTCCATTTTTCATTTATCTACCTACAACTAAGTTTTTGAAATCTTGCATATGCCGCACCCTTGAAATGCGGATGATCATGGATTTCAACGGATATATCTTCCAGCTGCCCGTTCTGTAGGAAGGTAACAAAAAAATTGCTATTTTTAAGTTGCATTTTTCAGCAAGGAAAGTCCACAATTATGTGTCTTTTTTTCTTCTTGTTATACTTAGATGACATTTTTTTGCTAGAAAATCTTGAAATATGAAAAATTGTAATTTTGTCCTATTGTTCTTATGATCATTGTCTCTAGCTGAAAATTACTTCTTATTCTTCTTCATTAAGTATTTTCTTTGACCATTTATGTCCTTTTTTAGAGATTTGCCTGCTTATGGGTAATGTCAACCAGGATGCTGTGCTTTTCCATCTGAAACCATGATTTTTTATATAATGTAATGTAATTATCCTCCAAGAGTTAACATTGTGTAAAGTTTATAACTTTTGCCAGGTTCGAGAAATCATTGCAATTTTGGATCTTGATGTCTTGTTCTATCCTTGTCCAAGAAATGGTCCAAATTTCAGGCCCCAAGTAGCTCAGATGGGTGGAAAGCAACAATTTCCATACATGGTAGCTTTTTCCCCTTTGTTTAACCTGTCCCCATGCTTCCAGCTTCCAGCTTCTGTACTAATTGCAACAAACTCACAATTTAAGTGCAGCATAATCTCTTAGTAGTGTTCGGGGTTGAGAGAAAGACATAATACGAAAACGAGGAATGGGAAAGTAAAATATGTAGGAGAAAGCATTTAGAAAGCTATGATACACTTTCCCTTATGAAGTATGTGTTGTACATTTATGATCCACGGATACTTCTATTTGATAGCGTGTCCCGTATCCGACACGGATACACACCGTATATTTAGGATACGTGCCCGGAGCGAATTCACAATTTTTTGAAAGTTGAATACTTGATCCGGACATGTATATCTATAACTCGTATTCATAAAATGGAGAATCTTGTTGACATTTGAAAAACCCGTCATAAATCATTGTAAATCTATCCAAAATGAAGAAAAACTATCAAAAGCGAAGAAAATCATCAAAAAGTTGTTTTATTTTATGATATTTGATATTTATAGTCCGGTCCTTATAGTTTAATTATGTACATTTTGGTCACTATACTTTTAATATTTATGTATATCTGCTTTGCACTTGTATCCTACCTATACTTTATAAAAATTTGGCACCCACGTATCTCGTATCCTTGTATCGGTACATGTACAACCTGTTGTACAATAGGGTAAAAGAGATAAAAGTTCCATTATTCCATATAGCCCATTCGACATGTTGGAATTGAGGTTTAAATGTTATGCTAAACCATATAACTAGTCATTTGTATCATTGTTAGGAATCCCTATTTTCCTAGCTTCCTATGTTTGGTCTTCTTCTTCTATGTTTTACAATTAAGTTATTTCCCTCAATCCTTTTCTCATTGGGGTCTTGTGCAGGTAGATCCCAATACAGGAGTGTCCATGTATGAATCAGATGAGATAATCAAGTACCTGGTTACAAAATATGGTGTGTTGTTTCCACTTCTTATTATCCGTTGCTTGCATTAGTATTATTACTCCTACCTTTCCTAAGAGTATGAGAGACATCATATAAATTTGTTCAGAAATTTGAAATACACTGTTTATTACTCTTATTTGTTGGTTTTGAGAACTTCTTGCAACTAGTGTCAACTTTCCAACTGACAGAGATCACGTTACTATCTTTGTTCAATTTTCTTCCATCCATTTGCTATTTTCATAGTCGGGTCATTAAGTTCCACTTTCTCCTGCAGGTGATGGAAGAGTCCCTCTTATGTTATCTCTTGGCCTTTTAACTGTAAGAAAAAGAATGTTTTGTTACAGAAGGCAAAATAGTAACATCATTTATAATTATTACACTGATTCTCTTGTAGACTTTAACTGAAGGGTTTGCGATGATAGCTCGCATGGGGAAGGTATCACCTGTGCCTTATTTTTTTCAATTTTTTTTTTCCGTTAGTCTGCAACTCCTATTTTGTGTTGTAAAGATTGTGAGTTTATTTGTTAATAAGGTTTCCAGATTGCTGTATTTTTTTGAGTGTTGTTCTTCAATTCATGGATGCACCCCTTGTTCTCATGAATTATGGACTTACTGTTGATTTTTGCAGGGTTCTTCATATATACCGTCAAAAATGCCACCCAAGCCTCTTGAATTGTGGGCGTATGAGGTAAGATTGTGCTGGCTTGAATTTTTGGTGACCCTCTCCTTTAATAAGAATGAATATGTCTTGTCAGCATCATCTTTTACGTTGAATTACTGATGCCAGTGCTAACACAGTATCAAATTTTGTTTTAGCCTTCTCCGTTTTGCAAACTTGTACGTGAAGCACTTGTAGAACTAGAGCTACCTCACATACTTCACAGGTAAAATCACAGCCTAGTATTTTCATCTTTTTGATAATTTGGTGTCCAATTGAGGAGCAATGCTAATGTGGTACTTTTCTGCCAGCATTATCTGCAAAATATTCTTCTATGTGATCATTCATTGTCTTCTTGCTTAGCCTTTTGCTTATAATAGGAAATTGTGCTACATTCGGTGTTGCTTGGTACTATTTTAAAAAGCAAGATTGTGTGTTTGGTGAACAGTGCACCAAAATGACATAAATACCCTGCCTCTGTTTGTATTTATTGTTAGACATGACGTTAAAAAGTCAAACCTAGATTAAGAAGCGATTTGTGCTTCCATGTTCAGTAGATAATGGAAGTGGAGTCTACATACTGCATATTCATCCCTAAGCCTTTTGTACAATTATTATTGTTGTGTTGCAGCTGTGCTCGTGGCAGTCCTAAACGCCAGATACTCTATGAGAAAGCTGGGCATTTTCAGGTTAGTGAATTTGATGCTGTAGCCTACTACTTACTATATATATATGCTAATTTCTTAGACCGTTAGAAAAAAGGTTTCGTTTTAAGGGGTGTTGTGCTGTAAAAAATTCAGGTTCCTTACTTGGAAGATCCAAATACTGGGATTCAAATGTTTGAAAGTGCCGAAATTGTCGAGTATCTCAAGTCAATATATGCAGTTTAACACAGCTATATGTACAGCTGAATGTGTTAGAGTTTTGTATTAGGTGAAGAAAAAAAAGGTGGTCCTTGCATATCTATCTTGCTTGTGCGTTTCTTTCGCCACAAGCTGTGAATTTTGTTGTTTTTCATTCATATGTAAATCATCAAGCTGTAAATCTTCTTGCTTGCAGTAATAAAAATCATAATTTCAGATTTTCTGTGTATTTACTTGAATCCTGTAACAGTATTTCGAAATACCTTTTCGTAACTGGGAATTTAAAATTTTGTAGAGGCGATTGTAAACTTTTTTAAACAGGCTATGTGGTTCAACTTCAAGGAACTGTTAGTACTTGATATTATGATTATTTTTAGGGGTTCTATTGGCACACCCATTTTTACTACTGGCACGTAGGCCCGGCACCTCCGGTATTTATTTAATGCTTGTAAAAGGGCTGTACCACCTGCTCGGTTAAAAGCTATGATGCGGGACCACCTACCACTAGTCTTCGGTTTGTACCAACATGGAAATCCGTACCTTCTTCCTCATGGTATCGAAAGATGCTTATAAATCACAGCGATGAGGTCTTTAAAAGAGTTTGCTTTACCCTCATTGTTCATCTGTTTCTTTTCAGAGCTAGCAGCTTTCCAATTTATTATGAACAAAGTTCATATGAAGGGGGAGCAGTACTCTCAAGGGTGACTATGGAAGGCGGTGATCCGTGATCGCAAGAATTACTCCAGGCACCAAAAAAATTACTCTGGCACCACGGTTGTTTTAATGAACGAACGTCAGTGACATTGTTGTTGCTATTAAAAATCAACGTGGTGTTCAAAAACGAACGTCAGTGGTACTGACATTTACGTTATAAAAGTGACAACTTAGAAACAACTGTGCCACTTACTTTCGTTTTTGAATAGCAACATCTTGGGTTTCAATAGCAACAACTGTGCCACCGACGTTTTGTTCATCAGAAAAAATAATCAGAAAATGAAGGCCAATAGTAAAAAAGGGTGTGTCAATATAAACCCCCTATTTTTATTAAAATTTGAGGATAAGGATTCTTTCTAAGTGGTGTTGGTCACTTGATTCACCCTCATTTGTTTTAAGGCAAAAATAAAGAAAAATGCTAATCATTTTAAACCAAAAAACACCTTTGATTAATCGGAGGAGGAACCAGCTGAAATGCTGGGAGGTGTTTGTTTGATCAATGCGAGTAAAGAAAGGCATAAGTAATTGGAAGAGGAACCTGAAATGCAGCGAGAGATTGAATTACACTGTTGTGCAGATTTGATGTTGAATTTACCGAACACAAACAATATTTCCATTCCTATATCCAACTATGTAGAAATTCGTTCTTGCAACACCCCGTTTTCGGATACCGAATATAAATGTTCGACACGTATAATATAAAATAAATTCAAAATTATAAATAAGCCTCTAGGTCGTCGTATCGATTTAACCAAAACGGAAGCTAAAAAGACTCTGGTGAAATCATAAATGCTACTAGAAAAAGTGTCGTCCAATTCTGAAGATAAAAATGTAACTTACAACGACGAGTACAAATCTTACAAGTACGATGCCTCAAAGTAGCCTATCTTACAAACAAGCTTATCTTACGAACAATTCTCAAATAGAAGTACAACAAGTCATGGAAATCAAAACAAACAACATAGTTTGGAAGTACATATTTTAAAGAAAGTAATAAGGTTTCTATCATAGCATAGGATCATGATCAAACATCATCGTCCTCAAAATCAGCATCATCAACCTGTTCATCATACACGTCTTCTCACACAAAACAACATACAATCATGCAAAAAAGATAAGTACAAAGTGTACTTAGTAAAAGGTAGAAACTATTGAACAATTAAGTTTTATAACGAAAGGTTAACCATTTATAATTAAGTTATCTTTGTGAACACGACTCAAACTCTAGGGTTCACTTCATGCTCATCAAAATGTCGTGAGATCCTACTTTGTTTCTAGTTGAGCTTATCTTTCTTACACCAAGTATTCAAGGGCACTACGCATGGTGCTGCTCGCCACGAAGCATCTGGTTGCAACCTATTAGTGTTGCTACACTATTAGCCACGGGCTAGTCCCGATAGTGTGTGTGTTCGGCGAAGTCCCTCCGTACATGGGGTCTTAGTAACCTACGGAGTTGTTCACTTTATACTGACCACACCACACATTGCGATATTTCCTTGTGTCTTACTTAGATACATTGATGTTTACGCTTTTAACTACACAAATATGTATTTTATTAATCATTAACTAGCCACCTAAGTGTTTTCAAGACAAAAGCTCGCTTACACATCTACTCTCTCACTTAGACAGCTAGACATAACAAGCCTATCACGTACACATATATTGATGGATACTAATCCATCAAAGTACAAGACCATTCATGTCCTTCCGACGGACCCAAACTTCAACTGTTAGGAAGAATCCATGATCGCTGCCGAACACGATACTAGCGAGAATGACTAGGTCAATCGCAGTATAGCATGTAGCGAGTCAATATCGATCCCATATGAACTATATTTTAACGATGTTAACCAAAACGTAAACCAATAGACCAAATTAATGTGAGAAATAACGAAGGTATCACGAATAAAATAACAAGCCAATAAAATATTCAAGGATTTAACATATGTTTTATTGGTTTAGTTCTAATTCGTGTACGGACAAAAGAACCCTATGAATCATTAATTATTTACCGTGTACGGGTGAGATTAAATTAATTAAACACGATTAAGTGCTATGGAACGCCAACAATTATGATGAAACCACACCTCTGAGACCTCGTATCCTAGATGGTGATTTTACATGGGGGATCTAGTTACCTATGTCCAATTTATTCCTTCCACTTACGGTTCCATGAGAATAAATTACGAAAGCATTCATAAAAGTGATCAATGTCTACACATGAATAATTAAAACAAGTAACTAAAATTAATTAACACCGAACACACTGAAAATCAGTACCAACGACATACTGCCTCGGGGCCAGACTAGCCCCTCATCGACGTCGCTAGTGACCAACCTTTAGTGCCGAGCCGCTCAGGTTCGGATAGATTTGTACATGCATATAAGATTAGGTAGATACTAATTTTCACATCGTTTGGTTAACTAAATATTTAGCCTAACATATTGTGAATTAGCATGCAAAGATTCACGGTTGAACACTATAAAAGATAACAAGATTACACCTTTTGTGAATTAGACTGGACAACTTCTTCCTAACGTCTGACACGTTCTAGAACCGAAGAATCGACAATATCCACAATCGCTTGACAAAATAACACCGAATAACAACGAATAAACACCAAAAAATTTTTATTGCTGAAGAACAAGAAGACAATAATTGCATAAAAACTAAAAGTGTATGGTAAAATTATGGTAGAAGTATGGTAAATTTCCTATGGGTCTAACTGCCTTTATATAGGCTACAATTGATGCAAAATTCGACTTAAGAACAGATTTCTACTACATTTTTGGAAAATAAAGATAAACTCTGTCGTATCTTACTGAAACCGACTTAAAACGCGTTTCCTTCCCCGCCAAGGCTTCTATAAAATTACGGAACCTTCTGCACGCACGGAAGCTTTTGAGAATTTACGGAACCTTCTGCACCGAATTTCTGAAAACTTCAGCCCAGCTTCACTCTTCAGGCCCAATTCAGTAATTCTTATAATGTTAACTCGAAATATCTCTTAGCCCAATCCAACTTTCACTCCAATAACTCCGAAAACTGTAAAATAAAACACACGAAACGAGTAGATCCCGAATCTTGACAAATAATACACAAAATATAACAAAAAAAACTATAAACCATATAAGTTAACTCCATTTGTGTCCACCACGTGTTTAGCTAAATTAACCCATGATTATACACATATTAAGCCATTACACAAATTCGGGGTAAATTGGCGGTAAAATATGTCATAAAGTTGATTCACATCAATCCATTCGGTGCCGGAACTAAAGAAGTCCAATCATGGCTTGTTCATGTTTATACAAGATTATTAGATCAAGAAACAACACTCAAAACAGCAAACCAGGGGTCTTGGTGCGTGCTTGGTACCTTTTGCGTGCGCTGAAACCCAAGCAGAATCATCATATCATTCGGTTTCAGGTTTGACGCGCGTTAATCCTCTTCAGCGTGCGCTAAAACCTTAATAGTGTTTTGCTTGCTTTCTGTTCCACTTTGGCGTGCGCTAAAGCCTTTCAACGCACGCTTAAACTCTTTGATTATTCTGCCTGCTCACAGACTCCCGTTGGCGCGCGCTAAAACCCCTTTGGCGCGCGTCAAAGGCCATAAACTGCCCAAAAACAAGATTTTCCGCACTTTACGATTTCCAACCCAAATATACCACTTTTGATAGCAAAATAACATCAGAAACATCAGCAAAACAAGTTCCCAACATGTCATAGCATCTCACACTTTAATAACAACTAAAAACATGAATTCTAACATCAAAGCAACCCAAAATACTCAACCTAAACATTATAAAACTAGAATCATTCATTATGAAAACCCTCTTACTTGGATTTAAGCAATTCCAAAGCAACTCTTCAAGAAAAAACAGCAAACCTCTTAAACATCAGCCCAAAACCTAATTGGTCCATAATTGAATCAAGAATTAATTGTGATCAATGTTTATAATCAATCAAACGAATTAAACCAACTAGACCCACAAAAACTTAGTCAATTCTCAAAGAATCCAAAACTAGTGCAACAACGAACCTTTTCATAACTTGGAAACTTGATATCAAAACGATGCTCTACTCCTAAGGATGACGAATCTCTACTTAAATCTGTAATTGGCCAAGTACTTGGTGAGATATAAAGGAGATTCCTTCTTTTTGCTTTTCTGTTTCTTTCTACTTTTCAGAGTTCGAACTTTAGGAGAAACCAATTCTAACAACTCCTTAAAATAAATGGGAGGTTTTATTCCTTTGCAATAACTCCCAATAAATACTAATTTCCCTTTTTTATAAAACTTTAATTCATAAATAAAAATAAATACAATATTTTGTTTTTATAAAATGACACATCTATCTTTTCCTAAAAATCGGGATATTACAGTTCTAATGTTACATAAAATAATATTACAACTTTGTGATGCTGTATTTTGTCCTATAAAAAATAAGAACAATGCAACTATGGAAAAGCACCAGAACCACCGTTCTTCATGTCAATTACACTGTATTATGGAACAACTATTAAATGCATGTGAACATTTCAAAAACAGGAAGCGTAAAACTCAATTTAAAAGGCCGTAAACAATTTAAAATTTATCCTTTTTTTGACTGAAGACCTTGTTACCTCGATATTTTGAACTCCTTAAACATATTTCCATCAACTAAGAAGAAAATCAGAACAAAAAAGAACGGAAAAATACACTCTGAAAGTGGTTGTTTTATTGATTTGATAAATAGTAATACTTACCGTTAAGATCAAGCGCTTACCATTCTACTAAAATCAATTGGTGTTAGTAAATGTGCTACTATATTTCCATATACATTGAGATTGGTGTTAGTAAATGTGCTACTATATTTCCATATACATTGAGAGTGTGAGTATTCTTTCCCAACACCCCCTTCAAGTGTGGGCAATCTCTCCCAACACTTGCACAATATAATTGAGGTTCAACATGCCCCCTCAAGTGTGGGTAATCTCTCCCAACATAGGGTTCGATCTCATGACCTCTGGCTCCGATACCATGTTAAGATCAAGCGCTTACCATTCTACTAAAACCAATTGGTGTTATTAAATGTGCTACTATATTTTCATATACATTAAGAGTGTGGACAATTTCTCCCAACACCCTCCCTCAAGTGTAGGAAATCTCTCTCAACCATAGTTATCAGAACCGGACCGGACATTCAACCGGAAAAGACTCCGGGTCACCGACTACCGAGTCACCGGTTCAACCGGTGGGTCATTGGTTCAACTGATTGGTCGCTACATAGAATTTAAAATATAATAATATATTCATGGCATAAGAAAAAAAATATAACATGACATCCAAAATTATTATTATTTCCAAAATATTCTAATATCCAAATGAAAAACAAGATGCAATTTTTTTTTCAGAATAATAAAACAAGATGCAAATGAAATATGTAAATAATAGAGAAACACTACAATACTAGTGAATTTTGCATTTTGCTAAATATTTATTTTGTTTTTTTAAAGTAAAATCCTAACCGAATTATTTAAATAAAAAAACCGGTTCGACCAATAACCGACCGGATCACGGTTTAGCGGTTCAACAGGCGGTTTTAATGGTTTTGTGCGGTCTGACTCCTTAACCGGTCGAATGGCTGAACCGGACCGGTTCCGTGTCCGGGTTACTGGTATAACGGTCCGACCGCCGGTCCGGTCCGTTTGGTTTTTATAACTATGCTCTCAATTTTGTACAATATAATTTGGTTCAACACTTACAATGTACTCTTATATAGAAGAAGAGTCCCAAGATATAAAACAAAAGACTTATCCTAACATATTTTTTATTATTAAAAAAAAAAATATTAAAAATTTATTTAAACTAATCTCTATCACTTCTTTGAGATCATTCTTATCTCATGTGGTTTTATCTTCGAATATCCTCCCTCAAACATGGCCTGGTTTGGAGGTTGAGCTTGTTTGGTGATATTTTGGAGGACATCTCCACTCCGGAGCTCTTCCGGAGTCCATAGTTGTGAGTTGTGACATTTTGGAGGGCATCTCCACTCCGCCTTCTGGAGTCAATAGTTGTGAGTTGTGATATTTTGGAGGGAATCTCCTGCTAGAAAAAAGTGTTGCGTGTGGAGCGATTTACTAACAGATCTGTAATTATCGGAAGTAATTACACAATAATAAAATATAAAATATAGAACACGAAAATAAAATTTGTTTTATTATATATTCGAACAAAGAAACTATTACAGTACAAATCCGACTCGAAACAGAAACGAAATAAAATTACAATGCATAAAATAAAGGACTAGAGATCAAACCGAGGCGAGTAAGTTACTCTTTCATTTAAGACAAATTACTCCGGTATTGTGCCCACGATAGTAGCAAATGCCTCTTAAGATACAACGGCTTCACGTCTCGGATTAAGCGGCACTTAAAAAATCCAAGCTCCGGCTAACTTATAGATTGCTCCGAATACTCTTTGTCTCAAGAATTAAGACTATATGAGAGTCATCTTTGCAGTGGAAGATAGTTTAGAAAATTTGATGCTTTAATCTTCACCCGTGAGGTTCTTTATATAGTGGAGAGCATGAGTCAATACTCGAATCAGATTGGCTGAATGACACCACCTAAGTCGGCTAACTTTTCCCTCATGAAAATTCACACGCGTTTTGCCTTGACCGAACTTTGCTTAGCCGACTTGATTACGGTCTCATCCACACTTCTAGAACATTCCAACCGCATAAAAAACTGTTAAGTAAAAATTATTTTCTGGTTAATTTCATAAAGAAATTTTGTCCGAAAAATTAATAGTGATAATCGACATGAACCGAGTCAAGATCAAGCACGAGCTGAGCCGGCTAGACGGCGGCGTGCTCATGTGGATTCAAGAGCCATCTAGGTCCTCCCTCCGCAAAAAAGTGCACTTCCCCACGGGGGAAGATTTTATAAGAGCACCACAAGCTCTTAAATATGGAGCAAACAACTCCCAAACTACCTATGTGGGAGAGGTTGAGTTGATCACACCTTCTATTCCTCTCCCACACCTGTTTTACATCAAATTTAGGCGTTAATTTTTCATTCACCCAATATCCGAAACATCATCCACTCCGTGAGTATTATTTTTAGATGTGATAAGCTCCTGGTGAATCTCACCAGGGCGTATCCAAAATGTGCACTAAAGTTGACTGCTTCAACACATGTACCAAGACCAATTTCATTGGATTTGGCTTATACCTCCAAAACTCCTCCACATGAATGAAAATGAATGCAAACTCTAAAGAGAAGTCAGGCGAAAAATATTGCATCAGGAGGGGCATCTTCTGGCCTTGAACCTGCCTTAGTGAAGCACTATCGGATTACTCGGCTAATCAGTGAACTACGTCTAAAAATGTTAATCCTTTAGTGTCAACCAAGACAATAGAACTCACATAATATTTCCCCTAACACCTTTCGGTTCTCATGGTTGTGTCCATCTCGTCCTTGGACAACACTTGGTTTCATATAGTGCTATAGAGAATTCAATCCTCAAAATTCATACAGAAGCGGCCCCACTTCGCACTTATATATTTGACCTCTTATCAAGAGTATTTTCCATACCCCACTTGAAATCAAAATATAAGATCATTAAAAGCTTTTGCTTAACCCCACATTTTCTGCATACAAAACTTTTATTCTAACAGAATGGGCAAGTGCTCAATTATTCCTCATAACTTAGTTGGCAACATGGTTGGGTTTCCAATACAAGGAAATATGCGTAATAGGATTCAGCCCTATTTGTCAATCTTGACATCTGATCTCTAGCTAAACCCTTTATAACCGGATCTGCAAGATTCTCTTTCGATCTTACAAAATCGATAGAAATCACGCATTATAGATCAACTGTTTAATGGTATTATTTCTTCGGCGTATGTGTCGAGACTTACCATTATACATACTACTTTGTGCCTTTCCTAAAGCCGATTGACAATCGCAGTGTATGCTTATAGGAGCCACTGTCTTAGGCCAACACTGAGTATCCTCAAGGAAATTCCTAAACCATTCAACTTCTTCTCTAGCCTTATCTAATGCTATAACCCAGCTTCCATCGTGGAACGAACTATGCACGTTTGTCTTGTAGACTTCCAGGACACAACTGCACCACCAATCATGAATAAGTATCCACCGGAGGACTTCGAATCTTTTGTATCTGATATCCAGTTGGCATCACACTATCCTTCTAATACGGTTGGATATCTCGTATATCGTAACCCCATACTCATCGTGTACTTCATGTACCTCAACAATCTATTCAAGGCTTTCCAATGATTATGGTCTATATTACTCGTGAACCTACTTAGTTTATTCACTACACATGCTAAGTCTGGTCGTGTATAGTTAGTTATGTACATCAGACTTCCAATCACTTGTGAATATTTCAATTGATCCACTGGTTCACCTATGTTCTTGACTAAGTGCATACTTAGATCAAGTAGAGTGTTCACTGGACTTTCATAAAAGACGTTGAATCTTTTCAAGACAGACTCAATATAATAAGTTTGTGACAACACAAGTCCATCAGACACTATAGAGATCTTAATCCCTGGTATCACATTTGCAACTCCCAGGTCCTTCATATCAAAGTTCCTTGTCAACATTTTATTAGAAATTCATGACAGTAAATTTGTTATTATATTTCATATCTAGCTTGCCCCCGAAGTATGCTCAATTGATGAGAAACAACCTAATAATTGTATTGTTAGGAACATTTTATTATGTTTTGATGATGGTCATACTAGCTGTTATAGCAAGCCTGAAATAAGTTAGAAATCTCTGTACAAGTCTTTACTTAGAGTCTGACATGTTGTATAATTTGAGTCAGACAAGTATTGTACTAGTTGGTAGGATGGCGAAGTAAAACAGAAATCCGGCAGAGTGAATCCAGCCAAGTACCAGCAGAGAAGCATGAAGACATTATGGTCTGACTTATAACCAAAGAAGTCTGTGATGACATTGGATAAGTGTAAGTTATAATTCAAATGATGAAATACATTGTCAAAAATGGTGTACAGTGATGTCACCCAAATCAAGGATAAGTGAAGTACAATAAGTACCTGAAAGATCAAAGAAAATAACAAAGCAGTAAACCGGTAGAGTGAACTGACTATCGGCTGAGTAAAGACAAAGCAGTGAAGGAAGATCTAAACAGCAAAGTCAGAATGATCACTTAACCATTCAGGGAACGGCCCAGTAAAATTTACTCGTTCAGATTTCAAATGATGAAGATCAAGCATTAAATGCACAATCAATTGAGGATCAATCACGGACGGATTTTCTGATAAACGTTTGAAGAAAAATCCGATCACTGAAATCAAGGAGAAAATAATTAAGGGGGAATCAAGAATTAAATCAAGGATTATTCTCCACATTAAATAGCCAACGGACAGAAATTCAAATCAAGGATTATCAAGTCTATAAATACAAGGCATTCACAGACAAGAAAAACAAAGATTGAATCTGATAAGAAACTCTGTCAATTTGAAAAGCCTTCTATCTGTACTTAAAGGAAACATCTAGAGATCAACTCAGAAAACAGAGCTCAAATTCCACATCATCAATCGAGATTGATCACAAGTCTATGAATCCAATTCACATCAATCAAGCAATTGAATCAGAGGAATCGAGAAGGAGATTCAATTTTGTGATAATTCTTTGAAAGATTTGTTCTCAAGGAAGGTGTGAGAGAGGTGAGTCTTTGAAGCTTTTGTAGTCAGGGAGTGATAGTCTGGAAGATTGTGAAGCTTGTGTAGCCAAGGACAATCTAACTATTGTATCTGTGAAAACAATAGTGAATTACACCACCCTGAACCACTATAAACCTTTGTGTCTATTTACTTTCAACAATTTACTTTTCAGCACTTTATTTCATTGTATACTATATCTGTGACTGCACAATCTACTTTGAACCAACATTTAAAGAAGGGACTTATCCGCTGCCCAAAAGCTTTTAAATATAAGAAAAGTTTTTGAAACTCCACTATAGTCATTCACCCCCTTCTGACTATAGTTTTACCCTTTTTTGGGACCAACACTTGGTAGCAGAGCAGTGTTCCTAGTATCAGAACCTGTTCAGATCTAATTTCTGGTAACAAGGAGATCACATATTTTCAAAGTATTTTCAAATTTGAGCTTTCTAAATTTCTTTCTTATTGGTACTTATGGATTCCTCAAATTTCATGTCAAGGTACCTTTATTTAATGTTAATAATTTTGATGAATATAAAATAAGGATGTTGTCTCATCTCGCAGAAATTCATAAGGAGATGTTGGATGTAATTAATGATGGCCGAATCAAGATCACAACTGTGATTACCACAGGAGCAGATCAAGGAAAAGATATAGATAAACTCAAGAAAGATTGGACCAAGGATGACAGGAGAAGAGAAAATCTCGACTTTGTTGCAAAAGACATGATCTTGAAGACTCTGGACAGTAATATGTTCATGAGGATCAAAGATTGCAAAACAGCAAAGAAGATGTTGGACAAATTAGCATTGATTAATGAAGGATCAGAAGCAGTTAAAGAAAACAAATTATCTGTTGCAAAACAGAAATTTGAAAACTTCAAATGAAGACTGGTGAATCCATTGATCAAATAGACAATATATTTTCAAGCATCATCGATGAAGCTGCGGCGAGCTTGGACATACATATCCACGAAGGAAGTACGTCTAAAAATCTTGAGAGGCTTACGAGAGATGGAAGATCATCATCATCGAATCGGAGGGACAACAAATCTTGCAAACACCGACACCTTGACTCTGATGTCTCAATTAAAGGCTCATGAATTTGAGATGAACGGTGAAGACAGTAATCCAGCTGAGGCACACAATGCCAGTGCACTGGTAGCACCACAGCAAAGCAAAACAGCTGATGCAAACGGCAAAGAGGCATGTGAGGTGAAGGAACATGTAGCTTTACTCGTTAAACGTTTTGACAAGTTTAGCAAGAAGAAGCAATTCAAAGGAGGTTCATCATCATAAAAGAAGTCAAACACAAGCAAAGACATGAAGAAAAATGATGATGAATACAGATGCTTCAATTGCAAAAAAAAAGGACACTTCAAGGCTGATTGCCCTGAAGAAACAGATAAAGATGAGGACAAGAAGAAGTACAAAACAACAGATAAGAGAAAGAAGATGAAGGCACTTAAAGCTGAAACCAGTAGTGGATGAAGAATCATCTGAAAATGATTCAGATGAAGATGAGTCCAACAACTCAGACAACGAAAAGGCATGTCTTTGACTTATGGCTAAGGAAAGTGATGAAATAGAGGTAACTTCTAGTTCATACTCATCATCAAGTGCATCCACATTTGACACTGCACAATCTTCTATTCTCCCATTAGATTCTGCAAACCTAATCCAAAATCTCATGAGTAAATTTGGAAAAATTGAGATGAATTATGAAATTCTGGAATAGGAGTGTGAGAATCTAAGAGAGGAAAATAAAAGACTAAAGAAAGAACTGGATGGACTAAAAGCTGAACAAACAAGTAAGGAAGCAAACTCACTTGATCAACAAACATCAGATGTACATACATCTGGTGTTGGCAGACCAGCTGAGAAAACCTCCCTACTAGTTAAGATCACCACTGCACCACTGAGTGCACCAGCTTACAAACCCCCAAAAAGGTTTGAATCCAGATATGGTCTTGGCTACAACAGTCAGGATGAGAATAGAAACAATGGACAACACAATTCTGAATCTAGGACCAAGACTGGACCAAAATTCAGAAAAGGACAGACCATAGTTTCAACCACTCATCCTGTACCGGTGAAGTCAAAACCCAGTGTAGTGAAAAAGCAGACTAAATCATCAAACCAGCTTATTAAAAGCAAAGGTTTTCTGAAAGGTAAGGGAAGACTTTACCCTTCAGAGGATGATTGGAATGTTACACCCCCCAAATACAAGAAGAAACCATTTCATAAAATGTAACATGTATTTAGGAAAAGCTAACCAAGGCATGTTCCTGGATACAAGAAGCTATATGAAAATAAGTTTCCTCCTGCATATTGGAGAGTGAAAAAGGATGCAAATGCACCAAAAAGTAGAGAAAAGTATCAGAATACCTTTAGTAGAAATATTAGAAGTTATTCTGCCATGCCTTATACATAAGAAGTTGATGACTTCAATTATCCAAAAAGAAGACTCTTTGGATACACACTTGGAGTTGGAGGCATGACTGCTAACAGGTATGGACCCAAACAGTGTTGGGTACCTAAACATGGTTAATTTGTTTTGTAGGATGTCTGGTACATAGATAGTGGATGTTCCAGACACATGACATGGAACAAGAGATGGCTGACTGATTTTAAAACTTTTGATGGACCCAAAGTAACATTTAGAGGCAAAGAAAACTCAGGCAAAATTAAGGGGGAAGGCATAATGCTAAAAAATAGTTTGAAAATCCAAAATGTAGCTTATGTTAAATGACTAAATTTCAATCTGCTAAGTATCAGTCAATTATGTGACAAAGGCTACAATGTGCACTTCAACAAAGATTTTACAAAGCTGAGAACTGAGTTAGGAATGATGGAATTTGATCAAGTCACAAGGAGCAGCTAACTGGAGTAATCAGCCTAGTGACTCCACCAGCTGACTGAACCTTTGCCACTTTGGGTGCGCTCACTTGGCAGGTAAAGCACTGGTAATCAGCGGAGTTCACTTACCTGATTGTTAGGAACAGTTTTATATAGCGGCTCAGTGAAGAAGTCACTACACCGGCATAGTGACCAGTCAAGTTACTCCACTGGAATATATCTTGGAGAAAACAGCAAACAAAAGTGTGAACTAAATCAGTGTTACACACGTGGGAAATCAAAGGAGTTATGGAGGATTATTCTGTAGAAGATTACAAACATGGAGATCAAATTATAATCGTGGAGAGAACAATCTTTTTGAAAAACTGCCTCGATTCCCTAGATTTATCATTACATATATCAAACCACTCCCCCACTACACTCAAATAGTGTGATTATATAAATAAAATCACGCAATTACGTCACAAAATCCTTTCATATTCAACCATGTTCACACTTCCCCAAATCATTCTATATAAACAACACTTAAAGAATTTCCAGAATTCTTTACGCTCCTTTGCATTCATAAACCATATTTCTCTCCAAAACATAAATCAAAACTTTCTCAAACTTACTCCAACAATGGCCTCATCCTCCTCAACTACTCAAACAGGAAAAACAATATGAGAAATCGATTGCCACTGGATCGTTCTTTCAAGAAGAACACTACTTAAAGCTATGCGGAAATGAGGAAGAACAAAAAAAGATTGGCAGGTGGATGCAAAAATCTGGGATTGCTGACCTTCCTAAACCCCCCTATCAAAGATGTTTGTTATGAAAACCTTATCTCCTTCTGGAAAATTGCTAAGTTCATTTCTGGGCTTCTTGCTGAAGAAGGTGACGAAATGGGTGAAGACAAGATCGTATCATCATCAGCGATGTATGTAGTGGTCATTCTGACAAAGGTAATTCGCAAACACCTCAAACTCTCGAATAAAGGTCAAACAAAAGCAGCCTTGGTACCACAAAACTTGGATGACTTCTGGGTAACAATCGCCAAAACGGAAAACCCAGGTTCTAAGAAATTTAACTATCTTAGATCTGCTTTGAAGAAACCCTTCAATGAATTTAGTGCTCTAATTGGTAAGACAATTGAAGGAAAGCTAGGGGCAAACAATGCCATGACAGAGGTTCGAATGCGTCTTATGGGAATCATCTACAACAGTCTGGAGTTCAATTGGGCAAACTACTTCTTCCAAAGACTCAAATAATAGACCCAAGGTGAGGTAAATGCGGCGAAAAAGGGACTTGCCGAAGGGAATAAGAAAAAAAGGGATCTTCTGGATTAAGAAGTCCTATGGAATTCAACTCCACTATCTCATGCAATGTCTGAAAGTACCGGTAATCAAATTCCATAAATTGCATGAATCCAAAGTCATGTTTACCTATGTCAAACAGCCAAAGAAAGCAGGAGGAGGGAAGAGAAAACAACCTAGCAAAAACACATCTGGCCAAAGAAAGAAACAAAAAGTTCAAAGAAATCTGGACAGAGAGGATTTTGGATAATTAATAGATGAAGAAGAATAAGAGGAATTAGAAGAAGAGGCAGAACAACAAGAGGAAGAAAGTAGTAGTGAGGATGACCAACTTGAAAATGAGGAAGTTGAAGGAGACAATGGAGATGATGAGGAGACTCCAGAAGAACCATCACATATATCTGCCAGTGATATCGATGATAGAATTGCTGCATATCTTGAACGGAAAGAAGGTGACTCCATAATTCAGCTTCAAGATTCAGAACACATGCTTGCCGAAGAAGCTTGGTTCTTTGATTTTCTGGGGATCACAACCCTGGTTGGTGTACTTGATGAATCCCCACTCTGGGACATGGTTGATGCGGCAAAAGAAAAACTGCCTCAGATCTCTGATAAAGACAGTGGTGACTCAGAGGATGATGGAGATGACCATGATAATGATGATGGTGATGATCATGATGATGATAGTGGTAATGATCCCCATGGTAATGATGGACAAGACAAGGAGTTTGAACAAACAGCTGATGCAATTGATGACAAAATTCTCTTAAGTTCATTCTTGCAGCCACAAGGATCAGTACAGAATACCCCACCAGCTAAGGCAACTTAATCAGCACCACAAGATGATCAACAGACTATGAAAGCCGACAAAACAACTGAGCCGGCTCCACAGCCTTCACATGCTCTACAAATTTTAGTTGACACTACGTTGGCTAAACCAACAACATGATGTTAGACAACGGCTCATTCTTGGCACTCCCGTCGAAAATTTCGGCACGAGCAAGGGGAACAAGAGAGCATGTTACTCCAGAAATAATATCTACCCAAGTACTTGAAGAAGTAGAAGCTAGTGTAGATGTTACTCAACCGACAACACAGCACTAAGAATCAGTTGAGGTACCTCCAACTGTGCAACACCAAGACAGAGGACAGCAAACTGAACCAGAATTAGCTGATATCCACCATAAATTTGCTCAACTGACTACTGGTATATCAAATGAGGCCTTTGAAAAGGCAGCAGATCTGTTGGCTGAGGAACTGGAACAACAAGCAATGTATCTCAAATCTATGACTATGGCATTTAAAGATGAGAGCCACTCCATAGAGAAAAGATTTCAGGCCATTGCTGAGTACATTGATGCACAAAACATTGTTGTGCAAAGACAGGGTGACCTGATGAGACAGTTAAACATAAATATCACCAACAATCTTGTAGGTCTCAGACAGCATGTCTCTCAGGAAAATGATTCGATGGCATTGGCCTTTGGCACCAGATTTCAAAGTGTAACCGAGAAGCTGACTCATCATGACAAAAGATTTACATCTATTGAATCCAAACTGGATACTCTGATTGGTACAGCTGAAGCCACCAATAGCATCTTATTACAACAAAGGGATGATGCTTCCAAAAACGGGAAAGAAATGATAAGCCTGAAGCTGAAGGATCCACAGTAAGACCCCCAAATTTTACTGAGGAACAACTAAGAGCAAGGGACAGAGAAATGAGAATCCGAAATGAAGCTGACGAACAGCTAAAGAAGGCTAGAGAGGAAAGAGAAAAGGCCTCAAATGAACCTTGCATAGGATTTCCTCATCCTATCCAGAGAAGAGATGATGTTAGAGATAGATCAGGAGGACAGCAAAGACCTGGATCTAGTCAGCAAAGAGGATCAGCAAGCCAACACAGATTTCAAAGACAAGCAGAGGTAACACCAACACAGGTAGCAGTAGCACCAGATATCTTTGGTGAAAAGAACATTTACTACTCACAGAAACATGGAAGAATATGATGCTGAAGTACTAGACAATGTAAGAGAGTTCTTCAGAGTCCAAGACGGTCTATATCCAAATCAAACGCAAAATGAAGCATGGGCAGACTAGATAAGCTATAAGGATGAGAAGATGAGAACTGATATGGCCAAAATCTACAATGATGTTAAGAGACAATATGCATCTCTTAAGCAAAATATTGGATCTGGCTCAACTAGCAGACCAAGTCAAGCCATACCCCTTTCTGCCAAAGGACCAGAAGATTTATCCAGAGAACAACAGGAAGATTTTGACAACATGGAAAAATTCTTCAGTCCTATAGGGAGAATGAACCTTCAGGAACAATGGGGTCTGTTCAAGAATCTCAAGTTTGCTGATTCACACATTGCTGAAGCAAGGGATAAACTTGAGAAATACTTTGAAGAACCCAAGGCAATGAGACTATGCCTGGCTTTCACAGACTCATCAACAAGAGAGTATTCCTTGGGGTCTCTGAGTACACTGCTATGGCATACTGGAAATGGAAGTTCCCAAAGATAAACTGGAAAGACATGGAGGAGGTTCAAACTATAAAATTCAAGAGGTATAAAGCAGACTTAAGTAAAATGTAGATGTAGCATTCTAAATCTGGCTTGAACTTACTTATCTTTTTAGCCCTCCATGGATGAATAAAATTGTTGAGTTTTATTCTGGTTTTATGTTAAAACTCTGCATACTTATGTTCAGGCTTATGAGGGTTTTGACATCATCAAAAAGGGGGAAATTGTTAGGAACATTTTATTATGTTTTGATGATGGCCATACTAGCTGTTATAGCAAGCCTGAAATAAGTTAGAAATATTTGTATATGTCTTTACTTAGAGTCTGACATGTTGTATAAGTTGAGTCAGACAAGTATTGTACTAGTTGGTAGGATGGCGAAGTAAAACAGAAATCCGGCAGAGTGAAGCCAACCAAGTACCGGCAGAGAAGCATGAAGACATTATGGTCTGACTCATAACCAAGGAAGTCTGTGATGACCTTGGATAAGTCTAAGTTATAATTCAAATGATGAAGTACATTGCCAAATATGGTGTACACTGATCTCACCCAAATCAAGGATAAGTGAAGTACAATAAGTACCTGAAAGATCAAAGAAAATTACAAAGCAGTAAACCGGCAGAGTGAACTGACTATCAGCTGAGTAATGACAATGCAGTGAAGGAAGATCTAAACTGCAAAGTCATAAGGATCACTTAACCGTTCAGGGAACGGCCCTGTAAACTTTACTCGTTCAGATTTCAAATGATGAAGATCAAGCATTAAATGCACAATCACTTGAGGATCAATCAAGGACGGATTTTCTGATAAACGTTTGAAGCAAAATCCGATCACTGAAATCAAGGAGAATATAATTAAGGGGGAATCAAGAATTAAATCAAGGATTATTCTCCACATTAAATAGCCAACGGACGGAAATTCAAATAAAGGATTATCAAGGCTATAAATAGAAGGCATTGACAGACAAGAAAAACAACAATTGAATCTGATAAGAAACTCTGACAATTTGAAAAACCTTCTATCTGTACTTAAAGGAAACATCTAGAGATCAACTCAGAAAACAGAGCTCAAATTCCACATCAAGAACTGAGATTGATCACAAGTCTGTGAATCCAATTCACATCAACTGAAGCAATTGAATCAGAGGAATCTGAGAAGGAGTTGCAATCTTTGTGATAGCTGCTAAAAGATTTGTTCTCAAGGAGCAGTGATAGAGACTGAGTCACTGAAGCTTTTGTAGCCAGGGAGTGATAGTCTGGAAGATTGTGAAGCTTGTGTAGCCAAGGACAATCTAACTATTGTATCTATGAAAATAATAGTGAATTCCTCCAATCATCACATGAGAAGAGTGGATTAAGGGATTACACCACCTGAACCACTATAAACCTTTGTGTCTATTTACTTTCAGCAATTTACTTTTCAGCACCTTATTTCATGGCATACTATATCTGTGACTGCACAATCTACTTTGAACCAACATTTAAAGAAGGGACTTATCCGCTGCCCAAAAGCTTTTAAATATAAGAAATTTTATTGAAACTCCACTCTAGTCATTCACCCCCCTCTGACTATAGTTTTACCCTTATCTAGGACCAACATGTATGTTTTATGAGTCAATTGTATAGTGAGTAGTCCTCGGTTCATGATTCTACATTCGCATGTTTTACCCTTTGGAATCAGTATTGTTTTGCATGATTTTCAGGGAATGCCATTTCAGGAGCAAGGATGAATTGGATTAGAGTCATGGATAAGAGCTTGGTCTAGAGAGATTAGGTCCAGAAAGAAGAATCTGATGAATCTGGGAAGTCCTTCCCAACCGCGGTGAAACCAGTGGGCGCATGGGAGCCCGAGGAGCATGCGATCGCTTTACGCATTATACTAATCCAGCTAGAGTTTATTTCCTGTCTTAAGTTGTCTACATGGCTATATAAAGCCTTAGTAGTCAGATTATTCATTTATATACTCATAGATTCATTGAAGAGTCACAGATTGTAATAATACAGTTATATGAAATAAAAGTTTCTTTGAGTTTCTTTGAACGTTCCTTCGTATTGTTAATGTGGTAGTTTAGCTAGGGTTTGACGTGCTATTAACTAATCTTCATGATTGAATTCACTTTAACTCACCAATAAAACCAGAGTCATAATATGTAACCCAGAATCTAGGATTTTCTGATCGCTGCGGCGGCGGTCTTTACCGCCGCGGCAAGGCAACTTAGAAGCCTTAATTATAAGGGTTTTGCTCCAGCTACGTCTGATTAACAGGTTTAACTTACGTGTGTCAGATCTGGCCAGTCTTATATTCATTTTCATAAATTAGCATGATGGAACGTAGTTGAACTTTTAGTCAGGACATAGTTAATCGATTTCTAGGTACTGCCAGCCATTGTCGGTGGCTGCCTAGGAAGGTTCTCATTTACGCTGGGAATTATTAATTTTTAATGCATTTGATGTTAATACAACCTAAGGTAGGTTAATTGCACAAAGTACATTTACCTAAATTCCCTCCATATATACTTAACGATTGTGATCCGCGTCTGGGAACACGTCATGACCCCCAATAATCGAAAGAGTCATGTGAAATGATTACCGTATAAATAGAATCCTATTGCAGATATAATATCCATACAGTCGTAGCTCCAGTGTCAAAACATTAACGGCCGTGTCTTATTATCTGGACATCTTACTCTCTCAAAGCAACACGTTACTTGGGCTTTAAAAAAACTTTCGAGAATAAGACATTCTTTGTAAAAAGACCCTTTCGAATATTTACTCTTACTATTAGGATACACGATTTCTGGATGAGCAACATAAATCCTAAGCATGCTTCAATATCATACCCAAGAACTACCACATGATCGCCCCATTGCTAGGGGAAACCTCAATAGTGTTTAAGCATGACAATCCACACCGTGATGTTATGAAGACTCCGGTCTAAGGATAATTACACAACCGACACATAGTGTGACACTTAATAAATTAAGTGGGTCAGTCTAACGTATTAAATTCTCTAATACACGTCCACGTACAGTCTAAGTATGTCTACACTTCGATAGATGAGATCTACCATTATCTTCACAAGATAGAAGATATCTAATACGTGCTAGTCTAACCGTATTATTAATGTCCAATTTAATAGTACATACGACTAGAGATATTTAAGTATCAAACCTTTTAAAATGAGTCGAGATCTCATCAACCATAATCACTGTTATGGTTTCTCTATCACAGTTTAAGACTGGGGACGTTATCATATATACAAATTCATAATTGGTTCGTTAATCGTAAAAATATATAATAACAAACTTTCCATTTATTATATGTATAAACATAAAAAGTAGTAGAAATGACCCGACCCGGTCGGATCTGGTCCAACTTGATTGGGTTTAAGACACTAATAACTTATATGTGGGCACAGATGCAACATGTTAAGCAATTTGATTAAGAAGATTATTGCAGATTTACACTAAGTACAAAAGGAGCCGACAATAATTTATTGTGACAATATATCTGCGATAGAAATGACAAAGAATCCGGTGTTTCTTGAAAGAACGAAACACGCTGAGTTGCGATATCATTTTATTGGGGACATGGTGAGCAGAGGAGAAATTATGTTGGAATTCGTCAAATCTAATCATCAACTAGCATATTTTCTTACAAAACCAATTCAAGTGGAGAAATTTCAGAAGGCAAGAGACATACTCAAAATTATAAATTAAGAGGGGGCATTAGAAGATAATTTGCAATAAATTAATAAGATGAGCTTGTATTATTGCAAAGCAGGAATGTAAGATAAACGTATATTAATATCAGACATGAATGTAAGATAATCATGAACTAATGTGGTGCATAGCGTCTCTTAGTTTTGTGTGTGATGGAATATATAAATAGCTATGTAATCGGAGCCATTTGGGAAGCAAGCAAGTGAAATTAATGAATACAAAATATTTCTTCAACTGTAATAGCACTACAATACACATATTTTTATAGCATATCACTTGTTCATGCTATAATTATCAACAAATTTTACCTTTTACTAAATACGTTTGTACTTACCACTTTTATTTGTATGTGTTCCCCTCCCCGAAAAGATTGGAAGGTGGAAGGCTATGGTTACGATGAAGCTTGCATGTGACGTTAAAGATGTTTTATTTTATATGTATGTTTAAAAGTTGAACGTTGTAATCCTTTGGACTAGACATTTCGGTTCATGATCGACTTTTAACTATGTCATAAAATTATAGTTGAAGTACTTTGGATTTGAGATGTTTGAATGTTATAATTTGAATCGTTTTTGTTTGGTAGTTTTCCATTGGTTGTATGTCATTTTAAATCCCGAGTCTATCATTTTGTTTCCGCTTGGTACTTGGATTGTAATGATGTCAGAGTCAAAGAATATAGATTTGAGTCTATTATATCCGGTACACATATAATTAAAGATATGGACTCGGTATCCGGAAAAAGAGAATAATATTTCAAATTGTGCTTGGTTTTGTGGTAGATGGCGACTCTGCTGTGTCTCGTGTGAGAGACCGATCAGGGACGGAGCTGTTCTATGGGTTTATGTGGGCTAAGTCCACCCAAGTTTTTTTTTAATACCTATCTATATCGAACCTACATCTCACAACCCATAACCCAATTTACCCACTAGCCCACCAAACTATAACAATGAACAATCCTAACCAAACAAAAACAAACAGAGAACCTCCTGCCGGCCTGATTTGCTTTCAAAAATGATTCTTTTTATTACACGGTAGTACAGTTTAATTTTTTTAGGTATAATTAATTGAATTGTCTCTTTTCTTTTTGTTATTTTGTACTTCGCCATCTTCTACGTTATCTTTGTCTTTGATATTTCCTTCTTACAAGCATATACACACACAGAGTTAAATTAAACTTTTTATAACAGTATCAATTGAAAATTATAAATTCATATGTATTTAACCATATGATATTATTGATTATAAGAGAAAGCATTAACTAAACGTAATGGGAATTCATAAATAGACTAGAGAACAAAACATGGATTGAATTCTTATTATAAGTTGTTATTTTTGTCAATTTCAAAAGATACATTAAATGAGTATATCAATTTGGGAGCCAAAATACATGTAATTTTTAGAAAAGTGGCCCTCAAAATACGCATGATTTTCAGAGGGCTCGAGGCTCAAGCCTATGTGGTCTGGTCTCAGAGCCAGCTCTAATAAACGGATTTGACAGACATAAACTCAAGTACACTTAGCCCACTCTAATTTTATTTCCTGGCTCCGTCCTTGAGACCGATGGATACAAATTTGGCCATAGTAAAGACCAGTGGGTTTTTGGATATCATAATCATTGCCTCCTTGTTGAGGCTCATTAATTACCAACGACAGAGGCGTATGGCTTTGATCGTGAACAAAATAGGATATGTGAGTTCCACAGGGCTACATATGCACTCCTTATGGTGTTTGACTGTTTGTTTATGATACTCATACTAGAGTATCCAAAATGTGTTGCTAAATGAGGTTGGATCCGAGGGTTTGGTGGCCTACACATACAAATTAAATGGGGTATTTCGCCTCCCTTAATCTGAAAAAAAATCATTAATACATGTAGTATGCATCTTGTTTACCCCCTCCCCCCCCCCCCCCTTAATTTTCTTATTTGTCTCTATAAAAATTTTACTGCCCCTTACCCAAGATCCTGCGTTCCGAGGCCTGAGACTACCTGAGTGCTCATTGTCCGGTCCTCAAGCAAAAAAGAGGCTAGCAAACCCAAAGTGTGTATTTCGAGGAAGCTTCAACGACACTCAAATCAATACTGAGTCCAGAGAGTCTTAGTATGCTAAATATGTGAAAGAAATGCAAACCTAAAAATGGGTAATATCATGAGTTTTTTATTTAAGAAATGCATGGGTCATTAGTGCAGCTATTAGCATGATGTTATGGTTGAATGGATTTGGCCAACATGGTTTGAAAGAGGAAAATATGCCTCATGATTTAACTCATGGTGTAAATAATGGAGATTTGTTTCTTAATTCCCACGGGAGTTATGGAAACTTGTATGACCAAGTCGATAACGAACACCCACATCTTTACCAATTACCAAGCTAGAGAGTCGCTCGTGGCCTTGGATCGGGGATAGCTAGGTTGATGATGCTTATGTGCAAACATCGAGCTAAGGTCCTGCATGTGACCGACCTCAAGTAAGGGTCTGCATGTTTCGAGTTAGGGACTTGCCAGAGGTCTCGGAATGTTGGTTTATACGATCCAGGGGCGTATTCATAAATACGAGCCATGCTTTTGGTGCAATAAGATCGCTCTAAACATGCCTCTTAAGGGACTTAAGAAAAAAAGCTCCTTTTTGAGCCCATAAATTATATAATGGCGTGTCACTGGTCGAATTCACAATTAGGTGATGCAAGCAAATTGCACGAAATGACAACTCCATGACCGTATGAAATTTATACACTATCATCCGACCTATCCCCTACACACATCATGGTTTATTGTTGAAAAAATTAAATTAACCAATCACCTCAGCACCCCGCGTGCCCTCATACCCGGTCACGCTCACTCTCACTCTAGACGCACCCCTCAAACCCCAACTTATCCCTAAAATGCTAAACCGAAACTAAAATACTCAAACAAAACCGAAAACCATAAACACCCGTACCCATCCTCAAATCTAGACCTTTTATCCACCCCAAAGCTAACACTTATTTTTATTTTTATATATCCTCTTAGTTCCAAATTGTTTGAGATTTATTTTATTTATGGATGTCTCAAAACAAGTCTCATTACTAATATTTGACATGTTTTTTATGGTCAAGTAAACCAAATTTTTTTTAACTTTTAACCTAAGAAAGCTTTCAAAATTGATTTTTTTTTTCGGATACGAAAGAAATACACGCACACACACTAAAACTCGAACCCACAATCTCCAGATTAACAACCCCAATGATTACCAATTGATATTTTGTTTTCAATTTTAGATAAATATTTTCCTATCATACGTTTTTATTTTTAATTTCTCAACTCAGTTAAAAAAAATAAAAATTATCATCTCTATCATGGTCACATCACTCCGGGGTATAAAAATGCACCGCCCCACCACTGCAGTCCACGGTACCGGCCCTTTCAACATGAGTGCCTGTTGTAAAGAGTTGTCACAGTTCGGCTTTTTAGCCATGCTATGTGGGAATTGGGATATCACCATTTTATGAGGATGATTTTAAATAAAGTACCGGTATCTCGCTGCCCTTCACAAAAATTACATGTAAATAAGAAAATTCATATAACATGCAAAAAAATGTCATTTTCTAAGGGCATTCATAGCAGAATGTCTATATGGTGTCATATCTTTAAAATGAAGATAAAAAATAGAATTTACCCCAAATAGCTCCCACATCAGAGTCTCTATCCCTATTTATTTTTAGGGATATGAACAGTGCATCTCTACTTGTGAGGTTGCACTATTCACGTCCTTAAACATATTTAATTATTAAAAATTATAGTGATGAGGATAGGGATACTGCTGGAGTAAAATAATAAATATTTAATGTGTATGAATAGAGTTGTGAGATAGAATATATATTATTTAATAGTATTTGAAATGTTATAGGAATAAGAATAGGGATGCTGTTGTGGAGTATTTTGAATTGAGATGTTGTAAAATAGAGATATGTATTATTTTATATTATTTTAGAGATAAAAAATGATCACTTTTGGTGTGAATCGCTCTAAAATGCTATCGCATATAGTCTTAGTTGATTGTAACATGTGTGATTAAAAGACGAAAAACGAATATATATATATATATATATATATATATATATATATATATATATATATAGTAACTCCATAGACTAAAAATAACTTCACCTTAATTCAAGATAAATAAATATATTGTACAAATATTACATCCTCTGTTCAAATATCTAACTACCATTCAAAGGATCACATGAGTCATTATCTTTGAAATATTTTATTTTTTCTTTGATATTCAAGCTTAAGTTGTACTTTTTGGGTCGATTACGGGTAATATCATGACTGGCCCCGAAAATTTTTGGGTTTTCGAAGAAATCGTCGAGTTAGGATTTTTAATTCGATGTTTTTTTTTTCTCTAAAAAATATACTTACAAATATTACTTCAACATCGCGCTTTTAAAATCAATAGATAAAAAATTCAAATTCATTGATGTTGGATATACTTTTCTTATATTGTTATCGTTTAAATTTATGTTGCCGTAACAAAACGGGATTCGACATGATGCATACGAGTTATTACAACTTTGGGCCTATAATTTGGGCTTTTATCAATTCAAGTAATTTTTTTAACACATTATATTAGTGTCCTATAATTCGAGTCTTCATCAATTTATGTAATTTTTTTAGCACATTATATAAGCTTGGTTGAGATTGGATCTACATGATTTTTTCTTACGAAACATGTAATTTCGGCCCCCGGTTGGATCTTCGGCTGCCGCAAAATCTGCCTAATCTTTGGGCCGGCCCCAGTAATACAACAAAAATTATCTCAGGTCATTACAAGGGGAAGTTTTTGTGTGGTATCTCCACATGCATCGAATTGACTGGTAAACAAATCTATACCACACAGTTTGAATTCGGTTTAAAAATAAAAGGTGTATAGTTTGCCACATGGGTGCACTCCGCATATGGCGGGTGCACCGAATAACTTCCCCATTACAAGAACGGTCATTCTACGTCGTTGATTATGATAAACATAAATTGATCAACGGTGTAGATGGCCAATAATGATCAACCAATAATGGCTATAAACCAATAATAAGCAAACATTGCAGATAACCGTTGTATCTGTAACGCCCCGTTCCCGGATACCGAGTCCTTATCCGAAAATGAAACGTTCGGCACGTGTAATATCAAATAAATCCAATATTATACGTAAACCTCTACTACGTCGTATCGAGTTTAGCAAAACGGAAGCCAAAAGACTCGGCGAAAACCATAGATGCTACTAAGAATAGATTACAAACATGCTAAAGAAAGAAAGTTCGACTTACAACAACGAAACTCCAAAGTCTTACAAAAGTACGATGCCTTAAAAGAAAAGTACAACTGAACTTATACAAGTCTTGAAATAAAAGTACAACGTTTATCTAGAAATGAAACAACAACAAAGTCTAGTGCAACATGAAATAAAGGAAAACTGAACACATCATCACAGCATCATCGTCATCATACATCATCCTCAACGAGCTCGTGGTCATCCTGTTCATCTTCTCACCCCACAAAGCATACAACAAAATGCAATGTAGCTAAGTAGAACGTACTTAGATGCGAGGAAGAAGCTAATGAATAAGTAAGTCTTACAACGAAAAGGTACATTTTATCATTAAGTTGTCTTTATGAGACAGACTCATACTCTAGGGTTCACTTGCTCATCAACATGTCGTGACTATTGGTTTCTAGCTTAGCTTATCTTTGTTACATCAGTATTCAAGGGCACTATGCATGGTTTATATCCACCACAAGATATAACTGTGCAACCTATCAGTGGATCACACCAATAGCCACGGGCTAAACCCAATAGTGTACACGTTCGTCGAAGTCCCTCCGCACCTGGAGTCTATTATGGAAGACTTACGCAGTTGTTCACTTTTACTGACCGCCCACACATTGAGATATGAACTGGTGCCTCACCAAGAATGGCATGATGTGTAGTCTTTTAACTACACACGTGCGTTTGTTAATTGTTGTCAACTAGTAACCTATGTATTTTCAAGTAAAGCTCCCTAACTCCTACCACTCCCCCTCTTAAGACAACTAGACACAACATCCTAGCACATACACAGACATTGATGAATGCTAATTCATCAAAGCACAAGCCAATCATGCTCTTCCGACGGTCCCAAACTTCAACTCTTATAAGGAATCCTTTCGGTCCCGGAACTAAACACATCAGAAGCTACATCATGGCTTGTTCATGTTCATTTAATGTTATTAGCTCAAGAAACGACATTCAAAACTGGATTCATGGCTCAAATAGCTTAAACACCAAAAACCGGTCCAATGCGCGCTCTACGCGCATGCATTGAGCTTCCTAAACCATTCAGGATACTTCTGGTCCATACATGCGAGCGCTTCACCCCCTATGCGCGTGCTAAATGGCTCTGTATCACTTTCCACATTCTGTTGTCATCAACGCGCACATAGGGTTCGCGAGCATTGACCGCTAAAACAGCCCTAATGCAGTTTTCCGCACTTTTTTTAAATGATTTTTAACCCTTTCCAATCATGATCAACATCAATATACTCAACAATACAGTAGTAAAACAGGTTCCAAACATACTATAGCATCACATAGCATACCAAAAACACATAGACATGGGTTTTAACCACAAATCAACACTAAAACTCAACATTAACACTATAAAACAATAATTACTCATTAAGAAGAGCCTGTTACTTTCTAGCAAGCAAAACCAAAGCAAAACCTTCCAGAAAACTGCAGCATTAGAGAAGGCTTCAACTAAAAACCTATTTGATCACAATTAAACATGGATTAATTGATGATCAAAGCTTTTACACAAACGAGACTACAAATTAAGAGATTTAGACAACCAAAACTTGATGATCTCTAACTAGGGCAAAAATAACATTTCTCAAAAGTTCAACTTTCTTGTATCAAAACGATCCTCTTGTCCCACTGATTACGAATCTCTACACCGTTCTGAAAACCGTCAAAGATCTTGTGAGAATTTTGGATATGACTCTTCTCCTTTTTCCCTTTTGCTTTCAACGTAGAGGATAGAACATTTTGAATTTGGATTCTGATAACTCCCGTTTTGCAACCTCTACCTTAATAGGAAGTTAATTCCCAAATAATTATCATTTCATTAATCCTAATTAATTCCCAAGAAATCCTTTTTATTTTCTTTTCCTTTTAATAATAAATCCATAAATAATAAATATAATGTTCCGTTTTTCGTAAAAAGATATGTCTGCCCTTTTTCGAAAAGTCGGGATATTACATTCCTCGTCCTTCAAGAGGAGTTTCGTCCTCGAAACTCGAACGTACTCAATCCATTGACCTTCCTTAGCAACTTTCTCTTCAACACAAACCAAACCAAAGCTTCACTTGTTTCCCACGGGTAACCTCTAACAACTCTGACCTTGCTGACCACTGAACCAAACTGGAACTCACTACAGATTCCCCAAAACCGTTCAACCCTTGTACACTTAAATCAAAACTGACCAACCGCATCTTGAACTTCAAAATCTGTACTAACCCATCTTCTACTCAACACTTCAGAGCTCTACAAACACTTACCTGGATGGTGTCCAGAAAGTTTTCCTAGTTATGTTATCGGCCTCATCAAAGTGGGAAACCCTTATACTTGGCAGTGCCATTTCCACGGGTGCCATCTCCCCTGACCCATATGTTAATACGAATGGCGTCTCCCCCGTTGTTACCGTTCGGGTTGTCTGGAGCGCCCAAAGGGCTTCGGGCAGGTAGTCTACCCACTTCCCGGCCTTCTCGTCCGGGATCTTCTTCAACACTTTCAACACTTGCTTATTGGCGTTTTCTACCTGACCGTTTCCTTGGGGGTAGCATACCAAGGACTTCCAGTGTTTAACGTTATGCTCTTTGCAAAATTCATCGAACTCATCTCTGAACTATGGGCCGTGGTCGGATACAATGGCTCGTGGCACCCCAAACCGAGTCCAAACTTGATCCAGTAAAAAGTATATTATATCTTTGGCGCAGATTTTTACAAGCGTCTTTGCCTCGATCCACTTTATGAAGTAATCCACAGCGACAACCACATATTCGCACTTCGATCGGCCTTTTTTAAGGGGACCGATTAGGTCGATCGTCCACATGTCGAAAGGCCATGCAGCGACGACGATGCTCTGCTCTACTGAAGGCAGCCTGGGTATGTCGGTGAAGCATTGGCACTTGTCGCAGCTCTTAGCATATCTTTCAGCATCCTCAGCCAACTTTGGCCAATAGTATCCTGCCAGTAGTGCCTTTTGGGCCAAAGTACAGCTGGAGGGGTGGCCCCCGCACACCCCCTCATGCAGTTCTGCGAGTGTGCCATGTTCCTCTTCGGGTCCGACACAACGCTGCAGCGTCTTTGAAAAAGATCTTCTGTATAAAATTCCGCTCAGAATCGTGTAAAGTTCCGCCCTTTTCCTGAGGGCTTGGGCTTCCTTGGCATCTTCCGGTAGTATCCCATTTTCTATGTATGCTTTAATTTCGTCTATCCAACATGGAGTCGATGGTTGAATATCCGTGATTTCAGCTCGGCATACGGCGGGCTCTTCCAAGTATTCGAACATGACCGCGGGATCGCTAAACTCATCTTTGGAGATCAGCTTGGATAAATAATCTGCCCGCTCATTCTGCTCCCGCGGTATGTTCTGGAATTCGCAGTACTTGAAGCTGCTTCTTAATTTTCTGACAAGATTGAGGTACCTTTTCAGCACTTCATCTCTTGCTTCAAACGCCAGGGTCTCGACGTTCATAGCTTTTGTCAGCTTCAGTCCGGCTATGACTGCTTCATACTCGGCCTGGTTGTTGGAGGCGGTGAAGTTGAATCTTAGGGCCTTCTCGATCTCTTCAGACGAACCTGGCTCCAAAAGTATTATCCCAGCTCCACATCCATTTTGGCTCGCGGTCCTATCAACATACATCTGCCAGCAGTGGGCCGGCCTTTTCGGCTCGACCACCGCTGGGGTGTTCAATTCATCGACGTTCGGCGAACTAAGCTGTCCGGCTGGTCCTTCCTCATTGAAGCTCGTTTCGACTATAAAATCCGCTAGAGCCTGTGCCTTGATAGCTTTTCTGGGCTCGTATCGAATGTCAAACTTGGTCAACTCGATGGCCTATCGTAGCAAACGGCCTGAGAGGTCCGGCTTATGCAATAACTGTCGCATGGGACCGTTTGTCAAGACCATAATTGTGTGTGAAGAAAAATAAGCCCTTACTTTTCGGGCAGCAATAACAAGCGAGTAAGCTAATTTCTATGCATTAAGATAATGGCTCTCAACGGGACTGAGGGCCTTTGAAACATAGTTAACGGGCTTTTGGAGGGTCCCGTCCTCCTTGACAAGAACGTCCGCAACGGCCCGGTCCGAAGCTGCCAGATATAAAAAGAGTTCATCTCCTAGGATCGGGCTAACCAGCAGCGGTGGGCTCGCCAGATAGGCCTTGATGGCTCTGAAGGCCTGAGAACATTCTTCTGTCCACTCAAACGTTTTGTTTCCTTTGAGGATTTTGAAAAAGGAAAACATTTTTCTGCAGACTTGGAGACGAACCTTCCCAAGGTGATGATTCTTCCATTTAGCCTCTGGACCTCCTTCACACAGGTTGGGTCTCTCATGTTGGCCAGGGCTTGGATCTTCTCTGGGTTCGCTTCAATTCCTCTTTGAGTTACCATAAAACCTAGGAACTTTCCAGCTTGGACTTGAAAGTGCATTTCGCGGGATTTAACTTCATAGAATGCATCATCACATTGTTGAAGGTTTCTTGCAGATCGGCCAGGTGATTGGTCCGGGCGGACTTGACGACCATGTCGTCGACATACGCCTCCATGTTTTTTCCAATCTAAGAGCCAAACACCTTGTTGACCATTCTCTGGTAAGTGGATCCGGCGTTCTTCAACCCGAATGACATCATCTCATAATAGTACATTCCGCCCGCGGCTTTGAAGGCGGTCATTTCCTTTTCTTCGCCAGTCATTCTCACTTGATGATTCCCGGAGTAGGCATCTAAGAAACTCAACATTTCGAACCCAGCGATCCGGACAACCATTCTGTCGATTCTGGGCAACTCATAAAGATCTTTCGGACTGGCCTTGTTCAGGTCGGTAAAATAGACGCACATACGCCATTTCCCATTGTGCTTTCTGACCATCACTACATTGGCCAGCCAAGTCGGGTATTGGAGCTCTTTAATAATTCCGGCTTCGATCAGCTTGCTTACCTCAACTTTGATTGCCTCTTCTTTCTCTTTGGAGAACTAGCGGGCTTTCTGTTGTATAGGTTTGAAGCGAGGATGCACATTCAGATGATGTAATACGATTTCGGGCTCCACGCCTCTCATGTCCGTGACTACCCAAGCGAATGCATCCAAGTTCTCCCTGAGCACCGACACCAGTTTCTCTCTTTCCTTCTCTTCCATCTGTCCGCCTATCTTCACCTTTTGGTCAGGATATTTCTTATTTATAGCAACCTCAATCAGTTAGTCTACCACGGTGAAATCTGATTCGTCCCTTACTTGGAGAGTGTCGTAGATGACTGTCCTAGACGCAGTGGGAGCGATTTCTATTGGGGGGTACGGCTCGTTTCGAGCTTCTGTTACCTCGATTGTGTCCATGCGAGCCTGTCGGGAGGCCGACTCGGATGCCTCGTCCTGAGACCTCTTATACATCCCTCTTGTAGGATAGTCGACTGCGGTTTGTCGTCACATGGTTCAGTAGAGTCTGGGGTCGGCTGACGACCATCCCGATTCCCTCGTCTATGTAGAATTTTGCCCTCTAGTGGGGGGACGAGACAACCATTTGAAACTTTCTCTGTGATGGGATCCCAAGGATAACCGTATAATGGGAGTGCAAGTCGACTACCAGGAAGTCGATATTTTCCTTCCGGTATGGGGGGTGGTCGCCTATGTCCACTTCCAAATCAATAACGCCAGGACCGTCACTTTATCATTGGAGAAATCGTCCAACATTCCCAGATAAGGTTTCAATCTTGAAATTCCAATCTTCAACTATTTCAGAGTTTCCAGGTAAATGATATCCCGAGCAGCTCCCGTGTCTAGGAGGACTCGGTTAGCGCCAAAATCATTTATTCCAACCTGCACCACAATGGGTAACTCCATTGCCCCGGGCGGGCCTGCCAGCTCGCTTTGAGTGAACGATATTGCCTGCTCATCCGGAGCCAAAACGACCGGTTTCTCTCTTTCCCTAATGTTGATGACATTGATTTGACTCTTAATTAGATGGTTACTGGGAAACTCCTCTATGATTACCTTGATTTCATTTTGATATCTTCAAGGTCCTCGATCATTTCTGTTTCCTCCGCCATGCTTCTTATACTTATCTAATTCTCCGTTCCTGATCATTTTATCGACGATTTTTCTCAGGTGATGCATTTATCGGTGAGGTGACCATGATCTTCATGAAAGTCGCAGTACCTCGTGTCGTCTCTCGTATTGGGGTCGGGCCTCAAAGGCCTCGGCCTCTCTACCCGGTCACGGATTTCGTAAAATATTTCAGACAGGCTTGCATTGATGGGAATGAACTCAGACTCGTCGAACTTGAACGGTTTTTTGACTTTCATGTCTCGATCCTTTCCTCTCTTTCGATCATCTTTCCGTTCCTCTCTGTGCTCTTCTCTCTTTTCATCCCTTGAGGGTCTGGATTCGATTCAATTTTTTCCTTTTCCGGAGGGTGAGGGGGTTGCTTCGGTCAGTCTGAATATGCGGGCCTGGTTGAGAAGGTCGCGCAAATTCGTAGGAGGATTCATAAGGAAATGCGTCTTCATTGCTCCCGTAGAGATACCATTCAGGAATCCTTTCTAGACTTCATTCTCGGGCAGGTTCTTTGTCTGTTCGTACACTTTCATGAATTGATCGTAGTAGCTCTTGCAAGATTCCCCGTCTCCCTCGCGAACCTCATACAAATCTTCGATGGACTTTTTGGGCCGTTCCGCTGCTTCGAATTCTTTCAGAAATTTTGCCCTTAACTCGTCCCAGCTTTTGATCGATCCGTGAGGCAAATTTCGGAGCCAGGCTGCGGCTCGATCTTGAATTCTTCCCAAGAATGCAACGCACCAAGCAGACTTGTTTTTCGTGGCCAAAAGCGTTCGGCTTTGAAACGTGGCTATCCATTCCAGAGGGCAGTTGTTCCTTTATAGTAAACATATTGTGAGTATTGTACACCTCTGGAAATTAGCGACTCCAGTATTTCGTTCGAAGGGACATCGATCCCCTGAGTTGGCTCAGGCTTTCCATCTTGCTTAGCTTTTTTCAGTTCCGAGATTTCTCTTTCCATCCTTTCCAACCTGTCATCATTCTTGGGTTCGGTATTCTTCATAGGAATTAATTTCTTTTGGATGATATCCTCCGAATCTGCATAGTAAATTGACTCTCCGTCCTGTTCCGCCATTTTTTTCGTTCAACATTTTCCACGCGTCATGGAGATCTTTGACCTTGTGACGTGGGATCACGTTCTTTTCATGGTGAGCAGGGCCTAGGTGCTGATGCAGAGCCTTTTTCCCTGTGCGGCATAATCGGTCCAGGGCCGATCTCCTGTCCGCGCTCTTCTCTGGAACATGTTTCTTCTTTTGTCCTGCCGACGAGTATTCACTCCCTTCTACTTCAATAGTCGTGGGTTCGCGCGTAAGGGCCGGAGGGTCCTTATAGGGAGCCGTTGCCTCGTGCCTGGATTGGGACGAGGTCGTCGTCACCACCGGCATTATGGGGAAGACGCGACGCGCCAGCGTAGATTCGCCAAATACACCTGTTTCACATACTCGGCGTAAGCCAGTGATGCTTTTGCCTCTGGGTTCTTTGCCTCTAGGGTCTCCTATACCCCTGGGATTCTTTCAGGGATAGCCTTTCTATTTTCATACTGTTTCGGAGCTGAATTCCCCTTGTTGTCCCTAGAACCGGACCTCCTCTGATTTATTATAGTCATTGCATCAACATTGAGTTTCGACCTATCCGGCTGAGAGTTGTCCCATCCTGTGGTGGGATTTTCAAGAGTGGTGTCCAAGTTATCTTGGTGGAGGAGATCCCGTGTGGGCCCCTTTCCTGGGGTAGGTGGCACATGGACAACGTCCTTTGTCCCAGCCATGTTTTAGACTCTGACAGGATGTCTACAGAAAATGCCAAAAAGTATTCTGACTTCCAACCGTTCTGACACTCACCAACCTTGTACTATGTAGGTGCACAGGCGGTGTGTTGGGGATTTTGTCGAAAGCGACTTATTCGGCGGATCTGATGACGGTGCCGATGTACAGATACTGAAATTTAGGGAACAACTGCGATTTCTCAAGCGTGAGGTCCCAAAAATCCCAATATCCTATTGATTCCAATGTGCCTTTTTCCAGATTCAAAGTAACAACAACACAGGAACACGAGCTCTACTTGATGCACCACCCAAAAATTTGGAACGTACACAAAGCTAGACCAAAATAACGATATAACGGCGGCTAAAACAACGAACGTGACCTTGGTTCTTTTTCTTAACGTGAAAATGCAGAGAGTGTTGATTTCTCAAGAGTAAACTCGACAAGTCTACGTGTCCGTAGTCCCTTTTCGTAGATGAACAACAACAAACAACAACCCAAAAGTTCTGAAACGAAGTTTCCGGCCAGGAAACGTACAATGCCAAGTCCGACGAGTTTTTTTGTGCAAAAGTCACGAGAAAGGTGATGATTCAAATGCAAGCTCATGATTCTGAGCAAGAAATCGGGGAGGGTACCTTGTTGTGAGATGATTTCGGCACTGAGTCAAAAATTTAAACGTGAGTGAGTGAAGTTGAAATCTTTTTCGGAGAAGAAACCGTGGGGGTGGCGAGGAGAAGATAAAGCTTTTCCCGGGGCCTCCGTATGTTCTGTAAGCTGTGGGTGAGCCGTAAGTCGGAAGCAGGCTGAGAACCTTGATTTCCCGGTAACGGAGCCAACTGATAATGCTGAAATTATCATGGGTATACATCGGTGGATATCTAGCTGTGAATGTAGTGAAATGGGGGTGGCTCACGGTGGAGCTGTGAGAAAGTGTGGTGGTGAATGTGGTGGCGCAATATAAGCAAAGAGAGCAGTAAGCAATTTGGCAGAGTTTTGCCTTGTTTCATATATATTCCGCCTTCTTTATGAATCGTAAATGGAGCCCTATTTATAGGGTGAGAACCGACTAACATTCAACATAATTACAACTAAGGACATAGTACAACTAAATCTGCGATGGCTAGTCGGGCCGCGGCAAACCGATGGTGGTGCGGATCCTCGAGTTGTCATCGCATATCCTTAGCAGGCTTGCTGGGTTGTCGTCGGTCTGTATTCTATAAGTGTTGGGGTAAAGGACCTCTAGCGGATCTTTCACCCTTCTAGTTATCATGGGCCTATTATCAAAGCCCGACAGGGGCCTGGCCGCATCTTTTCTCTCCAGCCCCCATCCACCCGCATTCGGCAGATCTGTTCGGATCCATATCTAGGTCGGTGGGCCGGAAGACGGGGCCGGCCTATCAATGGCCCCCCTACTCCGTACCCATGACATCGAGGTGTAGGGTAGGGAGTAACCTTCTTGGCCTTTTGAGGTAGCTCCGATAGGCGAATAGCCACTGCCGCTGGAAATCATTTTGGGCGGGTAGCCTTGACTTCGTAGGATTTGGCTTCTGGGGCCTTTTGACCTCGAGCCGATTGAAGTTATAAGTAGGCGGATAGCCTTAACTTCGTAGGATCTAGCTTCTTAGGACTTTGGCCTCGAGCCAATTGAATTTATAAGTGGACGGATAGCCTTAACTTCGTGGAATTGGCTTCTTGGACCTTTTGACCTTGAGCCGATTGAAGTTATAAGTGGGCGGATAGCCTTAACTTCATAGGATTTGGCTTCTTGGGCCTTTGGCCTCGAGCCGATTGAAGTTATAAATGGGCGGATAGCCTTAACTTCGTGGGATTTGGCTTCTTGGGCCTTTGGCCTCGAGCCGATTGAAGTGGTGGCTTCGGAATGGCCCCCTTGCGTGTCAGCCACGTGCTTCGGAATCAAGCTCATATAGGCTAAAGTGTGGAAGTGGATCCTGTTGAAACTGAGGTGGTGGTGTCTGACTCTGACGGTGTCCCGGCTAATTAACCATTTCTACTTGCCCAACCCCTGCTACTTCACCCAGATTCAACTCATTTGCCTCTTGCTGAGCTCTTGAACTCTCAACTCCAAAAACACCTCTGCGAGTTTCAACCATTCTAAAAGATAAAGGAAGATCAGAATGTTACTAAGTGGTCTAAAGAAATCAAATCTTAAGAAAAGAAATTTAGGAGAGCAAAGGATGCTTCGCTCTGATACTAACTAGAATGCCCTGTTCCCGGATACCGAGTCCTTATCCGGAAATGAAATGTTCGGCACGTATAATATCAAATAAATCCAATATTATACGTAAGTCTCTACTACGTCGTATCGAGTTTAGCAAAACGGAAGCCAAAAGACTCGGCGAAAACCATAGATGCTTCTAAGAATAGATTACAAACATGCTAAAGATAGAAAGTTCGAATTCCAACAATGAAACTCCAAAGTCTTACAAATGTACAATGTCTTAAAAGAAAAGTACAACTGAACTTATACAAGTCTTGAAATGAAAGTACAACGTTTATCCAGAAATGAAACAACAACATCATCCTCAATGAGCTCGTGGTCATCCTGTTCATCTTCTCACCCTACAAAGCATACAAAAAATGCAATGTAGGTAAGTACAACGTACTTAGATACGAGGAAGAAGCTAATGAATAAGTAAGTCTTACAATGAAAATGTTCATTTTATCATTATGTTGTCTTTATGAGACCGAATCATACTCTAAGGTTCACTTCATGTTCATTAACATGTCGTGACTCTGGTTTCTAGCTTAGCTTATCTTTGTTACATCATTATTCAAGGGCACTACGCATGGTGTATATCCACTACGAGATATAACTGTGCAACCTATCAGTGGATCACACCAATAGCCACGGGCTAAACCCAATAGTGTACACGTTCGGCGAAGTCCCTCCGCACCTGAAGTCCATTCTAGAAGACTTATGGAGTTATTCACTTTTATTGACCGCCCACACATCGCGATACAAACAGGTGACTTTCCAAGAATGACATGATGTTTAATATTTTAACCACACACATACGTTTGTAAATTGTTGTTAACTAGCAACCTATGTATTTTCAAGTAAAGCTCCCTTACTCCTTCCACTCCCTCTCTTAAGACAACTAGACACAACATCCTAGCACATACACATACATTGATGAATACTAATTCATCAAAGCACAAACCAATCATGCTCTTCCGACGGTCCTGAACTTCAACTCTTACAATGAATCCATTCGGTGCCAGAACTAAACGTACCAGAAGATAAATCATGGCTTGTTCATGTTCATTTAATGTTATTAGCTCAAGAAACGACATTCAAAATTGGATTCGGGGCTCAAAATAGCTTAAACACCAAAAACCGGTCCAATGTGAACGCAACACGTTTAATACGCGCGCATTGAGCTTCCTAAACTATTCAGAATGCTTCTGGTCCATACATACGCGCGCTTTACCCCCCTATGCACGCTCTAAAAGGCTCTGTAACACTTTCCACATTATGTTTTCATCAATGCGCGGGCATTGACCGCTAAAACAACCCTAAATGCAGTTTTCTGCACTTTTTACGCTTTTTATTCCTTTCCAATCATGATCAACATCAATATACACTACAAAACAACAGTAAAACAAGTTCTAAACATACTAGTACATCACATAGCATAACATCAACACATAGACATGGTTTTTATTTTTTTTAACCACAAATCAACATTCAACACTAAAACTCAACCTTAATACTATAAAACCGTAATTACTCGTTAGGAAGAGCCTGTTACCTTCTAGCAAGCAAAACCTTCCAGAAAACTGCAGCACTTGAGAAAGCTTCAACTAAAATCCTATTTGATCACAATTAAACCTGAATCAATTGATGATCAAAGCTTATACACAAACGAGACTATGAATTAAGAGATTTAGACAACCAAAACTTGATGATCTCAAACTAGGGCAAAACTAACCTTTCAAGTTCAACTTTCTTGTATCAAAACGATCCTCTTGTCCCGTTGATTCCGAATCTCTACCTCGTTCTGAAAACCGTCAAAGATCTTGTGATAATTTTGGCGAAGCCTCTTCTCCTTTTTCCATTTTGCTTTCAACGTAGAGGATAGAACGTTTTGAATTCTGATTTTGATAACTCCCGTTTTGCAACCTCTATTTTAATGGGAAGTTAATTCCCCAAATAAAAACTTCCCACAATAATAAATATAATTATTATTCAATTAATCCTAATTAATTCCCAATAATTCCGTTTTAATTTTTTTTTTCTCTTAATCTTAAATCCTTAAGTAATAAATATAATGTTCCGTTTTTTTGCAAAAACACACGTCTGTCATCTTTCACAAAAAGACACGTGTGTTATTTTTTGAAAAGTCGGGATATTATTTAGAGTGTCAGTCGAACGGTACTCTATTTATACAGTGATGAAGAGACAACAAAGTCTAAAAAGCCATAAACATTGCCGGGATCGTCTCTGTTGCTCAGCATTTATATGAAACCGTTAACCAAAGCTTACAATTGAGCTTTTTGTTCATTGGCCATGGCTACTTCACTATCTTTCTTCTTTTTTGGATGTAGCTTTCTGATTCTCAACACTAGTGCTTTTTCCTCATCAAGTACTCCCTCTTTTCTTTTGATCCCTTTTTCTTTCAGATTTGAATTTTATCTTAAAAAAGGGTATATATAAGTATATAACCACATCTTGTATTATTATGTTGAATGTTGTGCAGCAGGTTATAATGGAGCAGGGACAGGGAATAATGGGATGCAATTTACATACTCGGGTTCAACCGGTCCGAATAAGTGGGGGAGTTTGGATCCGAAATTCTCATCCTGCTCAAATGGGAAATCACAGTCTCCGGTTGATATTAATCTGAAACAAAATGTTGTGCTCAACCACAGATTGAAACCATTAAAAAGACATTACAACCCTTCCAATGCTACCTTAGTTAACAACCTCGTTAACGTTGGGGTTAGTTAGTTTTAATTTTTGTTTTTTCCCCTGTTTCATTCATTCATTCATTCAATGATGAAAAATAGTACGTAGATTATGGCAATATATATATGTCTGCATCAATGTTGATTATAATAATTGCAGCTGCATTACGGTGAAAATGATGGGGAGTTAATTACAGATGGTAAAATATACCATTTGAAGCAGATGCATTGGCATACACCTTCTGAGCATAAAATCAATGGAGTTCAGTATGTACTCTGTTTTTCCATCCCTTCAAATATTGTAGCTTAAACTATACATAATTTTGGAATTAATTCCACTTTTATTCTTGCACAAAGTTACCCGAATAAGAGTTTAATTATGAAAAAAAAAAGAGTTTAATTACAAGATTTAATACTAAAAAAGTGCTTTAATTACAAGGTTTCCAGCAGAGCTTCATCTAGTCCATGTTGCTGCTGATAATGTCACCTATTCGGTGGTGGGTTTACTTTATAGACTTGGAAAAGCTGATCCTCTTATCTCTAAGGTAACATCACCATTTTTATCTTCGAGGCAGTGTTTATTATTATTATTATTATTATTCTTTTAGAGATAGAAAAGAAATATACTGCTGGACATGTTTTCCATAAATTTTAATGTGATGATGGATGAAATCGTACTCAGGTACATACTTTGGTGTCAATCCACTGCGCCTAATCTGATCATTTCTCGGTTGGAAATCCAGGATTTTGATCTCCGTTTGGGACGTGTGTATGTTGTTTATTTTTTCGTTTCCGAAAAAAAAGGACCAAATCCAACCAATAAGAATTTTAATATTTAAAATGGGCCCCCTACATTTAGAAAAAAAAAAAAAAAACCAATTAGTTATCTTGAAATTGATAATTTGGTGGTCAAACCCCTACATTTAGAAAAAAAAAACTACCAATTAGTTATCTTGAAATTGATAATTTGGTGGTCCAATACTTGAATTTGGACCACCTAAAATTACTGTTCTCCTTGACGTATTACTCTTAGTATTTAAAAATTGATTCTCCAAAACTGCCCTCGATATTATGAGTAATTATGTTGACAAAACCACTCGACTACAACGAATAACAACATTATTTATATAATTGAGTGACATTACATTATTTATATAATTGATTCTGATGTAGGAATTATTAATCATTATCTAAACCCATCATAATCAATAATGTAAATGTAAGAGTGACTGTTTGATGCTACTAATTTGATTCATATGTTGCATGATCATAGATACAAAACCAACTGCACAAGTTAAAAATCAATGGATCGACTCATGAGATTCCTCTTGGAAGATTCAACTTGAAGGAACTCAAACGAAATAGACACAAGTATTTTATGTACATGGGTTCTTTCACAACTCCGCCGTGTACGGAAAACGTGAAGTGGCACATCCTTGCCAAGGTAAGCACTCATTTCTAGACGATTGATCTGAGATACTCTTATCCATCAATCGCTCAGTCTTAATGTGTAACACTGAGTGATCGAGTTGGTCCCACAATAATCAATTGTCTTTAAAATATGACACAATCGTTTACGTTAATGAAATTCAATTATCTTTGTAGTAATACATGTTGTTCATGATTGCAAAACAGGTGAGATCAATATCCCATGAGCAAATTGAAGCTCTTAGAGCTCCATTAGTTTCAGCCTGCAAACACAATTCAAGACCTGTGCAGCCGCTCAATGGACGTCAAATTCAGCTATTTAATTAAATCTCCATTAAATTTGCCTTGTAAAATTACTTTGTGTAGCGGTGTAACTTTGTTACCTTCATGTTAAAAAGGGTGGCCTATATCTATCATAGCAATCAATGGAAACATATTCTAAAAAGTGCTTGACTTTTTTTTTTCTTTCTTTTTCATATACCTTTTTTAAATTACCATTATCTCTTAAGGCTTAAGTTGATTGCACGATAAACATTAACGCGTTAAACACTTTAACACACACCCTTAAATGTGACATAAAATAAACTTGAGTCAACAAGATACACAATGCACAATATAAATAAGAAGAAAATATTTACAATGATGTTTGAACTCATGACCTTTCACTCTAATACTGTAAAGTTCCGACTCGAATTTACGTGATTAAATTCGGATCTGAACCATTCGGCCAAGACCGAAAATAGAATTTGGATTCAGAAAGCCTCTTTTGGTTGGAATCGATTATTAAATCATAAAGGATATATATATCCTCAAAGAAAATAAACAACAAAACTAGGGTCGTATTATTAAGATGTTAATTATTTACCTTCCCATCAGCTTAGGTTTTTGGAAGAGATGATAGTTCAAAATAGTATCAAAGCAGGAGGTCCTAAGTTCAAACTCCGCTCCAATTAATGTTTTCCAAAAAAACCAAAAAAAATAAATCAAGTGTTGGACCTATCTCCTTTCTTACAGCCACACTTCCAAACAAAAAAAAAACAAGTGTCTGGCATGTCTCCCTTCTTATAGCCCCAAACTCGAGGGGCGTATTGCAATATAATGTTAATTACATACCTCCCCATCACCTTAGTCCCATACTTTAGGAGCGTATTGAGATATAATGTTAATTATATATCTCTCAATACCTTAAGATTTTGGTTGAGATGATACTTCAACATATATCTCATTAGTCTGTACTGTAACTGTAATATGCATTCTGCATATTATAGTCTGTGAGTAAGCCTGATTGCCTGTTATAGCCAAAGTGTGGCTTGATTCCTTGTTATAGCTCGGGGACCTTGATATGTTTCTGAATACCAACATTATTTTCTCTTAGAACACTTATAATTTTTTTTGTACTTCTTTCGTCTAAACATTAATAATAAATGTCCTGCAACTATATTTCTTGAAAACTCTGATATACTGTAAAAATTCTTATTTTGGCTTCGCTGCCTTTGGCAACCCATATTTTTTTAGGTTAAAGGTTGTAAATGACTGTTTTTGATCTAAAATGAGAAAAAAGGACAAGAAAAAAAGATAGTGGTCGAGAAGGACAAAAACGCGCATGTTACTACATGTGTTACTAAGGTTGTAAAGGAGTGTTTTTGATCTAAAATGAGGAAAAATGACAAGAAAAAAAGATAGTGGTCGAGGAAAAAACGCGCGACGTATTCTTACATGTGTTACCACATGTTGCTACAACCACATGTAGTAACACATGTAAGTAACATGCGCGTTTTTTGTCTTCTCAACCATTATTTTTTTTTTTCTTGTCATTTTTCTCATTTCATATCTTTTTTCATTCTTCCGGCCTCAATTCTCTTTTTTTTTATATCAATTTTGTAGAAAACATTTCAGAGCCTTTTAAGTCACATTTAAAACTAAAAAGCTTGAGATTGTTAAAAGTGTGTATGTAACGCCCGCGCTCCAGGATAACGAGCCCTTATCCGGAAGAGAAGCGTTAAGCAGAGCGTATAGCATTAAATAAATCTAATATTATACGCAAGCCTCGTACGTCGTATCAAAATAAAGCAAACAAGCTAAAAAGACTGGGTAAAACATAAATGCTACTAAGAATAGAAATTAACCATACTAAAGATGGATAGTTAAATTACAACGATTTAATAACCCAAAGACTTATACAATACGATGCCTTAATGTAAGAAGTACAACAAGTCTAAGAAAAGAAATACAACTAGTCTAGTACAACATTTATAAAGAAATAAACTAAAAGCTTCGTCAAGACTTCAAGTCTTCAAAAGCCGTCATCTACACTTGAGCAACCTGTTCGTCTTCTCACCCCACAATGCATACAAAAGAAAATGCAAATGAGGTAAGTACAAAGTACTTAGTAAAAGTGAGAAGCTAATGAATAACTAAGTTATACAACGAAAGGTTATTATTATTTATCTTTATGAGACCGACTCAATATAGGGTTCACTTCATGTCTATCAACATGTCATGACTAAACGTTTCTAACTTAACTTATCTTTGTTACAACATGTTTGCGAGGGCACTACACTTAGTGAGATATGCACTAAGACAAAAGACACAACCCTATAGAGATAAATCTCTAGCGGTCCCGAGACAGTCATTCCACTTTGTCCGCCAAACCAAGAGAGAGGCGACCGGTGAATGTCTATCTCGTTCATGAGTTTGTCCGGCGGAATGATCACTACTTTATCTGGCGGGTCTAGAATCCGGCAGTGATCATCACCACTTTATCTGGCCAAACCTCACATTGCCGATATTGTACTGTGCCTATCCAAGCTCTCATGATGTTTAACCTTTTACTACGCAAGTACGTATTTATTAAATAGTTAACTAGCCGCCTAAGTGTTTTCAAATAATCTCCCTCACGAGATACTACTCTCTTCCTAAACCACTAGACATAAACGAGGCGCCAAGAATTACACGCATTGATGAATACTAATTCATCAAAGCACAAGCCCTTTCATGCATTTCCGACGGTCCCGGACATCAACTTCCTTTAAAGTACGTCGGTGCCGAACCAAACGCATCAGAAACTCAATCGGGCTTGTTCATTTTCATTTAATCTTATTTATGATCATTAACAAAACTACAATTCAAGCTAAGTATCAAAATAGCACTGGTCACAAAATTCATTGTCTGCCAAACCGTATATTCTTATTTTCCGAAAAAAAAATAACACAACACAATGACACCAAACAACTATATAATATGTATTTATAAAAATCAACCTTTTCTTTTGAAAGAGGTTACATTGTCAAACCGGAAGGGAAGCAAACATCTCTAATGTAATACCACACTACGTAAATAATTAGATGTGTAATTATTGGTATTATTAATTTTCTTTTAAACTACCTCTGCATATTTGTTTTTTTTTTTTCGCCGAAAGATACTGATTCTATTTATTTATCCTAGACTTAATCCTTTGAACAAAGAAAGCTATTACTAAACAAATCTTGAACACATATATACCTGCAAATGTACTAACCGAAAGAAAAATAATAATGAAAACAAAAAAGAAAAGGAAAGAAAATAATAAGCAAAACTTGAATACCTAGAACTATTGAAACATCATACTGTATATCAAAATTCCTGGCGTTAACTTTTATGGATCTGGGTGGCTACGGCTCTCAGTTTCAACACACAATTAAATACCCAAAATTTTGTACGGTTTACATGTCTTCCAAATTGGGAAAAGAAAAAAAAAGAATTATTTGTTCTAGCACGAAATTTTTATCAAACAATACAAAATTAACACCAACACATCCCAAACACCATAAAAATATTTATATTCAAATCCAACACCCTTTTAATTTACCTTAACATCATAAAACACAACTATTCACTATTAAAACCTTCTTACTACAATCCAACACTAAGACATAAACTTAACATTGTAAAACCGTAATTACTAATTAGGAAGAGTATTTTACCTTAATTGCGAGCAAAACCAATCCCAAAACTGAAGGCAAGGCTTGAATCCTTTGATTCACAACTCCTACAACCAAACTACGATATTTAAACGATACTCTACGATCAAAACAACCATTCACACAATCAAAGCTCGAACTTTTATAAAAAAACGATCATGATTACGATTTTAGGGCTAAAACGAAAACTCACTGTTTGGAAAACGAAGAGTATGGGAATGACCGTCTTCATCCAGTGATCGATTTCTTCTACTGCTGCCTGCTCAAAATCCTAACGGATTAGCCGCACGATAGAAGTTTACGTTCTCCATTTTTCTTCCTGCTTCTTTTCTTCTGGCTGCGTCGTTTCCTCTATTTTTTTTCAGAATTGGCGTGATGTTTTAAGTGATGGGATTAAAGGGTTTATTTATATGGTAAATAATAATTAGTTTTCTTAAAAAATAAAATCTCATATTCTTTTAATTAAATCAATTTTTAATTAATTAAATGGGACGAATAATAATTAGGTCTTAATAAAAATACCCAATTACTACTTTACCCTTTTTAAAAAGTCGGGATGTTACATTCCTTCCCCCTTAAGAGGAGTTTCGTCCTCGAAACTCGAATGTAACTGGGTGTACTTGAACTCCGGACTTTGCAAAGCGTTTCGTCTCCTAACTCTTAAGTCTTCTTCTTCCATCTTCCCAACTCTTCTGCTTGTTTTGAGCCAACTTGGGGTTGCGACGGTCCGCTTTAATCTTCACATTGGCTTGATGTATCAACTTTGGTCTCGTATTCCGCCGTCGCTCCACTTCATCCCTGGAAGCTAGTGTTCTACACTTTCTTCCTCAAACCTTACACATTTGGAAAGCAAAGACGACTGATGCTGAATGTTGCCATCTTCAACTATCTTGTGACCTTTGCCCGGTTCGGTTCGACCACTCATTTGTAAACAAAACCACTTTGGATCTTCATCTTGTTCCTTCACGAACTCATCATCTGCCTCGAATCTTGCAATCTTCGGTTCAACACTCTTTGTTTTCTCCTGCTGACCTATACCCGGAAAGCTGAATCTTCCCAGCCGAAACCACACTTCTGGCACACTTGACTTCTTTCGACCTCAACTTCCATCATGGCACCACAAACTTGCTGAAGAACTGCAAAGATTCTGGCTGCAGGGTTTCTGAGACTTCTTAGGGAAAAGGGATCATGCATTTGCCAAACTTTCTCCCTCTGACGGCCTGATTTAATCCTTATGCCAATTAGGACTAGATTGGAAAATACATGAAGTTGAAAAGTGACAAGTTGAGTACCAGGTGGTATGTCAACCGTAAGTAAGCCAAGGAAGGGTACAACACACTTGAAATAAGAAAGGTTGCTTAGGTTATAAGCAAAACAAGATGATTCCGTGTTGGGGAAAAATTGAAGGTGGTTCCAATATGAAGAATGTGGCATTGTATCATAATACAAACGGCAGCCACCAAAGAAGAAATAAAAATGATTATCTTGCAGATGAAGTTCTTTTGAGAGAGTGAAATTCTGCAAGATACGGTGGTCTACAGAGACTTCAGAGGCAACTTGAAAGGATGGTAATAAGCTTTCATATAAACCTTTAGAAAGTGGAGACGTTGAAGGAAACATCACACAACAGAGAAAAGCAAGGTAAAGGTGCAAGATCGAGCACCGGAAAGACTAAAAATAGTTTGGAAATCAAAGAGAGCAAGAATCTCAACATGAAGGAGCCATGGAGACAAATCAAGTACACAAAAGGTCTCTCTTTTTTTTTTTTTTTTTTAAGAAGTGTCCAAGTCTGCAATAGTCAAAGAGAGGTTATTTCAAGATTTAAAAGAAATAGAAATTTCCTCAAGGAATTGTAAGAGAATATCAAAAGTTTGAATAATTCAGCGTCAAACAAGATTTTAAGTGAAGAGGAAACGACACTTAAGAATTGTCGGATAAGGTTTGATTTCAAAGAATTATTTCAAACCTTCAAAGGAAGTTTAACGATCATTGACGATTCAAATAAAAGGTTCAAGGTTGCACTACTCGAGAGGAATAGTACACTGCCAAGGAATAAATGCTCGAGGCTATTCCTCATGAGGGAATGGGAAAAGTTAAAACAAAAGGCGTTCAACCGGTGTATCAAAATGGTAATAGAAACGCCAAACAGAAGATGGGGGGTCAAAAAGGTGTATATGGCGGTTCATGGCTCTAAATGGCACTGAAAGAGATTTAAAAAAGCGAAGGGTAGAAGGTAGATTAATCTGACCGGAGATTAGAAGTTCGGGGAACTCAAAAGTTGATCGGCTAGTTAGGTTGGAAGGCACCTTGGCAAAGACTACCTTACGCTTGAAACTAGTTTAGCATAAATTTTTAGAATGTTAAGAGTAAGTAATTAAAAAAAAGAGGTCACGGTCGGCTTAAAAATTTGTTGGCAAGAATGGATATGCATACCAAATTTTGAAGGTCCATCCCAAAGGTCCTATCAACTGGGCGGCGAGCAGATGGAACCACGGTTCCTCGACATTGGCAAACCAACAATGAGGAAGTATTATGTTTGAGATAAGCTTTACTTTGATGAATCTTGTAATAAGTCCATGAGACAATTTTATGAGAATCTAATAAATTTGTATCTTTTGAGATGTTTTCTGTGTTTGTTAGGATTTATAGCCAAAGCGATACAAGTCCAAAGTGACGAGAAAAGTTAAAGGCAAAACAATCGACAACAAGTAGAAATCCACAGTCGGACATCTCGATAAAGCCAAAGCAAAGTTAGCCTAATGAGCGGCGAACGCAAAGGCACGAGGCGGTTCGCATGGTCGGGCCACCGTGTCGATCGAAAGCCGAATAAGCCCGAGTGGCGAAAAGGCCCTGAGACAAGGGCGGTTCGCATAGTCGGGCCACCTGTCGATCGAAAGCCGAATGAGCCGAGTGGCGAAAGAGGCCTGAACAAAGGACGGTTCGCATAGTCGGGCCACTGTTCCGATCGATGGTCGAAAAAGCCTAAGAGGCAAAAGCGGACCAAAGACCAGGGGCGATTCACGTTAAAATGCTCAGCCTGAGGTCAGATAAGCCCAAGGGCAAAAGACTAGGGCAAGCAAATTGATCTCAAGTGCAATAGGAACCAAGGGTTCATAATACACTTGGGGCGACATATCGATAAAATAAATAGTATTTCGAGCAGAGCCAAAGGCTCGACAAGAAGAAGAGACATAACACATCAAAGAGACAAGCAAAAATCATAAGAAAGAAAAATCAAATTTCAAAAGCAAGTCAAATTCAAAATAAAGTTATTACACGACAAGGCTAGGTCGAAAAGACCGACCAAAGTTAACATAAATATTGTTACAAGTCATAAGTTTGAATATCAAAGAAGAAATAAAAAGACAACGATCGAGGGTCGACGAGAGTCGGCTCAAGATTAGGGTCGGATCGGTAGCGGTTGGGTCGGCAGCAGAGAGCGAGAACTAGATGCGCGCCATATTTGATGGCGAGAGACTCTCCTTGTCGAAACTCTTCAAAGTACCGATCATACGACTTCTCCGAGTCGGATTATAGAACATAGGCGTCTCGAGGGACGACACGTCGAATCCTGAGACGACGGCCTTCACCTGATCAACGGCCAGAGTGTAGCTACCCGTCATCGAGGCGCGCATAATCACTTCCAAGTCGTCTTCTAGGTTTGTCGACTTGCGGTATTCCATGATTGCTTCGGTCTTAGCCTCTTCGACTGCGCGCGCGCTCGAACCAATTCGGCCTGTAGCGCATCTCGATCACGGCGAGCCTTCCTAGCTTCATCATCCGCATGACCATACGCTCTCTCAGTAACATCTCATAGTCTTGAGCCAGCTTGAGCGACTCCCTACCCTGACTGTGCCTTTCATTTTGTAGTCGGTCCAGCTCCTTCTCGGTAGTGGCCAGCTTTGCTTCAGCAGCCACCAACTTGTCTTGCAACTTTTTGAGCTCGTCGACCGACTCGCGCTTCAACGAATTGTATTGTTTCTCCACAGCAGAGAGTGCGGCGCTTTTGGCGATATTATCTTGGAGTAGCCTGCCATTCTCCTTCTTGATCTCGTTCGCTGACTCTCCTGTTTTGGCCAGCCGTCAAGCAGCCTCCCGACCAACAAGGGTATGCTACAAAAAAGCAGAACACGTTAATAAATAAACAGGGCATGGGCCTCGAGGAAAGCAAATATAAAAGAAGGATCGACTTACGAGGCGTCTGACTTCCATAAAACATGAGACAAGTCTTTGTCATCTACACCGGCGTAATCGTCGAAAACCCAGTCCACACCGATCCCTGATTCGGCAGACGTCTCAGCAACCTTCTTCCTCTTCGCTTCTCGAAGCTGCTCCTTCACCACCTCAGCAACAGTTGGCCTTTTCTTCGTCCGCGCCGCCTGCTCCTCGACATTAACTTCGACGTTCGAGGTCAAATCGACAGGTTCCTCCTCGTCTTCGTCTCGAAGAGAGCCGAATCGGACAGTTAACTCGCCGGTGGTCGAGGGCACCTCAGTCGTTCCAGCTGTAGCAGACGACTCGAGTGCAATAGGGTTTGTGCTAGGTGGAGGGATCCCCCCTCTCGAGAAGAGGAAGGCACGCTGATCTCAGCCACTGGCAAGTCGGTAGTGGCCTGACCCTCGAGAGGTGGAGTAGCCACGACCGTCGACTCAGGAATGCGCTGGGGGTTGGTGACCCTGGAGAATTTGCCCACTGCAATACAGAAAAAAGACAAGTTAGTTCTGACCAACAAACAACAAGTTATCAACTCAAAGAATAACCAGTGTGTAAAAGCAGGTAAACATCCTACGATTCTCGTGATCAGGAACGTTCAGGCCTACGTATGGCATGGACCCAGCTTCCTCCAAGAAAGCCAGGTGATACATGAGACTCAGGTCTCGAGTACACACCTCGAAGTTGTGTCCACTCAAGAGTCGAGCCTCATGAGGAGCCGGTTCCTTCCCAAGCTTGTCTTGTTTCCCCTCTCTCGACCTCCATTGACCAATGTAGGGGTTATCTAGGCCATGACGGACAAAGAAAAATCGAGGCTTCCACTCCCCGTGAGAAGAAGGCCCCCTCGTAATAAACTCATGGCGATTTGCTCTCCTCTGGAAGGAATACCATAACTTGTCGGGTGTGGCAGCAATCTTGTAGTAGTGTCGGAACACGGGCACCGAAAAGCATACCTGGGCCACTCGACATGCTATGATGAATCCCATCAGAGTTCTGACGCCATTCGGGGCGAGTTGGGAGACGCTTATCTCATAATGGTGAAGGATGGCGAGCAATTTGGACAGAGTGGAAACCTCAGACCACTCATGAGTTGATTTTCATAAACAGTGCAAAACCTCTCTGGGGGCTCATCCGCGAATCGATGCAGGCCTGACGGAAGTCGAGCTTCGAGTGGGGGCTTGATATCGTATTTTTGACAAAGTTTAGTGATTTCCTCTAGAGAAAGTGTACTAAGACACCCTTTTGCACCCTTTCCATCCATCCTGATTACTAGCTTTTTTAATTTGGTTAGGGACGAGGAGGGGAAGGCTGTGGGTTCAACGGAATCTCGTCGGAGAAGATGATCGGAGGCAACAGATACCGGAGTTGGGGATTGGGAAGGCGTACCGCTACCCCTATCTGATTCAGTTGCGCTACTACTAGACATGAACAAAATCACAAAAACGATGAACAACACCGGAAAAAAGAAGCTTACTTTTTGCGTTTGAAGATTATGATAATGAGGTAGGAAGTAAAATTGGCTCTGCTGCAACTTCTATCTCCTCCCTTTTATATGAAAGCAAAAGATTTGCAAATGATTTGAAGAGACGTGGGCATTGGGGGTTATAACCACGGAGATCACGACAATCAAAGCGATGTGGCGCGCCTTTGCGGGATTCGGCGTTTTGTATGCGGATATCGTGCCACGTGGTAATAAGCAGTTAGAGTTAACAAGTGGCGGGAAAAAGCCCGCCCAAACAGAAACTCAACTCGAAGACGATTCATGTGACAGACTCGACCTCGGACAACGGGAGTCGCCTCTCTCAAGTCACGGGGGCTTATGGCGATCTGAGGTTTCACTCCCTCCACGTGTCGTCTATCGGTTGGTCATCGCACTGTAAAATAATGCCAGTATATTCATGTCGATGCCCAGGCTCGAGGCCAAAGCCATCTGATAAATGCCAGGCTACGACTATCGACGTCCGAAAGCAAAGTGTAGGACGCCGATCCGCTACTGACTATCGATGTAGGGGCGGTAAGTCCCAGAGTCGATCACCACAGGTCGACATCGTGGACAGAGTCCGCATCAGCCTACTAAGCCCATTAATAGCGGTAGCTTGGGCAAGGGTCAAGGCCTATTTAAGGGTAAAAGTGACAATAATACAAGCCGACTTAACCTTAGGGTTTAGGCAAGTATGATCACTATAAATACCCCATTCCAGGAACTACGTAAGGCTTGATTCCTGGAATTTAACAGGATACGTAGGCAATTCAAGAGAGCATCTTGGACTCAGCCGCAAACATAAACACCCACCTCCTCATTCATTTTTGGCATTAAGGTTTTGTGTGTTCATCACTAGATTAAATTAGGGCTCAAATCATTAAGGTGACATAATTTGTCATCGTCAGCAGAGTTAGAGGGAACTTGTTCCTTGATTTGACAAGTATGGAAGCATGAATTTTTCAAAAGAATGGCTTAAGAGATATATTTCTATGGTAATTCATGACAACAAGCGGTGAGTTTTTGTTGAGTTTAAAGATCTCAAGTGAGGGATTTCATGAGAAATAAATTACCAGAAAAGGTATAATTACAAAAAGGCACGGAAAGGGTTTGAACATCAAACATTGCATGCTGGAGTATAGCATCTTGGTTCTTGTTTAAAAATGCAAAAGAACTATAACGTTAACTTGACAAGCATCCTACTAAAAGGTTTCACTCAGAAGGAGATCAAACTTCAGGGAACTCCTAAATATAACAGTCGTAACTTACTACCCTCTTAGCCCAAACTCTAAGTCAAAGAGGTGAAAATTCCCTTTAGGTTGCTGTGTAAGATTTTTACTCTGGATCTGACATTATCAATTTGTACAGAACAAACGAAGAAGGATTTGAGCACGATCCAAAGAGAAAAGATCTATATACTGGAGTTTTCCAGGTGATATAAAAATATTAGAATTTTTGGATGAAAATAACTTGGTCAAAAACAGTTATTTTACGGCGATTGCACAAGCTGCCAGAATTTCCAGATTCATAAACACTGTGTTGAATTGCAAATCGAGATCAAACGAAAAAGAATCTGAACTTAATTCCAAAATAAAAGCTGTAGATAAAATTGTTGTCTGAAACATATCAAAAATTTAGGTCATTTGAAGATGTTTAACCTGTTCAAAACGGAGGAAGAAGTGAAGGTGCTGCTGCAGATTTTCTGACAGAGTGTCCGGTATAAACATGAATTTTCTGAATAATCCATAATGATTATCGAGTTGGCGTAAAAGGAAATTGTAGATAAGGCAGAAATATACTTTGCTGAAAATTTTCAGAATTTTTGGAGTATGGAGAGACAGTCTTACGTTAAAGGAAAACTTGAAACAAAGCATTCACTCATGTTGGGTAAAGCCAAACACGAGGATGATGAAAAGTATGTGTCAAAGTAAGAGACCTTTAACACTATGAGTTGAAACGACTGAGGAGTACTTGGAAATAATTAGTTTTCTTAAAAAATAAAATCTCATATTCTTTTAATTAAATCAATTTTTAATTAATTAAATGGGACGAATAATAATTAGGTCTTAATAAAAATACCCAATTACTACTTTACCCTTTTTAAAAAGTCGGGATGTTACATGAAGACGGAACTATGCGCTGCACCGTACAAGAAGACGGTGTAAGGATGACCTCTAGTTACCTCTGGTAGGGACGATCCGGGAACAGTCTCGGCCGTCCTGGCGAGGACGCCAGTCTCTTATAAGGGGGGAGAATGTAATGTAAAGTAGTAGAATGCTCACCCCCATATAAGTGTGAGGCATAAAGGTCTTGTCAACTCGGGTTAGCCCTTTTAGACCAAGCGAGGACGGCGGTCTAAGCAGTTGACCAGACCATTTATGACTCATTTAGCGCTACCAGGCCCGGGGTCTGGGGGCGTTACAGTGTATTAACATATTGTGCCAAAACTCTATCGTATGCTTTAATGGTTCATGCAAATCAATCTTTTAGATTTCCAAGAAAGTTGCACTTTTCTGAAAAGTTATTAAAAACGAGGTGTGTCAACGAGTGGCTAATTTAGCAAACGCCGGTTCAAATTCCATATTAGGAAAATTTTAACAACGTCATTTAAAGGACTTTTCGAATGCATAAAAAGTCGGTTTAGCCTTCTAAATTCATTTGACAAAGTTTCGGGTCGTTTCTGTAGAAGTTCACCTGCCGATGTAGCTGCTATAACCACCGTTGAGTAGGATCTGAAATGGTCAATACCTCAACCGGAGGAGGTGAATGGTTGTTAGACCAAACACTTCCCTTTTTGAAATCTATTATAAACTTTATCGTTATCAGATAACTTGTGTTTTGCTCTAATCCTCAATTCTGTGGTTATATCAAGGTCAATGGTTATGAGGATAATAGGTAAGTATAACACTTGTTAGATTAGATATAACTCAGCTACTAGTCCAAGAACACTTAGGATTAGTCCAAGAGTGTTCAAGACAATTTGAAGAAAGATTCAGGAAGCAGTCTAATTGCAATGAAGTTCAAGTGAACTTATAATGGCGTGAATGCTATTGTCTAACTGTTGGAATAGTATTATTCATTATCTATTTTTCATTGTTAATAAAATGAAAATAAGGAATTTAACACAATCCGGAAAGAGGGGGATTCGAACCCTCGTTAAACAAAAGCCTACACAGCAGTTCCAATGCTACGCCTTGAACCACTCGGCCATCTATCTTATATACTCCCTCCGTCCCATTTTATTTGTCCTGTTTGACTTTTCACACAGATTAAGAAATGTGTAGTTAATGCTTTGAATCATATTAAATGATCTAATATTTTTACACTTATGCCCTTTAAGTTGTTGTTGGAGCATTTAATGCTACACATTTTTTATTGTAAATATTGTAAAGAGAAAAGGGCATTGAAGAAATTTAGCAATTAATGCACAAAGTGGACACTTATTTTGGGACAAACCAAAAGGAAACATGGACAAATAAAATGGGACGGAGGAGTAATGATTATGAAAAAAAAAAAAACAAGTGAATGGCGAGGCGTGCAAAATGCATAGTGTTCGATTGGAACATGAAAGCGTGACTAAATTGGTCCTAGTTACTCTTTGGTACTAAGTAGAAGAAGGAGAGGATTCTCGAGCGCGAAAAGGATCGATCCAATGAATTGAAAGAATTGAAAGTGTTTATGTATGAGGTGAAATTCTCGTATACGGTTCATTAGAGTGGCACTAAGGGTGGCTTATCTCTCAAATTTTCCATTATCACCCCAAGAAAACCAAAACTCTGCCTTATGTAAAGTTGCCAAAGTATGATTAACATATGGATTTGAAATCACTGCTTATATGCCAGGTATTGACCATAATTTACAAGAAGATTCTGTAATTTTAGTAAGAGGTGGAATGGTTAAAGATTTACCCGGTGTGATATATCAGGTTGTTTGAGGAACCCTAGATGTAGTCGGAGTAAAGGATTGTCAACAATAGCATTCTAGTGCGTTGTAGATTTTTATCCAAGACTTGTATCATTTGATGATGCTATGTGAATCACTAGAAACATGTAAAGTGTATGTCTAACCCAATAATTAAAGTTCGTAAGGAAGGCTACCATGAGCCAAAAATCCTCTCCCGTTCCTACCGTCAATATATAGCCATCATGGTATGCGAGGCAAATTAGTCTGTTTACCGTTTTCTTTCATAACAAAGTTGTTATTCCCCGCCGGCATAACAGTGATGAGACTGACCAAAGATTCTTAGATGAGACCTACCGGAGATTCTTTGTGTGGAAAAAAGGGTGATGAGACCAATAATTAAATCCAAATTGGTGACGCGATGTCAGACTTCTAAGTGGGGTTTGTAGCTTGTCTACACAACCACAGAACCCCATCATGTTTATTCCGCCTGTCTGAAAGTTAAAATCAAACTGGTGACGTGGTGTCGGTCTACTAAGTAGGCTTGTGGGTAAGTATAGTAGTAGAAGAGCACCAGTTTTATGGGCTTGACTACTAGATTAGAGGTTTGCACCATTATTAACACTTGCAAGAATACTAATTTGGAAGGTAGGAAGGTTGATGTCATCCCAACATGCTACAAGAGAGACACACTCAAGTTTTGCATCATCATGGCTAGCACTTCACCTTTATTATTTGCATTTCTAGTCATTAATTTGACATAAACTTAATGTCCTTGTGGCTTCAACCAAGAAACAAGATTACTTAGTATTTGACCTCACATATCTTGGGATACGACATTGACTCACCATTTACTAGGCTACAAGAGATCCGGTACCTTTATCGAGGATTTTGTAACTAGAAAAGTCCGGTCGAGTTACGTTTGGCGGTCTTTGTCTAAGTCGGAAGATTACATCTGCGAGAGGTTATCTTAGTCAATTTTCTAGTATGTTATTACGATTGGCTAGGGTTAGGATTCTATGACTATAAATATGCATATGTTGTAACCTATTTCGATTTGTAAATCTGTAAACCTTCTCATGATAATATAATATCCTCATTTCAACCTGTGGACTAGTCGACACATTGTCGAAAACCACGTTAAATCCCCCTGTTCACGTTCCTGTGTGTTTGATATTTATAGACTATTATTGATAATTGCTACTAGGATTCCAATCCGTTTTCGTTCCGTTATAACACTATATACGATAGACAAATGAAGCATGCAACATTCACAATGAAGAAGTAAGGCATTAAGCAGTGAACAAAGTATTTAGACAGGTACCAACAAGCAAATGTAAAATATTAGTGTAAGTCAACTAGATGAAACATTTTACGATTTTTATCCCTATATCTTATCGTTTATTGTGTGTTTTGTATTTTGAGCAATTATTGTGATGATTTGAAACTGTATGAGTAAATAGTAAATATTATAAAAACCATACTTTTGTCAATTATCTAGGCCCTATTGGTCAAATTTTGTTATCAAATTTATGCATGGTAGTCTCGTGTTTTATAAGCTCACAATCTGCTTTGGTGGCCGCCAATGTGTGCAAATATGTCATTTAAGTCACAACATTCAATTTCAACAACAATCCATCTACCACCCAACTACCAAGCTTGGAGACACTTTCATCTCTAAGGCTCTTTTAGCAAAATCCACCATAGGTTTGCTTCTAATTCGACTTGTAAACATTAAAAAATCTTGTTTTGATCTTAGAATCTTTGTTGGAATAAGTTTTCATCTTTCGGTGTAAACACCACTAAAGTTACTTTTGATTTGAATGCAAGTTTCCTTTCTTGAAGTTCATAGCTTTTGGTTGGGTAAATTCGTAGCATTCACTTGTTATTTAGTTGTGTTCGTAGATATGAAATCCATTGTTGACATGTTGGATTTCATAGCTATGAGTGGCTAGTTCCCTTCTAGCCAAGATGATTCCTTTGTGATAGTTCTGTATCTCTATTAGTCGATTGAGAATGTTTGAGCATTGCTATTAGCATCTTGTGTTGTTATCTCTTCGTATTTGAGTTGTATTTCATGTTTGTGTTAGATTAGCTACCTAACACTTGCACACACACACACACAGACACACACACACACACACACACACATAGTTGAGTCTGAAAAGATATTCTTTGTGTGGGAAAAGAGACAGGAAGACCAAAAGGTAAAACAACCTTAAGTGGAACTCAGTTTCTTATTTGGGGTTTATTGTTTATCTTTGCAACCTTGGAGCTTGATCATGTTGAGTCATTAGGTCTAGAGTTTCTTTAGACCTAGAAGGAGACATAGAGCAATTATGGACACTCGTATGAGGGCTGATTGCTAGATTGGAGGTTTGCACTGGTAACACACACTTGAGCACATTTGGATGATTGGAAGGTAATTCATCCCATGATGCTAGTAAAGATATGACTTGGTTATTGCAATGTCTTGGCCAAGCCTTTTATCATTTGATTATCATTTTATAGTTTTAGTTTAGTGATTGAGCTACTAGCTTGATCTTCCCATTTACATTCTTGTTATTTGATTGACTTGGACCAAAAAAAATAGTTAATCTGTACTTTCACAATCCTCATGTGATACTACCCCACTAGACTACAATTGATCCAGTATACTTGCAGGTGTTTTTGGAACCCTAGAAAAGTTCGATCAATATCCAACTTGCATTCAATCATGTACCAAGTGAGACCTTGGATTTGCACCTCTCTTCAGTGGGATTTCTTTTAGTAACATTGATAGCTTGTTACAAGAATGTTACAACACCAAGCATCCCTTAAGCCTTAGGTGATTAGCAATGCATAACCTTGATCAACTCTAAACACAAGCACAATGAAATGGGTATAGTATGACCCGAAGTCGTACACGTGGGACCGATAAAGAGTTACTGAGGTCACCACAACAATTAACCTACATGGACTTAACCAGGTAGCCGGCCCTGCATCAACCGACCTAAGAAAGTCTAGCCGGCTCGGCAAAGACCACTCATGGCCTCATACTTCCGAGCTAATGCGGCACTACCTCGAACATTACAATTCACCTCAATTCAAGGCGTGCGCGATCCCAAATGGCATGAGCTCCCGATAAACGGGTATTCCGAACATTATGCAAGACTTTACACCGCGATTGTGACTGCTCTCTTAATGCCTCCGTGATTTTCCTCCCATTAGTGCACAAGCAATAACTGCTGCACGATCCACTCTTAAATCAAGGAGAGTGTGTGAGAATGCATTAACCCTAGAAAAAAAAACCTATTTGAAAGAATCATTATCATAATTAGAACTATGTTATTGATTTGATCTCATATTCTCTGAGCATATAGGCAGTCACCATTGACAAATCCATAAATCACCACAAAAACCATCAAGTTAATAGTTGGATTATTTTTCAAAAGATCCAATTACCCGTACGTTAATTTACCCGGACGATTTTCTAGCATTGTCGCTCAATAATTATGTTCAGAACTTGCGACTAGACTTCTTAAAAATGGCTAAACCCTATCCACATCCTTTGCAACATGTGTTTGTGAGTTTATATAATATACTTGTAGGAGAGATAAAGAACTGATAACATATCATATATAGTAGTATACTTATTAAATTTGCATCTTTGGTAGTACCGCTTTTTGCGACTTTTTAGTCGATCCGGCTTTAGCGACGTTTTGGTAAATCATTATAGGTATACTATTAAAGTTTGTCCTTTTGTTTTTTTTTTTTTTTTTTGGGAAAGTAAAAGCGACGGCGTTTTGATCAAATATTTTTTTAATTTTTTTAATGTAAAACAAAGTCGTATGATTTGAGTGCGGTGTTATCACATCAAGCGTGTTTATCACTAAGGTTTTTATTTGAAGCATTCAATTCTCGATTCGAGTTTCGTAAATTTTAATTGTGTTATTATGTAGCTTCTATTGGTTCACTGAAACTCTGGTTTGACTTTTTGTGCACGAAGGTGCATTTCGATCTTCCGATGTTTTTGGTTAAGTAAAACGAAGTCGTATGATTTGGTACGGTGCTACAAAAACTACTAGAAAATAAAATATTTTTCTTCTTTTTTTTTTTCTTTTCTTTTTTCTTTCCCTTTCCTCACACGCGTCCTTTTCTCAGCACACGTGTTACCTCCAACATAGCTCCAGCACCGCACCACCGCTTCAACAAGCATTATCGATTCAATTATAATAACTGCATGTGTCCTTTTCTCTCTACATATGATCTGTGGAGATGGACTGCTTTGGGAGAGAAGAAGTGAGAGGCGGAGACCGATCGTGTTCGCTTTGAATCTTTAGGGTTAAGAATGTATGGATTCGCAATCTGCTCTTCGTCTTCTTCTCTGTCCCGATTGTGCTCGCCATTGTTGCTTCTTCTCTCTCTATGACAGATCTTTGGGTATGTCTTTCACGATGGTTTCTTTATTCTTATGTGTATTGATATGTTGAGTTCGATTGTGGATTTTTCTCTTAGCTGGTCTCTATCTCTCATGATGGATTTGTTCTCTATATTGTTTTTGGTTTTGGTGTGCAGTCTTTGTGAAGAGAAAGAGCAAATTGCACTTCATTCCTTATGCTGGAGATTTCTCTGTTTGGTCGAGTGGGTTGTTTGTGGGTTTTTCTTTTCCACTTTCATGTCTTTTGATTGTTCGTTTGTGCGGGCGCTTTTTGCTATTCGGTTTGGGTAGGCTCTCATCATCATCAGGGTACATGATTTGTTTTTAGTTTATGGTTGATTTTAAGGGATTTGAATAGGAGTTATGCATGTATGTATTTCATTAGTTGATTATTTGGCGAGTATTGATTTGACTTTGAACTTGATAAAAGGGTTCTTTTACATGCTTCTTTATTGATGTTTCTCTGTTTATTATGTATTCATGTTGTTGGTTTCATGTTGTGTGTTACTGTTGTTGTGTATATGATTGGGTTTTCAAGCTGCTATAGATGTTCTTGCCTTACATGTTAATAATGAATTTTTAGGTTGCTTGTCGGGTTGTGGGTGGGGAGAATGTTGAATGGAGTAGTGAGCAGTTCTCCATCCTCGGATTTTAATTTTCATGTTTTTATTCTAGTGATAATTTTATTTTTCTCTTCTGTAGAAAACAAATGATCAAGTTATTCAAAGTTAAAGAAAAGTAGAAGGAGCTTGCCAAGAATGCAAATGGAAAGCCTCAGGTTAAACTTCACCTTCCCCAAGCATTGTCCGTTTGGAGTGCAGTAACAGCTTGTCTACTACATCCTCCCACTCCCTCTCTCACGCCAAATCCGATTGTGATTACGGTATTTGCCCACTCAATAGGAGAAATCAAATAAACGGTGTTGTATTCAACTACGGTCGTAAGCCTATTCAGGTCATTTCGTTTTTTGGGGGGGGTTTATTTTCCTAAGAATTTTGTCTTTTTTTATTTTTCTTTTTCTTGAAATTTGATATAGATAAGGGTGTTGTGCAGGTCGCATTTAAAACTTGAGATTATAATCAACAAGTGTTTTTTATTGCTGGACAATCATATGGATTTTTGACTACTCAGTATGCCTCTATTGCCAAAACAATCTATTTCTTTCAAGAATAATACATCACCCCTATAGATTCACACCTTCTCCACAATCATCAACTTTAGCCATCCAATAATTTTGCAGATACTTGGAGCTTATAGTCGGAAAAGGTGTGGAGTTTGATCCCTTTGTAAATAGACATCTTCTTGATTTTGCAGTATTTGGAGCCTTTGGCTATTGCCTTGGATAAAGAGAAATGATTGCTTGTTCGATTTCTCCTTTCATCTTCATATGGTTGATATGGCATATCAAGTGCGAAGCAAGTAACGTTTGTTTCACTCTCTGTTTTGTTCATGTTTTTGTCTTGATTTTCATGCTCTTAAGCTATTACATGTTCGTTTACGAATTTTGGAATAGGGTTCTTATTTTGTTGAAAATATCCATGTCGTACTTTACGGGAACAAGATGGATGTGAAGAATAGGCGAGTAGCATAGACTCTTCTTTGTTCCATTATGCATAATATGATACGATTTGCTTACCTACTAACAATATTGTAAATTTCAAATTCAAGGCTACGACAAAGGTCTGCACGACACACATGCGTGGTTGAGAACCAGAAAATAATAATGAGAGATAAGGTCACTCAAAAGAAGAATGAATCGAAAAGGAATTTGGTGATACCACTACTATTGTAAAGAGAAGAAGTGAAGAAGAGGAAGGGCTGAATTGCAAGTAGATGGAAAGGTGCGGTAGAGGTAATGCACAACATTACGATCACATCCTTGATAACTTTTTGTGTGGTATGGAGATCTTAAGAGCAACTTTGACTCGGCTACTTTTATATTACACGAGATTTTGGACACCATAAAGAAGAGTCTTGAAAAGTGCATACTTAACAAAGATCTTGTTTCTATCTCTTCTATAATGTATGAAATCGGAAATCTTTGTAGGACTTTTTAGTGAGTCCCCGCTTGGTTGCATTTGATACAATCACTGGCAAAATGCCTTTGGAAAATGCACCATTGGAGCGAGCAGGCGTACCAAAGGAAAAAAAAGCCACTCGTAGTTTGTACAGTTTATATTACTATTTCAATGCATGTATTACACTATTAAGCGGCGTTTTGTGTTTCTACTGTACTACACGTATCATCGGGAAAAACCGAGGGCCAAAACGTGCAAAGCACGTTGCAGCCACTAGTATTTTAATTAAATCCAATTTTTCGGTCTTACCTATTAAAACCAAATCAAACTAATTAGAATTAGTTTGATCCGAGAATTGAATTTGGCCTATTGGTAATTTCACTACACTTCCTGATGAGAACCAGAGTTAAATTAATACATAATAAAAATCTCATTTTCTGATTTCTTTTTGGCGTTGAAAAAATTATTAATTTTGATTCTACGTTTAGTCGTGTTGGGTGGATCGTTTAAATAGTTCGGTTTGAATCAGTTTGATCGGTTATTGATTACACAACCCAGTTTTCTCATCCAACGAGAGCCTGCCCTCTAAGGCGGGAAATTTCCACCCAAAAATCTCCCCTCTATGGCAAGAGTTTTATGAGATAATCACATATTCAAAATTCCACTTTTCATTTCACCCTGACACTAAACCACAAAAATCTTACGTGTTCTTCGTTGTTTTTTTAGTTAGTGCAGACAAATGCAATGATACAGCAGAAGTCACGTTATTTTGTACTATTGATCAAATCCGACGTAGAAGCAAGAAGACGGCAAGTGCTTAACGTTACATATATACATATATATAATACTATACAGTTTGGAAATCGATGGCGCTAATCAATGTTGGAATTTGGATTATGAAATAAATAAACTTGCCTTGGTGGAATCTGCATTCTACATCTCAGGATATGATGGAACATCTAGTCAAAACCAGATTAATACTCCACACATTAAACCCATTTTAACTCAGAATGCCCATTTTCAAAAAAAAATAAAAAATAAAATAAAATAAAATTTCGAACTATACCCGAACGACTTTCGTGCTTGAGCACTTGCATCATAAAAGAATGACTTGAACTCCTTAACAAACAGGCCCGTCCCAAGAAGTGATTAAAAGCGCCATGGCGCAGAGTTCTCCGTCGAGCTTTGTAATTTTATTTTATTTTTGTAATTTAGGACCCAATTTTAAGTATTACAGTAATGTATTTTAGGTCCAGTTTTAGTTTTTACTTAATCTAAAATATGGGTTTTTTTTAAAAATCTAAAATATAGTTATAGGCCTACATTCATACTAGAATTAAGTTAAAAAAATCTAATCATATTACGTTACATTTTTTATACACTGCATATCATTCTGGTATAGCCAAAAATAGTTATTATGTCATATTTTTTCAAACAGTAAAAGACCTTAAATTTATTTTGGCTAGGGCCTTCAATATGACAGGGACGGCAATAACAAACGAGAGATTTTATGATGCAATAGTTGTATGAAAGTTGTATGAAAATGACACATATTAGGATCATTCATTTTTACTCTGTTTCACATAATACATTTTTACGGTGTATAAGACAATATAAATGAAATGTTATAATAATACCTGACAATGCTGGATATCGTCTAACAACAATTCCCGGTCGTAATTAATCTTATGACAACTAATTCAAGAACAATTTAATGGTGGGATGGTTTTTTGTAAGTATTTTTAGACTGAGCTTGAGTAATTTTCCTAAGTTGCCTACGTATCCAATGCACGTAATTGGAATCAAATCTCTCGTAGTTTCTTAGGGATCGTTTATATAGAGGACGTCTCGTCCCTTTTCTTGCCCAACAAGGATTCGGTAATCTTAATCCCTAAGGATCATCTTATGTCAATCACGTTACTTTAGGGATAATTATGGACATGTTTGAATGAAAGGATCGTGTCATTATACCATGGATTATTTCCATGTTTATTCTATAATATAGGAATGTGCTAAATACCGGATAAGAAAAGCTCTGCCGTCCTGCGGTGAGCTCCCCAGGTCGTCTCGACTTTAGCTGCACTACCCAGGCTCCGATATGCCTGAGCCAACCTTCGGTGGTCTAATCGGGAGGACGGGTCAGACCTCCCACCGGGGGTTCCGGTCAGTCCTAAAATCAACCGTAAGGCTCCTGGCCTTTTTGTTGTTACTTTTCTCTTTCTTCATTTATTATATAGCCATTCCCTGAATGACACGTGACAATGGCTAGTCCGACCCTCGTCATAAGCCCCCCAGGTCTGCCCGAGCTTCGACAGTCGGGTCAGATCTGACTTGGGTGGAGCTCAGCCCCGTCTCTTAGACTTGTAGAAAATTTTCAAGGGCTAGCTCTACCACGTGGTAGAGCTACCGTTATGACACTGTCATAACGTCCCGAGAAACGAGGCATTTCTGCTTACGTAGTGGGCTCGTGCCGCAAGATCGTGCTTGGGCTTGTAACCCCCGTCGTATCACATGTCTTCTCACATGTTGGAATTCACGGGTTTTAAACCGGAAGTGGAGTTATTGGTGATTATTCTTCTTCTTCTTCTCAATTTCAACTATCACAAGCAAGCTTTTTCTTTTTCTTTTCGAGATATTTATTTTGTTGATGATGGCATCAACCCTCTTTGGTAGTTCCATAGAAAAAGAATTTGAGTCGATTCGGAGAGCGATAGTTTCGATTTTAGGATTCAACCATGCGTTCTATGCCCCTTGATAAATCAGGGATTAGAGCACACAGTTAGCCCCCTAGTTCGATCCTTCTTCTTCCATCCCTAGTTCTTCTTGAGGGACTTTAGATTTGTCTTATCATTGAAAGCGAGATATGGCTATGAGTCACAAGCGGTAGCCATAGTATAAATACCACACCGACTCAAGGGATATGATTTCATTCTGCGTGACAAGTATGGCATAAACCGAGCTTATGCGCTCCTGCTTTGTTGGTACTTATGCCTACCGACCTCAGGATGGGTATTATGCGGTGTACAAAAGTAGTTCGATTCTGATCTTAGGGTCCCGTTACGCTTTGTCTTTTTAGTGTTCTAAGCGCTATAGTGCAGGGATTGCCCAGATAGTCACTAACGGAGTGAGGCCATTATCGGGTTCAATCGGTGCCGATGTATTAATGTGCCGTTCACGGTGAAGTTATTCCGCACCTTCTATCGGTGTAAGTAAGTAAAAGATCTGCCTGGGTTGTATCGCTTCCCGTCTTTGGGGTGATTCTCTAAGTAGTATCCCATCCTTTCGAAAGGGTATCTTCTTATAAGCGGTTAAGCGTTGGTTCTTCTTCATCCGACTGAGGTGGAGATTAATCTAGGTAGGTGGAACACGGTGACCTCTCTGAGGATACCCGTCCTAAGAATGTCGATTTAAGCTCTTGAAGTATATACAAGATTCAAACATTTGGTTCAACTTGAAGAAGTATTCTATGGTGATCAATGCGACTTAGCTTTCCCTGGTGAGTCACGACCCTTATGTGGAACTCGGTGATGTTGATTATAAAATTTGTAGGATCTCTTCCTCATTGTTTAGTTTAGTTTCTAACATTTAATGATTACGTACTGACCTTGTCTTGTAATATTTCTTTTGCAGTGGCCGATTTTGCTTCCATTCTTACAGATGCTTCTGTGGAGGAGGTGGAGATTCTTTGCTCTGACAGTCGAGGATCTAAGAGGACTCTAAGTGTAAAGCCTGTAACACAAATTTTGTTGTCCTGCAATTAAATTAAAAAAGAAAGACAAGAAAATTGGAACAAATATAATTTTATTAATTTCAAAATATGAGTGGGTAAAATCTCTAGCAAACTCCCTATATCTATGGGACGCCTTTGATTCTCCTTTGATTTTGCCGAGGGTCGCGAGGACTTGTTCTCGGACTTTGTCAATACTTCTCTAATTTGTTGAGAAGAATCTTTGGATTTATGAAAGAACTCACGATATGGCGGATGATCTTCATTTGTTGGAGATGACTTGGATGCTTTCGTGCTTCCTTGACCTTCTCCTTTGATTTCTCCGAGGGTCACGGGGACTTGTTCTTGGACTTTGTCCTTACTCTTCCAATTTCTTGGAAAGAATGTTGGAATTGCAGAAGAACTCCGGGTATGGCGGACGATCTTCCTTTGTTGGAGATGATTTGGATCTTTCATGCTTTCTTGATCCTCTCCTTTGATTTCTCGAGGGTCGCCAGGACTTGGTCTCGATTTTAGTGGTGCTCTATTTGTTGGTAAGAGGGCCTTTGTTGTTGAAGAACACTAGATATCTTGGTGATCTTTATTTGTTGAAGAACTCGAATATGGCGAAAGACCTTCGATTGTTGTTGAAGAACTCGGATGTGGCGGATGATCCTCGAATGTTGAAGAACTCTGAATATGGCGGAAGACCTTCAATTGTTGTTGAAGAACTTGAAGGCTTGTTTGTTGCTTCTCAGATATTCTTTTTGTTGAAGAACTCCGGATTTGGCGGATGATCTTCGGTTGTTATTGGAGATGTCTTGGAGACTTCTTTGTTACTCCATCAATCTTCTCTGTGGTGGTTAGACAGAGGGATTCATGCTTTCTCCCCATCTTTTTCACCAATTGTTGTTGTTGTTATATTGAACTCCCGGATATAGGGGAAGAACTTGACTTTTAGTTGATTTCTCCCAGATATGGAGGAAGATCTTGACTTTTGGTTATTTTATCCCGGATATGGCGGAAGAGCTTTCACTTTGATGAAGACTTGAAGGAATACCTTCAATCTTCTAATTGAAGGACTTCAACTTTTCGGAAGATCTTCAATGTTGAAGACGATCTTTCATGGTGCTTTGAAGCTTTTGACGTTCTTCATCTTTTTGAAGAACTTTGGAATTTCCCCGAAGATCTTCGAGTGTTGAAGGAAACTTTGTCCGATGATCTTCGGGTGTTGAGGATGCCTTTTGTTCTTCTTCCTTTCTTGAAGAGCTTTGAGATTTCCTTGGAAGATCTTCGTTGCTTTGGTGTTGTTGTGCTTGAAGCTTTTTCTTCCGGTCTTCAATCACCACTTCTTCGGTGTGTTGATGATTCCACCCAAAATCTTCATTGTGTTTGATGATTTCACCAACTTCTCCAATGTTGATACTTGCACCAACTCCGTGTTGCTAATGCTTTTCGATCTGCTCGCCTTTCTTGACTTTGGGTTGATCTTTAAGTGTTGAAGACGCCTTGTTGAATAACTCCGTCTTTGTGTTGATCTTCAAGTGTTGAAGACTCCTTGTTGAAGAGCTCCTCCTTTGTGTTGATCATCAAGTGTTGAAGACGCCTTGTTGAAGAGCTTCGCCTTTGTGTTGATGTTCAAGTGTTGAAGACGCTCCTCGATCGTCTTGGCTTTCTTGAAGAACTTCGAGGAATTCTTGGGAGATCTTCGAGGCTTGAAGATGCTTTATGCTTTTCCTTCGGTTTTGTTCTTCATCTTTTCTCCTTGTGCTTCTTCTACTGTGTGTCTTCTGTGTTTCTGTGTGTTTTTGCAATGACCAAGACCTCCTATTTATAGTGGTAGATGAGAGCCTTTGAATTGATATGCACTTAATGCGTTCACACTCATTTAATGCTTCCAGACTCCTGATTGATTTGCATTTAATGCGTCTAGACTCTTGATTGATTTGCAGTCGATACTCTTGATTGATTTGCATTTAATGCATCCAGACTCTTGATTGATTCTAACCATATTTAGAAGATTGACATTTATTACAAATCAATCAAATTAATTACTAATTTATTTTAGCGATTTGATTTGAATAATTGTATATTACTTCCTAATATTTTATATAGGAAATAATAATAAAATAAATTTGATTTTAGGATATATATATAGTACGTGACATATTTAATATGTCACATAAAATTTTTATACTTACAGAGCCTCCACATGTTCGTCTTGCTGAGCACCATCTGGTGCATCGAGATCCAGGCCCTGGTGGGACAATCGACGAGGCCTTAGTCTATCCCTTTTCTCAACTTAATAGAGAGGGTGTTGACTTTGTGAAGATAGATGAGTCTGACCCAGAGAGGCTCGAGGAGCATCAGCTCCAGCTGAGGACCCGATCTGGGCAGGTGGCTGCTCAAGAAGGTAGGCCACACAAGAGAGGTAGGTTTGCTGCTCAACCTGAAGACCAGTACTTTGAAAACCTAGAAAAAGAAGCTCCAGTCGAGCAAGATCAGTTGTCCAAGATGACCAACAAAGTATTATCTGCTGTTGTAAGTTTTTTACTTACTTTTATTTTGCCTTTCCATTCTGATATCATTTCTCACATGAGATATATGCTGTGCAAGGGACCTGAGTTAGCAATGAGGTCTTGAAGAGGCTTGCTAGAGCTTCAGACACCAAAGAGACCATGAAGAAGAAGATTGCCGAGCTACAAGCTAGCCGGCATAGGCACGAGGACTTAGGAAAGTCAAGGATGAAGAGATCAAATCTCACGAAGGAGCAACTTGGAGCTCGGGAAAATTTGAATTTGCAAAATTAAAGACCAGTGTGTTCTTTGAGCTTCATGCGGCTTTTGACAAACACACTGGGGAAGTCCGAGTTGGAGCAAGTAGTGGCTAAGCTCCGTGGTGAAAAGAATGATCTAGGGTGGCTATTCTGCTTTCAGATTGCATGAGGTGTCCATGAGTATAAGTCTTGAGGCGCTTTCTTTGAGGCCTTAAAGGCGCTGCTGAGCCCTATAATGTGTCATGGATATACCATGGGACTTGGTGAGGCCCGAGTGCAGTTTGCCGACATGGTCATTGATGATCTTCCTCACAGGAGCATGTATAAACCTGGCTCTAGTAAGGTTTATGATGACCGATTGAAGAAGTTCGAGAACGGGGAGGATATTGGCACTAAGTATACAATCCGCCGTTCTCGTCAAGGCTCTGAGCCAACTCATTCTTCTTCAGCACACCTTCCACAAGTGAGCAACAAAAGAATCCAACTCCTAGGACTTAGATTTCCTGGAATTCTGTATTTTTATACTTTACTTTTGAAAAACTTGAAGTTGTAAGCCTGTACAACAATTATCATATATATATGGCATTTTCCTAAGTTCTTGTGATTTTACTTTATTTTACGTACTAACCTGGAGCCTTTTTGAGCATCTTTGAGATGTGGTGGTGTGCCCTTCTGCCCCTTAAGTATGTCATGCCTTAACCTTTGTTGTTTTGGATGACATACTTATTCATTTAGAACTGTCTGACTTGTAGATTTTAGATCGAATTGTCTGTCCTGTAGACTTAGGGAGTTTGCCTTTGCAAACTTGTTGAGTCTGACCTGCAGAGCTCAAGTTGATTTGTCCGTCTTGCAAACTTACGGTGTTTGCCTTTGCAAACTTGTTGAGTCTGACCTGCAGAGCTCAGGTCGATTTGTCTGTCCTGCAGACTTAGGGAGTTTGCCTTTGCAAACTTTGTTGAGTCTCGACTGTGAGAGCTCACGTCGATTTGTCTGTCTTGCGGACTTAGGAGATTTTCCTTTGCAAACTTTCTTGAGTCGACTGCAAAGCTCGGATCGAATTGTCGGTCCCTGAGACTTAGGAAGTTTGCCTTTGCAAACTTCTTGAGTCGACTGCAGAGCTTCGATTTGGAGTTGTTTGTCTGCAGAATTTATAAATTTGTCCTGCAAACTTAATCAAACAATGCATACATATAATGAAAATAAACTTTATTGATGATCTCGAAGTCGATTAAATCTAAAAGGAAATAAAAGAAAGAAATGCACAAGTCGGAATCTAGACATAACATTTTCACTCTCTATAGACTTTATAAATTTGTCCTGCAAACTTAATCAAACCATGCAGACATATAATGAAAATAAACTTTATTGATGAGCTTACCTTGAGGACCCTGTCTACTCACTATATTCTTCCTCAGCACCAGATCTCCTTCTTTGAAGTAAGAGTGCTTAACTTTGGAGTTATAGTATTGAGAAATCATTTGTTTATACTTGGCCATTCGATGAAAGCCACATCCTGGGTTTCCTACAGATCATCTTTAGAGTGTGCGAGTTCGGTTTCTCGATCTGCCTCTGTATAAAGTTCTAACCGAGGTGAGGGGAGACCAATCTTTGCTGGGATCACTGCTTCACTTACATAAGCCAAAGAGAAAGGTGTTTCTCCTGTGGCCGAGTTCGGAGTAGTTAGGTATGCACATAGTATATTGGGCAGATGTTCTACCCAATTTTCTCCTTCTTCTTCTAGCCTCTTCTTCACACCTGTTTTGATCTGCCTGTTAGTTGTTCAACCTGACCTTTTGCTTGAGGATGGCCAACGGATGTGAAGTGCTACTTGATGCCCACTCGGTGCACCAACGCGTTGGGAATGAAGCAAGTGTTGCTGCCCTAGCCGTAGGAGTTTATTTTCTTTCATTGCCTAGTGGGCTAGTACTAGCATTAAATAACTGTTATTTTGTTTCTGCTCTTACGAAGAGCATTATTTTTGTTTCTACATTGGATGTTGAAGGATTTTCTTTTACGTTTAAGAATAAATGTTGTTCTTTTTCACGTGATGGAATATTTTATGGTACTGGCAAACTTGACAATGGTCTCTACATATTAGATATGAATGTTGATACTTAATATAAACAACAAGAAAGCTAAAAGAAGCGACTTGAACGAATCCTACTTGTGACATTGTAGACTTGGCCATATAAATAAGAATCACATTTCTCAACTCTATAAAGATGGAATGTTGGATCACTTCGATTACGAATCATTTGATACATGCGAGGCTTGTTTACTTGGCAAGATGACAAAGTCACTGTTTAGTGGCAAAGGGATAAGATCCAACGAATTGCTTGAGCTCATACATACTGATGTCTGCGGCCCAATATCAATTCAAGCCAAAAGAGATACTCTTATATCATCACCTTCACTGATGACCATTCTCGTTATGGTTATGTATACTTAATGAAGTATAAGTCTGAAGCCTTTGAAAAGTTCAAGGAGTTCAGAATTGAGGTGGAGAAACAGCTAGGTAAAGAAATCAAGACACTTCGATCCGATCGAGGTGGAGAATATAGAAGGAGAGTTTCAAGACTACTTAAAGAAGAATGAGATTCTACTGAATGGACCCGCCTGAATGCCTCATATGAATGGCAAATCTGAGAGGAGAAACCACACCTTGTCGGACATGGTGCGATCCATGATGAGCTATGAAGTTCTTCCAAAATCATTTCGGGGGCATGCTCTCGAAACAACATCTTACACACTTAACCGAGTTCTATCAAAGGCGGTTTACTCTACCCCCCGTCACGAGGTATGACATAAGAAGAAAGCGAGTCGACATATCTTAAACCTTTGGATTGTCCGACTTATGTGAAGCGGATGATGCCCGATAAATTAGAGGCCAGATCTAACAAATGTCTGTTTGTGGGTTATCTTAAAGAAACTAGAGGATACCAATTTTACCATCCAGGAGAACAAAAGGTGTTTGTCTCCAGTAATGGCCACTTTCTAGGGAAAGAGTTTATTCTAGAGAGGGTCAGTGGGAGTAAGATTGATCTTGAAGAAATTCAAGAACCACTTACGGACGATAGTCAGTTGATGGAAGTAGAGCAGACACTACATACAGATGAGGTGCAAATGCACCGCTTCTGAGAACACTGAGACACCTTGAAGATCTAGTAGGGAAAGTCATGAACCCGAGAGGTGTACTGGCGTATATCTAATGGAAGATGTGGACCTTAAAACTTACGAAGAGGTGTTGATGAGACATGACAAAGAGAAATGGCCAGAAGCCATAAATTCTAAAATGGAATCCATGAAAGACAACCAAGTTTGGAACTTAGTTGATCCACCTGAAGGAATTGTCCATATAGGGTGTAAATGTGTCCTTAAGACAAAGGCCCGACATGGATGGCAATGTGACTACCTACAAGGCAAGGTTGGTGGCAAAATGGTTTATAAGCAAAGACAAGGAGTTGACTATGATGAAACCTTTTCGCCATTAGCTATGTTAAAGTCCATTAGAATTTTGCTTGCTATTCTTTGGTAGATGGATGTGAAAACGGCTTTCCTTAACGGGAATCTGTTGAGGAAGTGTACATAACACAACCAGAGGGTTTCTGGCTGATGATCTTTGGGATGGTGTGCAAATTGCAAATGTCCATTTATAGATGAAGTAAGCTTTTCGGTGTTGGAATTTCCATTTTTATGAAACTATCAAACGGTTTGATTTCATCAAGAACGAAGATGAGCCGTGTGTTTACAAGAAGGTTAGTGGGAGTGTCGTAGTTTTCGTAGTGCTTTATGTGGATGACATATTGCTCATAAAGAATGATATTCCTATGTTACAGTTGGTTAAAGTTTGGTTATCCAAGAACTTCTCTATGAAGGACTTGGTAGAAGCAGCCTATATTCTAGGAATCAAGGTCTATAACGATAAATCTAAGAGGTTGTTTGGTCCATCACAATCCACATATATAGACAGGATGCTAAAAATTCAGCATGGAGAAATCCAAGAAAGGATTCTTTCCCATGACACATGGGGTCTACCGATAGAATGAAATATGTCCTAAGGCGGAGGAAATGGCACATATGAGTAGGATCCCTTATGCTTCGGCAATCGGGTCCATCATGTATGCCATGTTGTGCACAAGACCGGATGTCTCGTACCCTCCGAGTATGACTAGCAGGTACCAGGAAAATCCAGGTGATGGTCACTAGATTGCAGTCAAGAATAATCTCAAGTACATGAGACATACTAGGGACATGATCCTGGTTTTCAGGAACAATGATTTGGTATTATAAGGTTACATAGATGCCTATTTTCAAACTGACAAGGATGTCTTGAAGTCACAGTCTGGATTTGTTTTCACGCTTAATGGCGGAGCAGTTAGCTGGAAGAGTTCCAAGCAGAAGACTACTGCAAACTCTACAACGGAAGCAGAGTATATAGCAGCCTCGGAGGTGGCAAAGGAAGCGGTTTGGATGAAGAAGTTCATTACTGAACTTGGTGTGGTTCCCTCCATTAAAGGTCCAGTGACACTATACTGTGATAATAACGGGGCAATTGCTCAGTCAAAGGAACCAAGGTCTCATCAGAAGTCCAAACATGTACTACGGTGCTATCACTTGATTCGAGAGATAGTTGATAGATGAGATGTAAAGATAGAGAAAGTTCACACGGATGATAACTGATGACGCTCTAAATAGTACCAATATTTATACCTATATTCACCCCGAATTCTGCTCAAGAGAGGATAGATAGGCTCGTTATTGCTTAGAATATATGTCAAATGCTATGTGAGTGTTTCCAGGATCGTAATTCTGCATCTATGCTATTTTCCCGATGTTTTGGTACTGTTTTGTCACGTTTTGTGTGTTTTATAGGATGTGCCAAATCTGGAGCAATGGAGAACGGATATGGACCAAAAGAAGTACATTCGGCCAAGTGATTGAAGTCCAATAAGAAGACTGTAGAAGAAAAAGAAGAATAGAAGGCCCGGTAACACGAGGGTTAGGCCCGGTATACCGGCATTTTGTGGAACATGAAATTGGTTATGCCGTATTATCTAAGTCGGTTAGGGTTTTAAAGAGTCTTAAGTCGGTCATTGTATCTGTATAAGGCCACAATTATAGAGTTCTTCATAAGTTTTGAGAAGTTTTGATAAGCACTCAATTATATTCAATTTTACTATACAATTATTATGAAATAAAGTTGTCTTGAGCTTTGGAGAGTTGTTTTTGGTTTCCTCCCTTCTTCCATCATCTCTAGCTTGAGTAGATCGAGCTAGATCTCCATTGTTGAAGGTATGAAGCTTGGAACATTCCTTTTGTCTTCAATATGGTAGATCATTCGTATTTATGTGTTTTAGTTAATCTTCATGTTTAATAACCCCATAATTTACTTATTTTAATCGTACTGAGCAATGTAGATCCAGAAATTAGGAAAAGCTGCCCCCAATAAACCGGTGGTCTATACCGGTTTACCAAGGCATATTTTAGAAAACCTAAACTGGGATTCATTACAGTTACGTTGACCGGCAGGAATAATTAAAACGAATAATAGGTCTAGCCAATCTAATATTCGTAATTTTTAAATTAACATGAAGGACCACAAGTGAAGTGTTAATTAGGACATAGTCTTGATGGACCCACAAGAGCGTCTTTGGTCAATGTCGGCAAATTTGTCTAGGCGGGTTAGCGGTATGAGGTAACGCTCAATATCGGCGATTCTAGTTCTTTTACGCGTATGTGCTATTACAGACCAATTAACGAGGGTAGCTTGCGTATAGATTGTCTCTTGCCATTGTCGGAGTAGATAGGAGTAGGAATTGCACCGTGGTGATAAATATGATAATAATCATTAAAAGCTCGTGATTAATCTAAGGATATTATGTGGGGAATTAAACATAACGATTAACTAATCCAAGTTACTAGATCGGTGAGGAGAAGGAGAGGTATACCATGTTTGTTTTCTTTTACGTTCTTGTTGGTCAATGACCACCTCTATGTTGCTTCTTAATTAGGTTAGAATCGTTTATATGTATAAGTTGCATTGTCTCTGTGGGATCGACCTTGACTCGCATTTACTATACTACGATGTACCTAGTATTCTTGCTAGTAATATCGACGTTAGTGACTTACATGCGATCAAGATTTTTGGCGCCGTTGTCGGGGACATGGCCAATTTTTAAATATAAACGTTTTAATTCTAATTAAGAAGTCATTTTCAGTTTATTTTATTTGATTTTGAGTCTTGAGTCGTTATGCATCAATCCTACACATGTTAAACTGCCATAATTAGAAAATTCAGGGCCGGTATCCCGAAGGTAACCTCCGAGTTACCGAGGCCTGGAAAATCGGTTTCTGAACAGTTTCTGTTATTCTGTGTAATTCCTAGTTGATTTTAGTTAGTAGGTCCGCAACAGTTGGGATCACACCCAGCTGAAGCGGAAGTTGCTAACATTTTCCTTGTTTTATTTTGTCTTTTTGCAGATTGATCAGAACACGTCGGAAATTCGATCGATTCAGTGTTGAAAATGCACACACAAGTCAAACAATATGCCTAGAACAATATTGAACATCACACCGATTTCCTTGTATCCCGGAACTGAAGCACGAGATCATTATGAGACTATAAAGAAACGGTTGGAAAAAGAGGAGAAAACAATCAAGCAAGAGCCTGAAGTTGACCTGAAGGAGTATAGCGCGTATCGTCCGGGTGAGTTTCCTTGTGAACTAATTGAAATATCATCTTCAGATCATGATTCTGATGATCCTGAAAAGGATCCTGACACGATGTTTTTCGAGCCACGAGGATTACAGACTTAGACACCGTGGTGAAGTTAGGAGACCCTGGCACGTTCAGACTCCCAATTTCTGTTAATGGAATATCCGTAGGATTAGGTCTCTACGACTCTGGCTCGAGTTGCAATATTCTTCCTTTTTCCCTCTGTCAAAAGATAAAACTTCCGGTCGTGATGAATCAAACCAGGACCATGACCTTCGTAGATAGAACCAGAGAGACATGTCTGCTGGTTTGCTTAAGAAATGCATAATTAAGGCAGGAGGGTTCACGTATCCTATCGACTTTACGGTCATAGATGTACCTGAAGATCCTAGTGCCCCAATTCTCTTAGGACGACCTTTCTTAGCAACGAGCAGGGCGGTTATGGATTTTGATAAGGGGAGATTACTTTAAGGATGAATAATGATGTTGTATCTTTTAGGATCTTAGAACCCCTAGAAATCCGACCGGAGAGTTGTAAAATGACGTAGGCTTCAGGAAAGGTGGAGATCTTGGAGATTAAGTGGCATAAGAATAGAAAGGTTGTCATAGAAACCGTTGAGCAAGAGTTTTGAGACTAATCTGAGAGAAAGAGAAGATAAGGACCACGACAAGATGCTCACGAAAGCCAGTCCTTCCGTGTTGCATAGTGAACAGGTCGAGTTAAAAGTGGAAAACGTGGAGTCCTTGGGTTCAAAGTCTAAATCTCGATGCAGAGGCAAACCTGGCACACAAGCTAAGAGAGAAAGACGTGCTAGGGAGAGGGCTCAAAAATGTTCTTTAAAAGTGCAAACCTCTGGGGCGAAAGTTTGGCGAGTTAAAGCTCCAACCCTTGATTGATCGAAGATCTGAAGAAAGTCGAGCAGGCGACTATAAACTCAGAATTATTTCTTCAAACCCTTAGGTAGTTTAGGATTGAATAAAAGTAGCCAGATGAAGGGACGAGCTTTTTTTCATCCTACCACAAACATAGGCTTGAAACCGAATGGTTGTGGAAAGGTTTTTTACCTCGTTGCGGATTTTAGTGAAGTAGGTTAGGTTTTGAGTCGGAAATAGTAATTGAAGAATGAACGGGTAGTCAATTTGAGGTCAGAATTGAGCAGACATGTTGAGTAAGAAGTGCATCAAAGGCAGATAAAAAATCTAGGGAAAAGATACCCCCGGTATCTCGAGGGTAACCTCCGGGTTACCGAGGCTTGATTTTCAGATTTCTGAACGTCAGTTTATAAAGCTGAATTTTTAGAGACACGTGGAGGACACACGTTGCACCAGATACGTCCAGTCAACAGAAACCGAACCATTTTCCCCTCTTTTCAAATTTTTCATCCTTTCTTACACTCCACCATAACTCCACCTCAATCCCATCAATCACATCCTCAAATCCCTCACCCTAATAACTTCTCTACCCACAATCTCACTAAAACCATCCACATTCACTCCATTATTCCTATTTAAACAACCCCTTCATCACCATTATCATCATTCTTATCATTTTCATCTCTTTCATTCACCAAACTTCTTCCATTTTGTTTACGACTAATTTTATGGTTTTTATCGAGTTGTTTTGTAACATTATCTCCCGTGTTTTAGTGATTTTTATAGAAAATCACTCGCCAAAAGGATAAACTGAGCAAATGATGTTTAAAGATAATAAATTGCAAAAGTGGCTGATTTATGTGTTCTTTGTTAGGTGTAGTGCCCGAAAGACAATTTGTGTAATTGTTTTTAGTAATGGATGACAGATTTTATCTCACCTTATTACTTGCTTTGTGCTTCTAAATAATACACTGCTGCAAACCCTATGTATATCAGTATGTAACCGCTTAACTCAGTGTATGGCATGCACGTGAGGATTGAGTTAGTGGTGATATACTTAAATCTGATAGTCCGTGGTGAACTTAATCGAGTTTAGGGTCTCTTGATTAAAACACCAATAATGCGCCTGAACACCTTAGGGTGTGATAGTCTTATCCGGATTTGTCGGTGAGGGTACCTACGCTGGGCATTTATATATGATGGCATTCATATAGATTTGGACCGATTTAATCTGAATTTCTCGGTATAATTCCGTGTAATCGAGGAATCTTATTAAATCATTAGATGATCATATATGGATCAACTTTAAATCTGAGGTGATCACGTGGTGTCGCTTGTCCCGGGTAGTGTGTGATGTGTTAGTTACGGTTCACTTTAATATGTGTTCCAAGCCACTTCTCATTGGCACTATCTCGAGGATGAGTGAGTAGTTTCGATTTTCACAGACATGGAATCCATTCCTTCTGCGGGAAGTGAGAGAGACAGTCCCCTTGTTTGTTAGCCCTATGAAAGTGATCGATCCCGGAGTTCACATTTGACTAATTAGCTACTAGTCGATATGTGTGCTAATTGATCATTGGGGGTTGATGGTAAATAAGGATAATATATTTCGAGTCGGGTTAACGGAGACTTCCCACTCAGAATGGACAGTCTATGGAGGGTTAATCCGTATGTAGTGATTATATCAATGGACGCTTATTCACTCTATGGGTTGAGTATAAGTATACATCTATAATCGGTAGAGTTCAGTTTCGGGTTTATGGTGGCGTAATCCCGGAATTAATAATTAATGTACTTATTCATTCGATGAATAATTAATTATTGGAGCTACTCTGGTTATAGGTCCATGGTCCCCGATGTGGCTTCTCTGTAATTCGGATGTTTTTCTGCTTTTGGGCCTCATTGATAATTAATTGGTATTGGGCTAATTAATTGATATGCAAAATATTATTTAGTTAAATAATAATATAATACTGTGAAAAGACATTTTCGCGCCTAAACCCTAGTGTGTGGCGCCCCTAGCTATTAAAAGGGCAAGAATTGATTTTCTTGTGTGATTAATTATTTACTTGTTAAATAATTAATTAATAAAAGATAATTGATTTGTAATTGATTGATTGATTAATCACAATCTTTTATAAATGGAATTATCCTTTATTGTGATTTCTTTTAATTATTTATTTAATTAATTAGAAACTTGGAGCCAAGATTTACTCTCCTATATAAAGAGAGTTCTTCCAAGACAAATGGGTGTGCAAAATTTCGCCCCCACACTAGAATAAAGAGAGAAAAATTTGTTTCTTGTCTTGGGTTTTTGGTTGAAATATAAAGGAGGTTTCAAACTCAGGATCGGTGTCCACCAACCAACCGCTTTGGAGAAACACATTGGAAGATCTTGGCTTCTCTTCCCACTATTGGTAAGATAAACTTAACCCCTTGTAGTAGTTTAAGTCCTTTAATTATGTATTGTGATGTATGAATCGTGATCCATCATTTGCGCATAGATCTAACTCGTTTAGATCTAAGAACCCGCATCCTTCATGTGGTATCGGAGCCAGGTTCCACGATTTATATATTCATAATCGTAATTAAACGATTTAAAGAGTGGAATTGCATGTAGGTGATATTTTACTTATTATTATGCATTAATAATTTTTAAATTGCTATGGTTGAAGAGATGGATTGGGGTTGGCACCGTTTTCCCGTTAGATCTATTGTAAACTCATATAAACGATGAAAATTCGTTCATATGAGTATAGGAAATTATGTAATTTATGTATTATTGCAATTTTAATTTCCAGAAAATAGATCTGTACATTAGCTGTTTAGTATTTTCGTTTTTTCCGTTGTTTGAGCCGTTAAAACGAAGATCCCTCCGGTCAGAATCAAGATTGGAATTTGATGAACAATCCCACAAAATTTGGCGTCGATCAGAGTCCGTTTGGGTTTCCGTTCGTTCCTGCGAAGTGGCTGCTGTAACAGAAAAACGCAGGATTCACAGAAACCCTAACTGTGACTTCTTCGATTTTCTGGAAACAATTGGACCGTTCAAATTAAAATCCGACCGGTCAGATCGATAATCATGGAGTTCTGGACGTGAGATAAAATTTTCAGGACGATCGGGATTCATCTTCATCCCCGATCGATCTCAGGAAGTATATGATGCGCTGCTGTGAGAGTCTGTTTCAGCAGCAAGTTGGGCGGCTCACTGAGGATGATTGACAAGTCAAAGCTCCGATCCGACCGTCCATCTTGAAGTCCGAAGAATGAAGATCAGATCTGGAAAGTTTCATCCCGATCCAAGTTCGTTTGATATGCCGATCGTCAAAATTCTTAACAGCTGCAGATTAGGGTTTTAATTTATTTTCGAATAGATTAGTTCTAAGTGCTTAAATCCGGTCCATCTCGGTGTTTATTTTCCGCACTAGTATACATGTATAGATTGTATGAGTAGAATCGGAAAATTGCCATGACATGCATCATATCATGAATTCCACTCCATATGCATACATGTAGAAATTAATTCGAGGAATTAGTTAGGCATGTATAAAACACACGATTAGTTTTAATTAATTGTTTGATATTAATTAGAAACTAATTAGGTAAAACCGAGGAACACGGGTTTTTTCAATCGTCGAGGTTGGGTGATGGATTCTCGGTGAATCCCACTCTGCGAAAGCATAAGGAGTAAAATCCCGAAACCTCGTGGTTAAGGTGTTGGATTCTCGGTGAATTCCACCTTACCTAAGACGAGATTACGTTTTTGTTCCGTAGTGTCTACGTGAAAGTTTGATGTTTAAGGATTGGATAATCACGGGCAAACAGTTGAAAGTGGTTTAACCACGGTTGGGTGGTCAACGAGTAGCTACGGCTCGATTGACTTCACCTCCACGTGTGGCGTTTGCACCGGGTCTTGCAAGGCTGAGCCATCCGAAGAGCCACTACGGCTCAACGGAGCTCCCCTAGTCTTGACCCGTCCGACGGTCACATATGTTCTAACGAATAGGTCGGGTGGGTTAGCCCACATAACCGACAACATTCGGGCCTGTGATTTATTGTTCCTTAATGTAACGTCAAGTCCAAAAACGTGATCGAAGAAACCCACCACTTTTTCAAAATATTGAGTGGGAGCGGGAGAGGCGACGGCCGACCCCACGCCTCTACTGTTGACACAAGCAACGTGAGAGAATGGTGACGCCTCGTGCCGTCTCGGGACCGCCTCCCAAGGAAGGCCTTCACCGCTATCAAAATTCAAGGCTTGATCTCCGAAAGGATAGGATTTTGGGTACTCGTCGGGTCACCGACCGACCCTAAGGCGGCACACACTGGGTCTACCTAAAAATCGGAGACAAGAGGTCACACTCATAAAGGGTATTTTTGGTAGTACCTTGGCTGAATTAGGAAAGGTGATTGACGATCACAAATGAGATGTTCGATTCTCAATCGATCTTCAATATTAATCGAAACCTCTTTGACCTACCCTAAGGCGGCACCGAGGCATTAGATTAAATCCTTGGAACGGTAGGATAGACTATAAGTACTTAGTTTATGTTCCTAAAATTTTAGTAGTGTATGATTTGGATTATTTTTTCATCAATTTTATTTTACAATTATATATATATCTCTAAGGTGCTAGATCGCTAGTGTAAAATTGACTGGTAATGACTTCGTTAAAAAGTGGTAAGTAACTAGAACGTTGTATTTATTAATCTCACATGCGATTAATTTTTCGGAAGAGATATTTCTCTTGAAGCCTTCAAAACTTAAGTGACGTAAATAGGCATGTCACTTGCATCACACTCGTCGTGCGAGCGAGAGACAACCGTAGTTAGTTTGAAAGATGATTGGGACGACAAAATTCTTCTAGTGAATTTTAATTGTGTAGTGTCTACACGAGAAATTTTCTAATAGAAAAATTGGAGAATCATAAATTTAAGTGTCGCTAGTTAGACGGTATTTGGAACCGATAAACTAGTAGGAGCTTTTATCTTATGTTTTTCTAATTTATTAGAAAATTAGTCCGACTGGGTAACGCTTTTATTAGACATCCCACAGTTCACGAGTAGTGTCTACTCAATTGAACTGCTAGTTCAAGACTATTTCCTTTTAAGGAAAGTTGAGAATGAGAAAGAATGTCTATAAGTGTTAATCATCTTAACTAAAGTTTTGAGGCTAAACCGAAACATTAATTAAAGAAAGTATAGGATAAGGAAAGTGATTTCGGATCACTAACCAATGAATCCTTAGCTACTTTCTTAACCGAGTAACTTGACTCGGTAGCTTAGTTCTTTGGGAGAACAAGGAAGCTGTGCATTAACGATTAATAGAGTAACAACGGGCAGTAATTTCAGCTATAATAGTGGGAGTGATATAAGGAAATGAATTTTGATTCTATCCTTGAATATCATAGAAAATTTATTTTTTTTCTTACATGTGATTCGTTGAAACAAATGGATTCACTTTCTCTGATTTGCCTTAAACAAAGTGAAGATGACATTTGTGTGTGCGAATCTGTGACTGACTTTTGTTTGATAAAGACGAACCACCAAGAAAAGTGAATAGGTATGTGTAAGACGCCTAAAACTATTAAAGGTAAAAGGTTTCCGTATTAAGATAAACGACCCTTCAATATCTATTAATTAGTGCATATATCCTAGAGATAAGACTCGATGGATGGCTAAGGGTGATTCCTATCTCCCGCCTAGAACACTATCTCAAAGGAACAATGACTCGATTTCCTTTCAATCGGAGAGGGTAATAGATTTGAAGGGTAACATAGCTTGTTCATCATGACCTTCGGGTCTAAAGTGAGAGACACAAGCTAGTGGGAGTTTTTGAGTGGTGACATTTTGTCGATAACTACTCGAAACGCGATTTAGTTTATCAAAAGAATACGAGGAGGAGTCTCTCGATTTTAGCAGAGAATAGAGTATTCCATGCTCATAAATAGGCTATAGCATAGTCTTGGGGTGATGCTCACCGCCTCCTAGTGGAATGTTTCTCACCGAGAAAGAAACCATAGACTTGCCTCGATATAGTTATTAATGTGCTACAATACATCGTTAAACTCGATTAAGATAATTGGTTGCAAAATAACGGTTAACATTATTATGTAAACCGAGAAGTCTACCTAGAAGATGCTAGTGAATTTATGGATAAGGAGTGAATTCGGTTCACACCACTTCCGTAAATGTAGGCATTTAGCATTTAATGCTTGAAGGTAGGATCGAGATTTTGCTCATACGCTTGATTGTGATTTGTTCGTGAAATATCTTAATGCGTCGAGTGAAGGTTGGTTATAAGATTCTTGAGATCGAAAGTGACGGTTGAATCTATCACAAGCCTTCCGATAGAATCTATAAGTAACAGCCTTAAACCTTGGAGTATGGTTACCCAAAGGTAGTTACTATCTGATTTAATCAGACCACGTCCAACATCGGTTGTTGGTGATTACACTGATAAATACTACTAGATCAGAATGTCAATCCACCCAAAACGCAGTGGGAGTATGGTTTAACCGTTGACCCATTGTTGTTTTGTGGACTTTATAGTCTCTTTGGGGTGATTGATAACTGTGGCTCTTTGTGGGTCTGTATAGGATTCTGATCAGAGAGGTTGGTTCGAAAACCTTATCCCTGTGAATGGAATTTTTGTACTCCAGTTTTGTTCAGTCTATTGTAGAACCACCTGAGTGTCTCAGGCCCAGTGGGAGCAATTGGATCTACATGGAAAAGAGTCGAATGAATTGGAAAGTTTAAACTTTCAGCGCAAAGTTGAGTGGTATAGGGGTGATTCCCTGACAACTAGAGAGTTAACCAGACCTTGAACTCTCTCACCACTCGGCCTTGCTAGATTTCGTTAGAAAGCGTAAAAATAGGGTGATTCCTCGAGACTTTCTTGCCGAACAACGGAATCGAATTCATTTAAACGAAGGGTTTTAGCTAAGAATGAATAACGGATTCGTTACAAAGCGTAAGATAAGGGTGATTCCCTAAGACCTTTTTTAAGAGACTAACGATATCTTAATTCATTCGTAAAGAACCTTTGGTAGGAGGTCGCCATGGCTTATATCCTTTGTGGATTTAAGAGAACCTCTCGGTCATTTAAAAGTCACATGTTTTAAAATATGTGGATTTGACCAAAATATTGATAAGTCTTTCGTAGATCTGGATATCAATATTGGTAAAGTAGTAGTATTAGTGTTCATGAATGATAACACTCAAACGGTTGGAAACAACATGTGTGTGCTATCTCAAGTCGGAAATCGACACGCCAAGATTCTCTCGGATGAGAATTGGACTATGTTCTAAGAATCGATTCGGTCAAATTCACGAGAATGAGTCATTGGCTATCCCATCGATCTTATTGAATAAGATGATTATGCATATATGGTTGCAAAGATTCATCGAGAGTTGTCCTACCCTACCTCTCGTGAATGATTCTCCAAATCTTCGGATAAAGAGAAAATGGGATAGAGTCTCTCTTGGATAACGGCAAGTCAGGTTGTCACAAGTCAATGGTAGTCGAATCTCGGATTCGAGCATAAAATAGCGGTTTAGTACGTCCTCAAGCATCGTTAGAGAACGAGGAAACATATGCTTGTATATTCAGGTGCAAACTTGAATATGGTTGACTACACTGATTCTGACTTGTAGTCAGATTAAGGATGATCATTACGTTGATCTCGGGCTCAGTGTTTACTCATAGTGCTTAGAATTTCCTTTTTGGTCTGGGAGTAATTCCAGGTCTGATAAGCCGATATCACTTCATTGTGAAAACAGTGAAGAGATAGCTTAGAAGGATCTTCTCGGTCACCAGAGGTCAAAAGCATATTGAGAGAGAGTACCGCCTGATTGGAAGGACCGGCGACGTTTCAATCCTAAAGATCGTCTCGAGTCGACAACCTAACTAATCAGTGTACCAAGTCGAGTGCTTGGAGGGTACGGCATTGATGGATATGTCTCATCTGCTTTTAGAGCAAGTGGGAGAGTGTTGTGAATAAGATGAGAAAGGGTGTGCTCTAAAAACAATCATTACTTGTCATTTCGTGCAAGTGGGAGATTGTTAGGTGTAGTGCCCGAAAGACAATTTGTGTAATTGTTTTTAGTAATGGATGACAGATTTTATCTCACCTTATTACTTGCTTTGTGCTTGTAAATAATACTCTTTGCAAACCCTATGTATATCAAGATGTAACCGCTTAACTCGGTGTATGGCATGCACGTGAGGATTGAGTTAGTGGTGATATACTTAAATCTGATAGTCCGTGGTGAACTTAATCGAGTTTAGGGTCTCTTGATTAAAACACCAATAATGCGCCTGAGAACACCTTAGGGTGTGATAGTCTTATCCGGACTGTCGGTAGAGGTACCTACGTGGGGCATTTATATATGATGGCATTCATATAGGATTTGGACCGATTTAATCTGAATTTCTCGGTATAATTCCGTAATCGAGGAATCTTATTAAATCATTAGATGATCATATATGGATCAACCTTAATCTCGAGGTGATCACAGTCTTTGCTTGTCCCGGGTAGTGTTTGATGTGTTAGTTACGGTTCACTTTAATATGTGTTCCAAGCCACTTCTCATTGGCACTATCTCCGGATGAGTGAGTAGTTACGATTTTCACAGACATGGAATCCATTCCTTCCTCGCAGGGAAGTAGAGAGACAGATCCCCTTGTTTGTTAGCCCTATGAAAGTGATCGATCCGGGAGTTCACATTTGACTAATTAGCTACTAGTCGATATGTGTGCTAATTGATCATTAGGGGTTGATGGTAAATAAGGATAAGATATTTCGAAAGTCGGGTTAACGGAGACTTCCCACTCCGTAATGGACACGATCTATGGAGGTTAATCCGTATGTAGTGATTATATCAATGGACGCTTATTCACTCTATGGGTTGAGTATAAGTATACATCTATAATCGGTAGAGTTCGATTTCGGGTTTATGGTGGCGTAATCCCGGAATTAATAATTAATGTACTTATTCATTCGATGAATAATTAATTATTGGAGCTACGGTTATAGGTCCATGGTCCCCGATGTGGCTCTGTAATTCGGATGTTTTTCTGCTTTTGGGCCTCATTGATAATTAATTGCATTTGGGCTAATTAATTGATATGCAAATATTATTTAGTTGTTATTTGAATAATATAATACACAAAAAGACATTTTTTCGTGGCTAAACCCTAGTGTGTGGCGCCCTAGCTATTAAAAGGGCAAGAATTGATTTTCTTGTGTGATTAATTATTTACTTGTTAAATAATTAATTAATAAAAGATAATTGATTTGTAATTGATTGATTGATTAATCACAATCTTTTATAAATGGAATTATCCTTTATTGTGATTTCTTTTAATTATTTATTTAATTAATTAGAAACTTGGAGGCAACGATTTACTCTCCTATATAAAGAGAGTTCTTCCAAGACAAATGGGTGTGCAAAATTTCGCCCCCACACTAGAATAAAGAGAGAAAAATTTGTTTCTTGTCTTGGGTTTTTTGGTTGAAATATAAAGGAGGTTTCAAATCAAGGATCGGTGTCCACCAACCACCGTTTGGGAGAACACATTGGAAGATCTTGGCTTCTCTTCCCACTATTGGTAAGATAAACTTAACCCCCTTGTAGTACTTAAGTCCTTTAATTATGAATTGTGTCATATAAATCATGATCCATCCGCTGCGCATAGATCTAACTCGTTTAGATCTAAGAACCTGCATCCTTCATTCTTATCGTTGGTTTTATGTTTATTTGGATGTTGTTACACTTTGCAATATTTTGGATATCTTGTAGATGCATATCTTCGGTCTAAAAGAGGTGTTTAGAGGGTTAGAAGAAGATGCCACAAGTTTACGAGTTCAACGGAGCAAATTTTCCTAAGTACTTAAATCGTTACATATTTTCGACGGAGATTTGACCCAGCTTAGAGGCATTTTCAGGAGAGGACTTCTTCATGAAAACTGTAGATATTTGAAAGAGCTTTCCAACGCACTTTGAATTACGTCAATCGGACTTCTACAACTCAAATGGTGGTCAAGTGGCTAATCAATTTGGGTAAGTGGAAAATCCCGAAATATACTCTGTAATACTGACGGCTAATTAGTGCTACGCAAACGAACCGAAATTTGTTTGCGAACAAGCTCGTGTTCGCTCGGTTAAGCTTCGTGATCGTTTGTTTGTGAGAGATAACGAATCGAGCTCAAACTAATAATCAAACTCGTTTTATTAACGAACGAACACGAGCTAAGCTTCATGCGAACGCCAGTTAAGTTCATGAGCCATATATGTATACATTTCATAAATATCCCAGCACACTTTTGAAGTGGAGAAGCCCATGTTTTTTTCCATTTTTTTCCCTCCAGAGAAACCCAATGTTATTTTATTAGAACAATTCCCTATTTCTGAAGCATTAATTTCCCACGACTCCAAACAGCGCCCCTTTGACTACTTAAACTATTCCCACTCCAATTAAATCTAGTAATTTACATCTCATTAATTGTAGAAGACTTGTGTTAAAAAAAATAAAAATTGTAGAAGACTAAAGGTCGTTCACCATTCTCCAACGTTTGAACAAAGTTGAATCAGCCCAAAAAAATGCTCCTAATCCTATATATTCTTTAATTGTATAGTCTACTCCATCTCCATATTTTCAATTTCATATCATCCTTAATTCTGAAGAAGAAGATTATCACTGATTCACTAATTCGTCAATCTTCCAGGTAAGTTTTTCTATGCGCTTAATATCTCTTCACCATTTTTTATTCATAGGACAATTCTGCACAACTATATGATATCTTCTCTATTTTGGTTTTATTGGTAGGATCCATAAACTTGTCCAAATATCTCAGTTTGTTTGATTTGATCAAGGAGATGATACATTCTTTTATGATTTTTTTTGCCATGCATGTTTAGCTTTTAGATCGAGTAAATATTGATTAGAAATTCTTAATCTCTCCTTTTTTTTTCTTGAACAGCAGATTAAGAAATTCTTAATCTCAGCTTTTATATTGAGTAATTAAATATTGATTAGAAATTCTTAATCTCATTTTTTCTTATTGCTTATTTTCGTTTTTTATTGTTGAAATTTTTTCGGTTGTTAAGTAAGCATAATGTGGTGATATATTTTCTTGACTTTTGCTGTTTTTTTGTTCATTGACTATTGAATTTGTGGTGATATATTTTCCTAGCAATCCTAATTCATATATATGATTTATGATTTAATTCTTTATATCAAGTTATGATGGTTTGTTTTAAATGATTACTTCACATAATCTATTCTGTTTGTTTGCTTTTGTGTTCCAGACATGTCAGGTAATGAATCTCATGAAGAAACATATTACAAGAAACAAAGAAAGAAATATTCAAAAGTGTGGGATGAAATGATTGAAGTTAAGCATGGAGACATTGCTAAAATACAATGCAACCACTGTAAAGAAATGTTCACCAAAATACCAGGTGTGGTACAATTATACATTATCAACGCCCACTTGAGAACGCGCTTCAGATGAAATTGTGGTTATGGGAGCAAAAGGAATGAAAACGGCATGTCTTATCTTTTGCCGAGACTAGTACAAGTTGCGAGATGTTTTTTTTGTTCCTTTTCTTTTCATGTACTTCGGAGTTCTTAATTTTGATAAGTACTTTTGATTTAGTTTTAATGATGTTCCAGACTTATGTTATGGTGTATGATGTTTGAGATTTTTCTCTTGTTTATTTTAAATTATGGATCTTGGTGTGCAAATCTTTTTTGTTGTTTCATTGAAATTATGGATATGATGTTTATTTGAGTATTGTTTGAAATTTGGTGCGCAATTCACTGTTTTTTTTCCCAACTTAATAATCTGGGAAAAAATTCTCAAAAAAAAAATTAATCTAGAAAAAAAATGAAGCAGAATAAATACGGATACACGAGCCTAACGAGCCGAGTCCGAATACTACAATGTTATAGCCGAGCCGAACTCAAACAAGATTTTGTGTTTGTTTAATAAACGAACGATCACGAACACGTTCGTTTGGTAAACGAGCTCGAATTCAAACAACAGGTGTTCAGTTCGGTTCGGCTCGTTTACAGCTCTAGGGCTAATCAAAAACGCGTTTTCTGAAGAAGAGTCCTTAATGAAAGTTGTAGAGTTTTCCGAGAGCTTTTTTATGACATTCGGATCATAATTTTTGGAGGTCTACAACTCAAGATATGAATTTTAGAAGTTTTATTCTAATAAATATCTAATCGAACGGACGTCCAGGAGGTCTGCTACAGTGACTGTAGCAGCCGACATACATAATTTTTTTTAGCCGCCTCTCAACTCTATTTAAGCAGCAGCAATACCCAACCCTAAGACAACCAATTCATTCACACAAAATTTAGAGGAGCAGCCGAGCTTTATCAAAAAAAGAAGATGATTTCTTCCCATCCAATGATCACGATTAACATCATGGTTGTTGGCTAAGCACATCGCGGTGGGACAACGGATGAAACCGATCAACATCAACACCAACTAGAGAGATTTTTGCTACATGTTTAGTGAGTAAAGTTATAATTTTTCATCAATTGGATATTGTTTTTTTATCGTTTTTACTGTTCATCGTAGTTACTGTTCATTAGCTTTATTTTTAGCATAAACCCTAGTTTAGTTAATAATTCGTGACATAATCGATTTAATTATTGCACTTTGATCCGATAAACATTCCACTCCCTTAGGACGACCCGTTAACATCCTATACTACGATCCTTATACTTGGGGTGTTGTTTGGTTATAAATTGTAAAACTCGTTTTACCGAACAAGTTTTGGCGCCGTTGCCGGGGAGTCGGTAACGGTTGTCGGATTCTTCTAGGTGCAATTTTTTGTATCGATGCTAATCTCTTTTAGGTGATAATCTAATAGTTACATTTTTATTTTTAGTTTTTTTTTTTTATGTTATTTTTTTAGGACTTTAGACTTTGCCATAGATTTTTATTAGACCTTTATTTTATCATAATTTTTATAGTTTAGATTGTAGATCTTTCATAAGTTTTTCTTCTTTTTATTTTTCTATTTTTCGTATTCACCTGTTAATTTTAATTTTCATATTTTACATTTAGCCTTAGATTTTTCTTTAGATCTTAGATTTTAGCAGCCTTAGATTTAGCTTAGATTTGCCTTAGATTTTAGATCGTATAAATTTGTTGCCTTAATTATTACTATTTTAGGTTTTTATTTTCTTTCCTGCTATTCTTTTCTTTATCTGTTTCGTTTTTCAGTTTCTAAACGGGCGTCCATCCTTTCAGAGCGCGCCGTGCATTCTAAAATCTTCTTTTCGCATCGTTTAAAATTCGATCGACGGCAGCGTCTGAACTACCAAACGCTTCGCCCAAACCTCTAAACGCCCGTTTCTCCCCAATCTGTCTTCGAACGCTGGTTCGATGATCCAACGAGCATCCACTTCCGAATTTCTCTCGAACAGCGTTCACTCATCTTCGACGCCTTGATTCACTCTCTTCAATTGACACTTCTTTTCTCTTCTCTCTTTCTAAACCCTCTAATTTCTCTCTACATTTCGTTCTCATCAACCCTAAGGTTGATTTCTTTCCATTTGCTCTTCCGGTTTATGCAAACCAGGAGCAAGAAGGGACCTCTTATCTTTAATCCCGAGCCTGAGCGATCTATTATCAGGAGAAAGCTCTTTCCCAATCCAGACATCATGGCTAACGAAGTCCCGAATGCAGACCCTCAAGCCCAGATGAATCTGATCCTTCAACAGATGCAAGCAATACAGCAACAACAGAATCAACAAGCTGGCATAAATAATCAGTTTCAACAATTCCGTCAAAACCACTAAACAGCTTAAACCAAGACCCCTATGCTCCCTATCTTGACCAAGACTTCCTGGAAGGGCATAGACCCATTCGCCCTCCAGAAATGGGGCAAGTTAATTTCGATCTGAAAAATGGAGTGGTAGGACTGGTCCAGAATAGTTCCTTTCATGGCACTGCTGACGAAGATCCTCATGACTTCTTGTCCACTTTCGTTCAAATCTGCGAAGCAGGCCACTATCCTGGTGTTGATTCTGAGATTGTCAAGTTAAAACTCTTCCCGTTTGCTCTCAAGGGTGAAGCGAACCGTTGGTTTAAATCTCAGCCCATCATTCTCTCCGCTCCTCGGAATGATGTCAAAAGAGCCTTTGCTCTCAAGTTTGTCTCACTGAGGGACAATCATGGACATGAAAAGGAGATAGCCACATTTGAACAACTTGATGGTGAGAGTGTGGGGAAAGCATGGGAGAGATTAAATCATTGATGAGGAAGTGCCCCAACCATGGATCTGAGAGACATGAGCTACTAGAATTATTCTATCGTGGTGTTACTCAACCCAATAGAGATTTCCTTGATTCAAGCGCCCATGGATCCTTCCTGGGGAGGTGATGATGCCGCTACAGGGTAGTGAAACCATAGCCAAGAATAACATGTGGTCAACTCCAAGGAAAACCAATGTTAATAAGAAAGAATCACGCAAGCAATTGCGAGACTAAGGTGTTAGTTGCTCAAATGGAAGCAATTAGCAAGCGACTAGCCACTTTACAAATGCAAAGAAGAACAAGGCGCCGGATGTGAACTATCTCGGGAATGCAAAGGGAGATGAAATTATGCGAGGAAGTGAATTTCAACGGACCTTCAAAACTCCAATCGAACCGGAATTATTCTCGATTTCAACGTCCCAATGCACCACTGGCCCATCCAATTCTAACCCTTCTTTCAACCCAGGTTATCAAAGACCACCTCCTGGGGTGGTTAATCAAGCTCATAATCCCAACACCCAAAGACCTCAAGGTGGTTGGAATCAAAGCCAACATCAAAATCATACCACCTCATGTGTTCCTCAACATAAGTTTGATGAGCTAGTAGATATGGTGAAGACCTTGTCCACTAGTGTCAAGGGCAAGAGAGACAGTCGGGCGGATGGCGCATCGACAAGCAAGCGAGACCCCACGGTAAACTTCCAAGTTATACCGAGAGAAATCCAAAAGAAGATATCAATGTTTGCACCGCCATCACACCTCAATGGGAGTATGGAGACCAAGAGTTGAATGAAGTTACCTTGAGAAGTGGTAGCGGCGGGACCCGGAAAGGTGTCGGAAACGAGCAGCCTCTCCGACGCAATAAGTTCAGGAGGGGCAATCGTAAATCTTATCTTGAAGAAACCAACACAGTGAGGAGGAGCTTAATGACGACGGTTCTTGAGGATGAGGATGATTTCGATTCGAGGAAAAGTCAGTGGTGGTGCATTCCTCGACAAAGAGAGAGAGGAAAAGTTTGTGAGATGGAAGGATAAGGAAGACGAGGCCATAAAAAGTCAGTGGTCATTTGTTCTCAAAAATGATAAAGCCCTTCCTTATCTACCAAAGAGGAAAGAGAATACCCTCGGTCTTGATGAGACAATATGACGGAGTGAGGAGGATGCTTAGAGACACCAAAGTGAGTATACCCCTAGTGAGGTATTGATGAAATGCCCAAGTGCTCTAAGTATCTTAAAGAAGTTTGTGGAAGCAAGAAGAAGCTTCAAGGGATGGCGGAAGAAGTTTTAAGAGAAGAATGTTCCATGGTCTCACAAAAAGTTGCTATTAAGCGAGGTGACCCGGAAGACCTTCAATCTCTGTGAGATTGAAGGCCACAAGTTCGAGAATGTCTTATGCGACTCAGGGGCCTCTATAAATGTGATGCCATTGAACGCCCGCAAAAGCTCGGTTTAGACAAAAGAATGCGGAACGCCCTATTTCTCTTGGATGGTAGACCGATCAAGCCGATCAAGCGACCGGTTGTGTCACTAATGTTCTTCTCTATGTTGAACATTTGGTTTTCCCTACCGGTGGGTTATCTTAGACTACCCACCTGACGTGAGAGATGCCTCTAATTCTAGGCCGGACCTTTTTAGACACCTCGCCACCCTCATTGACTGTAAAGGTCGATTACACTTAGAGTTGATGATACATCTCATTACCTTTACACAAGGGAAAAGTCTAGAGAACACTTTGAGTGAAGAAATCTCGTTCATTGAAGCAATTTATGAGGACGAAGAAGATGCCAAATCGAGGAAGTCAAGAGTCGATGAGAGATAGGTGTTTTGAAGTTATAAACATTGAAGATCAAAGTGACTCTGGACCATCTTCTAGTTCATTACAGCCGTAGTCTCGACGAGTCGTCTTCACGACTTGCTCACACCGAGCTTGTCAATGAGAAAGAAACATGGAATTTCCCAAAGAATGAACGATGATTTAAAAGAGTCTGCATCGAATGACTTTAACCCCTGAGAGAGGAAGCCCTGATGGGTAGTTGGGATGAAGTGGATTTCTGGAGAGAAGCTACTCATTGGGAGGTTGATGATTGGGAACAGCTAGCAGAGGAGCTAGAAGATGAAGAGTTGAGAAAGATGATCAAGCATCAGAAGGAGGAAGCAGGTACTGACAGAAGAATCCCTATAGATGATGTTATCCAGTATCTTTCTGGGGTTATGCCTCGGGAGGATGAGGTGTTCTACTGTCAACCACTTCAAGCCCAAAAGGAAAAAGGTGGCCCTTTAAAATCTAGTATTGAGCAACCACCTACTGACTTGGAGCTTAAACCGCTTCCTCAACACCTTAAGTACATTTTTCTTAAGGATGGTGATAAGTTACCCTTGATCATCTCTTCAAAACTCGAGCCCGAGCAAGAAGCACTGCTGATAAAAGTGCTTGAAAAGAATATCCTCACGTTCGGATGGCAAGTGGGTGATATCGGAGGAATCAGCCCGATGTGTGCATGCATAAAATCCGAGCGGAGGAAGGAGCTAAGAAAGTAAGACAACCTCTGAAAAGGTTGAATCGCATATATGCAGGAGGTTGTCAAGAAGGAAGTTATAAAGTGGTTAGACATGGGAATCATCTATGCAATTGCCGATAGTGAGTGGGTTAGCCCCACCCAAGTTGTGCCAAAGAAGGAGGTATCACCGTTGAAAAGAATGAAAAGGGGAAGAGAGATAGCTTTACGCCTTGTGATCGCTATAGAGTCTGCATTGACTATCGCAGATTGAATGAAGTCACCGCCAAAGACCATTTCCCTTACCCTTCATTGACCCGGCTTATTGAAAGACCGAGTGGTCACAAGTATTATTGTTTCCTCGATGGATATTTGGTTACTTCCAGATAGCCATCGACCTCACCTGACCAGAGAAGACTACGTTTACGTGTCCATCAGCACTTTTGCGTTCCGAGAATGCCCTTTGGCTTATGCAATGCACCTGCGACTTTTCAAAGGTGTATGCTTGCCATTTTTGATGGACTTGTGGAGAAATGTATGGAAGTCTTCATGGATGACTTCTCAGTCTATGGCGATAGCTTCGATGAGATCTTGGCGAATCTAGATATGGTACTTCAACGCTGTGTTGAAAAGAATTTAGTGCTTAACTGGGAGAAATGCCATTTTCTAGTAGATGAAGGAATTGTTTTGGGACACAAGGTGTCCGGCAGTGGTATTCAAGTTGATAAGGCCAAAGTGGAAGCCATTGAGAAAATGTCGCATCTAAAATCATCAAAGAGGTACTGGCTTTCTTGGTCATGTTGCCTTCTACAGACGATTTATTAAGGACTTTTCCACCATCGCCAAGCCCCTGTCCAACCTTCTTAAAGATGATGTTATGTTCTTGTTTGATGAGAAATGCAAAGAAGCTTTCAATTGCCTGAAGGAAAAGCTCATAAGTGCCCCTATCTTAATCGCACCTGACTGGACTAAGCCTTTTGAATTATTATGTGATGCCTCTAACTACACAGTAGGCGCAGTTTTAGGTCAAAGAATTGATAAAAAAGTTCAGGCCCATTTACTATGCGAGCCGCACCTTGAACCCGGCTCAATGCAATTACACTACGACTGAGAAGGAATTCTTAGCCGTCGTTTTTGCTATTGACAAGTTTAGAAGTTACCTTCAGGGTCTCAAGTTGTAGTTTGGACCGACCATGCGCCCCACGCTACCTTATGGACAAAGCGGATGCAAAACCAAGGTTACTCGGATGGATTCTAATTTTGCAAGAGTTTGACCTTGAGATCAAAGATAAGAAGGGTAGTGATAATGTTGTGGCTGATCATCTTTCTCGTCTAGTAAATGAGGGTGGCGTAAATCACAAGGAAATAGGCATCGACTTCCCGACTAAGCAATTGATGAAGCTTGATACTGTTAGGCCATGGTACGCTGATTACGTCAACTATTTAGCAAGTGGACATTTAGAGGAAATGACGTATCAGGAGAGGAAGAAGTTCTTTTCTGACCTAAAATATCTCGTGTGGGAGGATCCTTATTTGTTCAGGGTTTGTAAAGATGGGTTGCTTAGAAGGTGTGTTCCGGAACATGAGCAATGGGATATTCTCGAGCAATGTCATAGTGGTCCCATTGAGGAGGACACTACGGAGCACCCAAGACAGTTGCAAAAATCTCCAAGCCGGATTCTACTTGGCCGACTCTTTTAAGGACGATAAGCCTTTTGTAAAGGTTGCGATAGGTGCCGAGAATCGGAGGCGAGTAATAGGATGGAAATGCCACTTCGACCCATTTTGGAATGCGAAGTCTTCGACGTGTGGGGAATTGATTTCATGGGACCCTTTCCTCAAATCTGTGGTAATAAGTACATTCTCGTCAGGTAGACTACGTCTCCAAGTGGGTGGAGGCAATAGCCACCCAAACTAATGATCACAAAGTTGTGAAGAAATTCTTGCAAAAGAATATCTTCACCAGATTTGGTCGTCCTAGAGCCCTCATTAGTGACGAAGGTACTCATTTTTGCAACGCCGCTTGATAAAGTTCTTGAGAAATATGGTGTTAGACACAAAATCGGTACGCCATATCATCCCCAAACAAGTGGCCAAGTCGAGATAAGCAACCAGAGCCTTAAAAGGATTTTAGAAAAGACCGTGAACTCAAATAGATCCAATCGAGTCTAAAGTTGGATGACGACTTTGGGCCTATCGCACGCGTTTAAGACCCCGATGGGCACGTCACCTTCCAAATGGTCTATGGCAAAGCTTGCCATCTCCCGGTCGAGCTTGAGCACAGAGCTTATGGGCTATTAAATTCTTGAATTTCGATAGCTTGACCTGTGGGGAGAAGAGATTATTGCAATTAAACGAGCTCGATGAATTTAGACTCAGAGCATATGAGAATGCGAAGATCGAAGGAAAGAACTAAGATACTCCACGACGCTAAGATCAAGGATCGAGAATTCAAAGTGGGTGATATGGCTTTACTTTATAATACCCGGCTCCATTTGTTTGCCGGTAAGCTCAAATCTAGATGGTCCGGCCCTTTGAGATTCTCGATGTTCATCCAAGTGAGCGATCACGTTAAACGGGTATGGTGATCAACCCTTTAAGGTCAATGGTCAAAGACTCAAAAAGTATTTTGGGCAACCAAGAGAAAAGCCACGAGACCTTGTACTTTCAAAAGAGAGTTGAGGTGCCGATATTCTCGATTTGCGATGAGATCCCATCCAACTTCTTTAGTTCGGATGATGACATTTCTATATCTACCCGTGAGGACCTTTCTTCGAGCCTTACGAACATGTCGGTGTACGAAGCTTACTCTGCGCAAGAACGAAGAAGAAAAAGAGTCGATTGCTATCTGGAGAGTTAAGTTCAAACACTTAGTAGAGCACTTGACTTGCTGTTGTTGTGGTCACACCCCTGTCCTTCATTCTGATTCCGATGAGGAAGTGGCCAGCAGTAAGCCAAAGTGGCCCGATCCGGGTTAACTTTGAAATTTGTGTCAAGCTAATGACATAAAAGAAGCGCTACTAGGAGGCAACCTAGTCTTTTAAGTATTTCTTTTTAAGTTTTTAGGACTCGACCTTGGTGTTTGTGTGTTGGTTATCCTTGTCCTATTTGTGAATGCTTTATTTGCATGCATGTTTACTCATATACCCGTGTACCCGAGATTATGTGTTATGTCTAGTGTTGCGAGATATTTTCGAGCATGGTTGCGAGCTTTTACTTCTAGTGTTGTGCATTTCATGATACGAGTGCAAAGGTTCATTCATGCTACGGCTGACGACCACGCTAACCTCACACCCGACAACCAACTTTGAAACCAATAAGTATTCTTTTCTTTTATTTGCACATTCTCGAGGACATAATGTGATTTAAGTGTGGGGGGGTGCAATTCATGCTTTATTTCGACAATATGAGTAGATATTTGTGATCCTTGATAAATTTTAAAATTTTAAAATTTTAAAATTTTGGCACTTGGATAATTGTAAATCTTGAGCATGTAATTGGAACAAATGCTTGCTAGTTGTAGTTTCTGACGATGATTTTATGTGACTTTGTGAGATAATTATAGCATGTTTTTCTTGATTTGAGATAGTATTCATTTCACACTCACGAAAGCCTTTGATATCGAAGCAAAAACTTTTGAACTCAGATCTTTTCATTATTTTAGTGATTTATCTTAGAGATTTGTTCTTAATAGTAATAAGTGAAGTGATACCTAAGTTCGCGTGTAATCGTGAATATCCGAAAGTTTGAATGTGATAGGTGAAACGTGATTAAGTCTTTGAAATAGTAATAAATTGTTTACTTGAGGTGTTATGCTCGGTGGTGCGTGTTTACTAGAAAAATAATTTTTACCACTTGCCACCGAGAAATCTCTAAGTAATCACATGATTAAATGGTATGTCGGAAGCTAGTCGATGATTGGAGTGAGGTAGGGTATTATCTCGAAATGTCCTATACCACTATGATGACTAAAAGCTCACACGGCGGTTAGAAGAAGCTACCTTATGATTTGAGTAAGGTAGGGTGTTATCACTGAAACATCCTATTCTACTATGGACGGGTGCGAGCTCATTCTAATTTGCGTATAAAAATTAAATTAAAGACTTGGTTATCGTTAATCTTATACCTAGTATAAACTGAAAGATATGTTGTAGGGATTATCCTACTGAGTGCTCGGGAAGACTTTGTGTGGAGCAATTACTGTCTATACCTAGGATAGTCATTAAATTGTTTGAAAAGATATTTGTTTGAAAGGATTGTGGAGATTGAAAAGGGCTTGTTACACACACCGAATCTATCTCTATGTTGGTATTACTTGCTATAGTTGTTGTATATTTTGTTACGTGAGTTAGGGATCTATTTGGATTACATATAAAGTGAGCTAGTTTTGATTGTTTTGCTCGGGACAAGCAAAAGTCTAAGTGTGGGGGAGTTGTTTACGACTAATTTTATGGTTTTTATCGAGTTGTTTTGTAACATTATCTCCGTGTTTTAGTGATTTTTATAGAAAATCACTCGCCAAAAGGATAAATCGAGCAAATGATGTTTAAAGATAATAAATTGCAAAAGTAGGTGATTTATGTGTTCTTATCGTTGGTTTTATGTTTATTTGGATGTTGTTACACTTTGCAATATTTTGGATATCTTGTAGATGCATATCTTGGTCTAAAAGAGGTGTTTAGAGGGTTAGAAGAAGATGCCACAAGTTTACGAGTTCAACGGAGCAAATTTTCCTAAGTACTTAAATCGTTACATATTTTCGACGGAGATTTGACCCAGCTTAGAGGCATTTTCAGGGGAGGACTTCTTCATGAAAACTGTAGATATTTGAAAGAGCTTTCCAACGCACTTTGAATTACGTCAATCGGACTTCTACAACTCAAATGGTGGTCAAGTGGCTAATCAATTTGGGTAAGTGGAAAATCCCGAAATATACTGTAAATACGACGGGCTAATCAAAAGCGCGTTTTTCAAGAAGAGTCTGAATGAAAGTTGTAGAGTTTTCCGATAGCTTCTTTATGACATTCGGATCATAATTTTTGGAGGTCTACAACTCAAGGTATGAATTTTAGAAGTTTTATTCTAATAAATATCTAATCGAACGGACGTCAGGAGGTCTCTACATGTTGTGAGCGGCCGACATACATAATTTTTTTAGCCGCCTCTCAACTCTATTTAAGCAAAGCAAAGAATACCCAACCCTAAGACAACCAATTCATTCACACAAAATTTAGAGGAGCGGCCGAGCTTTATCAAAAAAGAAGATGATTTCTTCCATCCAATGATCACGATTAACATCATGGTTGTTGGCTAAGCACATCAGCGGTGGGACAACGGATGAAACCGATCAACATCAACACCAACTAGAGAGATTTTTGCTACATGTTTAGTGAGTAAAGTTATAATTTTTCATCAATTGGATATTGTTTTTTATCGTTTACGTTTTATTCGAATCGAGAGATCGATGAAACCATCTTTTATGCTTTGAATTTATATGAAAATATTGTTCAAGTTGTGACCTTTTCAATTGATGCGATTGATTATGTTTCAAGAGATTGATCATAGTTAGTTGAGTAGGAGTATTAGAAATAATCTCGTGATCGTGTTTTGCATGTCGTTTTGTTTTACTTGAAAAAGAAAGCGAAACCCTAGAATTCGCTTTTAGAAATTTAATCGAATTCGTGATAGATCATTACTAAAAATTATATCTTTTACTTGCCGTCTAGTTGGGGTTGGGTTTGTTGATCGGTGGATTCCGTTGCCTTGCCGTTGTTTTAATTACTTGATAAATCGAATCATTAGTATAAATCGTTGATTGCTAAGTTAGTTGTTTTAAATTCTAGTTGATTGTTAATTTTACGCAAATTTACTATTCATCGAAAGTTACTGTTCATCATCGCTTTTCTTTGTTCATCGTAATTCTTGTTCATTAGCTTTATTTTTAGCATAAACCCTAGTTTAGTTAATAATTCGTGACATAATCGATTTAATTATTGCACTTTGATCCGATAAACATTCCACTCCCTCAGGGCGACCCGTTAACATCCTATACTACGATCCTTATACTTGGGGTGTTTCGGTTATAAATTGTAAAACTCGTTTTTACCGAACACATTTCTTCTTCCTTTCTAAAATCCGGCCACCATCACCACCACTATCACCACCATAGCCAAACCAATTCCTTCTATTTTCCAAACCCTAAACACCCATTTTCAAACCCTGTTGCTGTTCTGAAGTGCTGCTGCAACGTTGAAGTGCCAAAAATTCTTCATTTTTCATCATCAGGAGCACAGCCCCAGAGGAAATCCAGAAAAATTTAGGCCGGTAAACCGAACCCTACCACCGGTTTACCGAGGTTTGTTTTCCAGAAATAGCTTATATTTCAGGTTCTGTACTCATTCAGGATGGGTCCTAAGCATCAACGGTCAGTTGTTCGTCCCAGTGGATATCATAAAGTGTATGAAGATGCCAATCTGCTGATAGACGGGGTTGCACAGTTCCATTCTCTAGCTATTTACGTGTCGTCCCGAGGCCATTGGAACGCAAGGCCGATGTTTCGAGAATGAGGGGTAGATATGGACGCACGGTGGTCGATATTTCCGGAGGCCCTACAAGCCACGTGGATTTATTAGACATGGGTGAGGCACCGCAAAGTTCAATGCCACGGTGGTAAGGGAATTCTATGCTTACGTTTCACATAACCCCGGAGCCACCTTTGCTATGGTCCGTGGTGTTAAGGTTGAATTTTCAATTGAGGATCAATGCTCATTTTGGGGTTAGAAATCCACCGGTAGGCCCGGATGAGTACACATCCTCGAGCAACATTGCCGATTTTGAGAGGATGAATATGGTTGCTGATTTCTTAGGGGTTCAATGGAAACGTAATCCTGTTGGAGACCCCACCATCTTCCTAGAAAACGATTTATCTTGGGACCGGAAGATGGTCAATCGATTTGTTTGTGCTCGCCTTCTTTCGATGAAGCACACGGTCTCTCACCACCACGAGAGGCGAGTTAATGTTCTACCTAGAGATGGGTGCCCCGATCAACATCGGTCTACTGACGTATAGCCGTATTCATGAGCTTGCCGCCACTTCTGAGTGAGAGCTGCTACCATAGGGCCGATGATTGATATGTTTGCTCTAGAGGCCCAGGTGAAGATTCTTGTCAGTGATGATTAGGAAGATCCTGAGCCATAGCTCAGTTCACAGTCAGTTTCGAGAGTACAGAGACGGGTAAGAGCAGAGAAGGAGCGTACTCCGGTGTATGGTGCACCGAGGACTCAGAGAGCCTTGCTTGAGGAGCACTCGCGAGAGATTGCGAGTCTACATAGCAAGATGGATAGGATTATTGACTTCTTTGGCATTCCTTCCTCTACCCTGCCACCTAGGACTGCCCCACATCGTAGAGCATCATCTCCAGCCGCCGCCGCCTCAAGTTCTGCACCACTTCCCGGGTTTGAGCCTAGAGACGACTGGGAGGGTGATTCTGATGAGGACTAGCTTTTATTTCTTTTTATTGTTGTTTTACATTTTTTTGTTTTTATTTAATTTTCTTTTTCTTTTCCTACTTAGTTGCTGTAGCAGAATAAAATATATATAATGATTTTGTCGGCTTAAATTGTTTTGGAGTTATTTATTTTCTCTTTTACTGCCGCACTTTTATTATACAGTTTCTTGTCACCTCTATTCTTCTTGGTTTTTCTTGAGTTACTTAGTGCAGATTCTTCATGGACTACTTACATGAGCCCATTGATTTGTACGACGATTTGATTCTTCTTTGGTTCCGCCCTTGTTGGACTTATTTCTAAGTTTTAGTGATGAGTTCCATACTAACTATTATAGTGCAAAGGCAAAAAGATGTCTAGATCAAATGTATAGGCTTATTAGAGTTTGATCTTTGAATAGGTTTGATCAAACAAGCAATCGTGAACGGTCGATTGATTTATATCGCCAGATCTGGTCTATATCGATGAGGGTAGATAGGTCATGAGACTAGTCAGAACCTCGTCAAGACCGAGGGTGAAGGCTCAAACTCGCTTAATGAAGACTAAGGGATCAAACTTAGTAATTAAAGTCAAGGATATGGAATCGAATTTAGGCAAGTCGTGATGACCTAAAAGCGATTACATATACCTTGTGTAGAATGTCTAAGTTCCTTAAGTTGGATGGTGATTGGAACTTAGTTATTTGCAAAAAGGTGTAATCTAACTTTACAAAAGTTAGATAAAAGAAGTCTGCTGCATTGTGTTTTAAACACAGCAAATTCTAGTTCAAAGAGATCGATAGGTATCTCACAGATCGATAAACTCTTGATATATATACCTCGAATAATTCAAGATTACATTGGAAGATTACATGGATAAGGACAGCCAACTACCTCTGATTTATCAAACAAATCAATGGCTGAGATTAAAAAGACATTGAGATGATTCAGGACTTTATCCAATGGTTACAAGTCAAAGGGTGGGACAGATCGCATTCGTCAAAAGGATTCGACATCACATCGATCCCATGAATAGTGATGAAAGCAAGTCAAATGGGACAAAACCAGAACGGTTATATTTGAATTTCAAATACAAGTCACATGCAATCCTACCTATAAATAGAGGATTTTCAACTCAGAAAAAGATGATGAACTTTTAAGAGAAAAATATAAGAGATAATTCTGAGCTGCAAAACACCCTGTTGAACCTACTGAGCTTAAAGCTACTGATCCAGAGAAAATCTTCAAGTGTATTCTTTATTCAAGCTATATCAAGTTTACACACTTGAAGACTGCAAGCTGCTGATTATATCATCCTAATCAAGCTGCTGCAACTGAATCATTTACTTGATTCAATCTTTATTATACAAAGAACCGTGAAGACAAAGTGAAGCATCTGTTGGGTGTGAAAGACTGTTGTTTGTGGTGGAGCTGGTGAAGAGGTAATCCTACCCTTTAAGGACCAGTGGAAGACTTTGGAGCAAACAATCCTACCTGCTCCAAGTGTTGATTTGTGAAGCCATAGTTATTGGTGAAGGACAAGCAACTTAGGAATCTTTGTGACAGCTACATCAAAGATCTCTAGTGAATTACCTCCAACATCACAGGGAGAAGAGTGGGTGTGACAGGATTACACCACCTGGAACCACTATAAATTCCGCCTACTTACTTTCTCTCGCACTTACATTACGCATTTAGTTTACTATATACATCAACCTCATGAATCTAGCAATCGAAACCACACGTATACACTCATTGAGTATCTAATACTTAGTATCATGTTTAACAACAAGTTATAAGGCTTAATTTTGATATAATTCCGCTGCACAAATTCAGTAAACTCAACTGTCAAGTGAGACTCGTGTATAAGCAAAGCACCGAGGTGTCGCAGATTATCGAGTCATCGCCAGTTGTTTGAAGTTCTTGAGTTTGTTAACTCCAAAAGTTTTAAGTGTTAAGTTTATTCACCCCCCCTCTAAACTTAACCAAAGCCTTTTCAAGGGACCAATAGCCCTTAACCGAAGCTAAGTTCCTTTTCGTTTTTATTTCTCATCTTACACATTGGGGACAATGTTTCGATTAAGTGGGGGGTAGAGGAACGTCACTTAGCTTTTTTAGCATTATATTCCATGAATTGTGTGATTGTCTTGATTCTCTTTGATGCACGATTCACCACTTAGACTCTGATTCTTTTCGTCAGAATTTCGAAAAAATTATGATATCTTTGATCTTTTTGAGTTAATTGACCTCATCATTGTTTTACTTTGTGCGAGTAAGAGAGAGTGTCCACTTCTGAAGTAGTGGCGTATTAAGTGCATATTCTGTTATGAGCCACCATTTTAAGCACGTATAACTCACTTATCTTGGTATGTAGTCGAATGCATATTTCTTTGACTAGAGTTGACCCTGGCTTTATCACGAATCATGTTTCACCAACGCATAGAAAGGTAATGGAATTTTGGATTCGGTAGTTTCTCATGAGTGGGGCCGTGGGGATAGTTAAATCAATGAGAGTTCACCTGCCAAGAAAGAGAAGTGCATTGAAATATATACATCTATATTCTCTTTGGTAATATATTAGTCGATGGAGCGTAAGACGTACGACTTTTGCATAGATGAGATAAACGTGAGCTAAGAGTGATATATGATCGGTTCTCGATCCGCCTTGCTAGCTCACTTAATTAATGAATAATGAGTTCGAGATTGGTTAGTTCGACTACGGGTTGACGTAATGTGAGATTGTCTACATTTCTAAGCGGTTGTGAAAGTTATTGCACACACACATTGGCTCATGACATGAATAGTGTTTAATATGTTCTTGATGGATACGAGTGGCATGATTTTGATCTTGGCTTAGTAAGGCATAGTTGTTTTTAATTAACTTGTGTATGGATCGTGAGTGTTGTTTTCTTTTCGCCTTTTTGCTCGGGACGATCAAAATCTAAGTGGGGGGTAGTTGATGACGCCTCTAAATAGTACCAATGTTTATACCTATATTCACCTCGAATTCTACTCAAAAGAGGATAGATAGGCTCGTTATTTCTTAGAATATGTGTCAAATGCTACGTGAGTGTTTCCAGGATTGTAATTCTGCATCTATGCTATTTTCCCAATGTTTTGGTACTGTTTTGTCTCGTTTTACGTGTTTTATAGGATGTGCCAAATCTGGAGCATTGGAGAACGGATATGGACCAAAAGAAGTACATTGGCCCAATTGATTGAAGTCCAATAAGAAGCCTGTTGAAGAAAAAGAAGAATAGAAGGGCCGGTATACCGGCGTCTTGTGGAACACGAAATTGGTTCTGCCGCATTATCTAAGTCGGTTAGGGTTTTAGAGAGTCTTAAGTCGGTCATTGTATCTATATTAGGCCGTAATTACAGAGTTCTTCTTATGTTTTGAGAAGTTTTGATAAGCACTCAATTATATTCAATTTTACTATACAATTATTATAAAATAAAGTTGTCTTGAGCTTTGGAGAGTTGTTTTGGTTTTCTCACTTCTTCCATCATCTCTAGCTTGAGTAGATCGAGCTAGATCTCCATTGTTGAAGGTATGAAGCTTTGAATGTTCCTTTTGTCTTCAATATGGTAGATCTATTCGTATTTATGTGTTTTAGCTAATTTGCATGTTTAACAACCCCATAATTTACTTATTTTAATCATACTGAGCAATGTAGATCCAGAAATTAGGAAAAGCTGTCCCCGGTAAACCGGCGGTCTATACCTGTTTACCGAAGCATATTTTAGAAAACCTAAACTGGGATTCACTATAGCTACGTTGATCGGCAGGAATAATTAAAACGAGTAATAGGTCTGGCCAATCTAATATTCGTAATTCATAAATTAACATGAAGGACCACAAGTGAAGTGTTAATTAGGACATAGTCTTGATGGACCCTAGGAACATGCTGGTCAATGTCGACAGCTGTCTAGGCGAATTAGCGATATGAGGTAACGCTCAATATCAGCAGTTCTAGTTCTTTATGCGTATGGGCTATTACGGACCAGTTAAGAAGGGTAGCTTGCGTATAGATTGTCTACTGCCATTGTTGGAGTAGATAGGAGTAGGAATTGCACCCGTAGCTGATAAATATGATAATAATCATTAAAAGCTCACGATTAATCGAAGGAAATTATGTGGGGAAGTAAACATAACGATTAACTAATCCAAGTTCGTAGATCGGTGAGGAGAAGGAGAGGTATATCATGTTTGTTTTCCTTTACGTTATTGTTGGTCAATGACCGCCTCTATGTTGCTTCTTAATTAGGTTAGAATCGTTTATATGTATAAGTTGCATTGTCTCTGTGGGATCGACCTTGACTCGCATTTACTATACTACGATGTACCTAGTATTCTTGCTAGTAATATCGACGTTAGTGACTTACACGCGATCAATAACATAGCTGATCCGTTAACCAAGGTATTGTCGCAGGCAAAGCATTAGAAACATGTTCACATGCATGGGCTTAGGCATATGGGTGATTGACTTTAGGCCAAGTGAAAAGGTGTCATAAACCCAATCGTGTCGGACCTGATCCGACCGGATCGGGTCATTTACAGTCTATTTTAATAACTTTATAATGATTAATAAGAACACTTTTGTTATTATATATTTTGTTCATCTTTATGAACCAATTATGTTATTAAATATATAGTAATGTCCTTAGTATTAAACTGTGATAGAGAAACCATGATGGTGATTATGGTTGATGAGATCTCTAATCGCTTTAATAAGTTTGATAATTAAAAGTCTCGTAGCATGAATCACAAATAGGACATTGATAGTATGATCGATCGCACGTATTGGATGTCTTTCATGCCTTATTAAAGATAGGGATGCATCTTGTCTATCAAAGTGTGGAGACACTTGGCTCGTGACGTGGACGTGTATTAAAGAATGTGTACGTTAGACTGGCCCGCTTACATTAAGTGTCGCAGTTTGTGACATGTAATTATCCTGAGACCGGCGTCTTCATGGCATCGCGGCGTGGATTGTCATGCTTTGACACTGTTGAGGTTTTCCCTAGCCACGGGGCGATCATGCGATAGTGCTTGGGCATGATATTGAGCATGCGTAGGATATATGTTTGTTCATCCGGAAATCGCATATGCTATTAGTAGGAGTGAATATCCGAAATAGCCTTCTTATAAGGAATGTCTAGCTCTCGTGAATCTTTGCAAAGTGGGAGTAAATGAGTTATTCCATGAGAGCATGATATCCAGATTATAAGATACGATCGTTGATGTACTGACTCTCGAGATACGATTGTATGGATATTGTAATAGCGATAGGATTTTATTTACACGGTAACTGTTTCACAAAAAGTAGTAGTCATTGCTTTTGACTCTCCTGATGATTGGGGGTCACGGTTTATTGTTAGACGCTATTCCGTGATCGTTAGGTATGAAAGGAATTTTCGTAATTTGCACTTTATGTCTACGGCCAACATATTCGGAATCCAATCGGGTCACACACATTAGAACATCTAGCCGGATTAAAATGTCGAAATAGTGATAACCAAATAAGGAAAGTTTACCTCGACTATAAACCGTTATAGTGATTAAATTATTATGGTTGTATTTATTTATTATGAATAAATTAAATACAAGATATTAATTATATTGATTAATTAAAGAATATTCTGGATGTCAATTTATTGGCTAAGGTGGCGCCAATATTGAGTGTATAGGATACACTTGGATTGTGTAATTTAATTAATGGTATTATCATATTAATATTGGATATTAATAGATTTGTGAAAAATAGATTTATGGTAATAAGATAAAGATAGTCAATACTAGATATTGACAATATCTTGGATTTATTTAATTTGAGATATTAAATTAAATGAGATAAATCTAGAATATCTATTTTCCTTATTTTACTAGTAAAAGTTTTCTTTCTCATTAATCTAAGCTTTTCCCGATCAGTTGGGAGACATCCTGGGGCGCCACACACCCTATATAAGAAAAAGGGTTGGCTAGCTCTTTTGTACATCACAATTAGAAGAGTTCTAATTCAGAAAATAAACTGAGAGCTTCTTAGAGAGAGAAAAGGCCGGTTTATCAACCGGATTTTTCTAGTAGCTATCCAAGGAGGATTCTGGTGAGGTGCTCGTGTGAATATCGATAGAGGCCGGACACGTGGATGGCTCGCGCGCACTGCTACTCTCCATTGACAGTCAAAGCATCGATCTTATAGATCAACTAAGGTAATCACCGTCAACTACTTAACGTATTTATTGTTTTAAACGGAGTCGGTCTTGGGATCGGAAATCAATTTTTTAAATTTCACGCATAGACTAGTTGATTTCTAACACTTCCATCGAGTTTCGACTAGAAATGGGTTGGCCAACCAACTGGATAAACTACTTCTCGGATGATGTTTTCTCGAGTCGCTTTGTCACTCCTTTTCTACCGCTTCCATTGGTTCCTTAGCAAAGTGCCTCTTCTTTTGCCGGAAAGCTTCCTGCTCGGGTCAACGCTCGATTTATGTTGGGCGATTCGGGAGAAAGACCTGGCATGTCCACGGTCTTCCTTACAAAGATGTTTCCGAACTCCTTTAGTACATTAACAAGGGCTTTCTTGTGCTGATCTAGGATCTAAGACCCGATGTTTACGGTTAGACGTTTTTGTTCTTCCCACAAAGTAATTGATTCCACTTTATCTTCTGAGGACCAACTTTCCGCATCTTCTGGTAGCATTTCTTTCACTATGACTTGTTGGACCATCATCTTTCTGTTGACGGTGTCCGTGTAACAACTCCTGGCTGTTTCCACGTCACCCTTAATTTCTACAGAGCCCCCAAAAGTTGGGAACTTCATGCTGATGTGAGTAGGGGAGATCACGGCTCGGAGGTCAATCAAGTCAAGTCTTCCCATGATGACATTATATGCGGATGGTGCCTTGACAACCACATAATTAACCATAAGAATCCTGCCCCTTGGTTCTTTTCCAAATGTTGTGGGTAGTCTGATCATACCCACAGGATGAACTGACGGCCCAAAGCAAATCCAAGAGCAAAGTTGAGACGGGTGTCACCGGAGTCCTTCAACTTTAGGATCGGAAGACATTATAATACATCACGTTTACCGCACTTCCAAAGATCTATGCAAATACGCTTTCACCACATGTTTACTTATTACAGCCTCAATAACTAACCCTTCATTGTTGATTACTAAGGGTAGAGAGTCCTTGGGTCCGTAAATTACCTCTCCTGAGAGCCTTTGTCTCTTGTGGGAGACAGATGGGGCAGCAGACCTACTACTGCCCTAGTCCTCAGTTCAGGCAATGCTGTTCGGCCCACCTGAGATTGTGTTGATCGTGTTAACTGGATGATTGTCTATTTGTTGGTCCCAGAGAAGGGTAAAAGTATAGTCAGAGGGTGGTGAATGACTATACTGGAGTTTCAAAAACTTTTCTCAATATAAAGGCTTTTGTGCAGCGGATAAGTCCCTTCTTAAAATGTTGATTCAAAGTAGGATATGCAATTACAGATATAATATGCAATGAAGTAAGTACAGTAAAGTAAAGTGCTGAAAGTAAAATAGACACAAAGGTTTATAGTGGTTCAGGGTGGTGTAATCCCTTAATCCACTCTTCTCCTGTGATGATTGGAGGAATTCACTATTGTTTTCACAGATACAATAGCATGATTGTCCTTGGCTACCCAAGCTTCACAATCTCCAAGACTAACACTCCCTGGCTTCAAAAGCTTCAGTGACTCAGTCTTCAACACTGCTCCTTGGGAACAAATCCTTCAACAGCTATCACAAACACAGCTCCTTCTCAGATGGATCTGATTCAGTTGCTTGACTGGTGTGAATTTGATTCATAGATTCTGTTAATCAATCTCAGTGCTTGATGTGGAATATTAGCCCTGATTGCTGAGTTGATCTCTAGATGTGTCCTTTAAGTTCAGATAGAAGGCTTTTCAAATTGTCAGAGTTTATGCTTGTTCTTTTTAGATTCAATCATTGTTTTTCCTGTCTGTCAATGCCTTCTATTTATAGCCTTGATAATCCTTGATTTGAATTTTCGTCCGTTGGCTATTTAATGTGGGGAATGATCTTTGATTTAATTCTTGATTCACCCTTAATAATATTCTCCTTGATTTCAATGATCCAGATTTTTCTTCAAACGTATCACAAAATCCGTCCCTGATTGATTATGCATTTAATGCTTGATCCTATGAATCTTCCTTGTTATCTCACGCACTGAATAAGTATAAGTGATATACCTTACTCAGTTGTTCCTTTACTTGACTGTTGATTGAACGGTTGAGTGTTTCTGCTAACTTAGCCGTTTAATTCTCCCTTTACTGCTTTGTCTTTACTCAGCCGACAGATAGTTTACTTTGCCAGTTCACTGCTTTCTTGATTTCTTTGAGTTTACAAGATTCCTTGTACTTCACTGATCCTTGATTTGGGTGAGATCAGTGTACACCATATTTAACAATAAATTTCATCACTTGAAATATAACATAAACTTATCCAAGGTCATCACAGACTTCCTGGTTATAAGTAAGACCATATCATGCTTCTCTTTGGTACTTGGTCGCTTTAACTCGGCGATTTTGCTTTTACTTAGCCATCCTACCAACTAGTACAATACTTGTCTCGACTCAACTTATACAACATGTCGACTCTAAGTAAAGACTTATACTGAGATTTCTAACTTATTTCAAAGCTTGCTATAACAACTAGTATGGCCATCATCAAAACAAAATAAAATTTCCTAACACTATTTGGCCATCCGGATCGGGGATCGGTCTCATCTGTGCGAGGCCGGTCATGCTCTTGACCATAGTTTCCCGCTTGAACTCTCTTCATCCTCGGGGCTCTAGATTCTAAGATCGATCTATGACTTCGCCCAAACTTCCTTCCATAACTACAGCGTCGATGTCCCTCTACAAATCGCGACAAGTGACCAATATCATTGTGGTATTTGCAGTACTTGCTTGGATCTCTTTTTTCATGAGGTCCTCTCACTGGAGGCGGGACCCATGCTAGACCTTTTCTCTTAATTATTGCTAGTACTTGCTCACGTGATCTATTCAAAAGGATGAAGTCCCTATCCTGTAGGGCTCTCTTCTTCCCAAGACGATCTGAGATTGGGGCCGCATGCAATCCTAGACTAACTGCGCGCTCTTGTTGGGACTTGTCCTCACTTTTATCTTTCTGGACTCACTTCTTTCTCGAGTCCATCTTCAAAGATGTTCGCTTTTCTTCCCCTTGACAGTGTTTGTAGGCATGCTCCATGCACTCTTCCATCGACCTTGGGAGTTTGATTCAACTTAGCGTATAACCTACCCTCTCGTAGGCCTGCTACGAAAGAGGTGATTATAATGTGCTCCTCATCATCCTGAACTTGTCTGGACTCGTCGTTGAACCTTTTGAGATATTGTAACACCGTCTCTTCTTTCTTTTGTCTGATAGTCAGAAGGTATGTAGCATTCCTTTGGAAAGGCTTGCCAGTGATGAAAGCTTACATAAACTTCTTAGCCAGAGTTCTGAAGTCGGAGATCGACCTCGGGGGTAATTTTCTGAACCACTCACGAGCCATGCCCGTAATTAAGGCTGGAAAAGCTTTGCACTTCACCTCTTTTGGTGCGCAGTCAAGATTAATATATGTTAAGTACTGGAAGAGATGATCCTGGGGATCTTTAGTGCCGTCATACGATTCCAATTTGGGCACCTTTAATTTTGCCGGTCGTTGGTAATTCACAATTTGCTCTGAGAACGGTGACTTAAATGAAAGTTCATCATGTCTATTGCCCATTATAGCACCGAGCTCTGCTCTAGATTCATCCTGGGCTTGGGCATTGACCTGCTTCTTCCATGCGTTAGAGTTGGATGAAAGGGTATCTTTCCTATCATTTTTTGGAGGAGGAGGGGGAACCTTGGGTGCATGATCCTCTGACATCTCCCCCTCTCTTCCCTTGAAAGCAGCTTCTAGCATGGTTTCGAAAGGGGTATCCAGGACACTTAGTGCTTCCAACAAAGCTTGTTGTGTTAGATCTGGGAGAGTCGTATCCTTCGGTTGTTGCTGTTGGCTGGTGGTGGCGTTAGCATCATTTTCACCACCCGCGGCTTGTCTAACGTTTTGAGTTGCTTCACCGCCTTGTGCTGTTGGATCTTGGACAGTTTTCTTGCCTGTATTTTTTGCCAATGTCTTAAGATTACGAAAACGATGAAGATTCTTGAATAGATTGCCAGAAAAAGACCCTTATTCTAGCGCCAATTGACGATGCAGGATATCGTCTAACAACAATTCCGGTTCGTAATTAATCTTATGACAACTAATTCAAGAACAATTTAATGGTGGGATGGTTTTTTGTGAGTATTTTTAGACTGAGCCTGGGTAATTTTCCCAAGTTGCCTACGTATCCAATGCGCGTAATTGGAATCAAGTCTCTCGTAGTTCCTTAGGGATCGTTTATATAGAAGATGTCTCGTCTTTTTTCTTGTCCAACAAGGATTCGGTATTCTTAATCCCTAAAGATTATCTTATGTCAATCCCATTACTTTAGGGATAATTATGGATATGTTTGAATGACAGGATCAGTGTCATTATACCATGAGATTCTTTCCATGTTTATTATATAATATATGAACGTGCTAAATATCGGATAAGAAAGCTCTGCCGTCCTGCGGTGAGCTCCCCAGGTCGTCTCGACCTTAGCTGCACTAACAGGGCTCCGATATGACCGAGCCGACCTGCGGTGGTCTGATCGGGAGGACGAGTCAGACCTCCTACTTGAGGTTCTGGTCTGTCCTAAAATCAACTGTGAGGCTCCTGGACTTTTTTGTCGTTACCTTTCTCTTTTCTTCATTTATTATATAGCTATTCTCTGAATGATACGTGACAATGGCTAGTTCAACCCTCGTTAATACCACTTGATATAACATTCGGTTGTATTATTAAATTTTCCCAAAATAGTGATTTAAGATAAAATACCAGGATATAAACCCGCTTATAAAGTAAATTAATGGGTGTGTGTTTCTTTTCAGTATGGAAAAAAAAAAGTAATTCTTTTAAAATTAACACTAAAAAAAAAAAAAATGTAATTATAATTTTTTAAAATTAACACTAATTTTGATTCAAGCACGAGTCATGTACATTAAAATTTGGTAAGATTCGTCCAACCAAATGTATGGTCACTCCACTTCGAGTGAAATGCTCTCGTTGAGGGCGGTTTCAAGACAAGCGTTTTATTCATTCATTTTAGCTTATAATACACTTTTGGCGTGTGTGAGATGTTAGAAATGAAATTAAGATATCAGATAACCTTCATACAACAATTCTTGCACCATAAAATTTTTCCACTCCCTATAGGGGACTTTAGAATTTCCCTTAGAATTTGCCTAGAATTTGTAACGATGACACAACGATGACAAAGAAACTTATATTAAAAGCAATGACATCACAAACGCAAATCTTTCAACGCTCAAGGCGGATTTTCCTTCCATTCCCACAGAATCAAACTCCATTTTGTGGGACCCAATTTTCTGCCTTAATCGGACCTACCACGGCGAAATCATCCGTCGTTTCCGACCCGGATCGCCGGCCGGACGTAAACTTATTCATCCCTCCTAGCATTGGCGGTTCTGGTTCTGTACCTACCGGCAGAAATTCAGGCATTCTCGTGCTCTTCTTCGTTGCCTGTTCTACGATTGACTCCTTTACGATTTCACCATCTTGACAACCAGCTTTTATTTCAGCACAACCGCTATTAACATTAAAAATCGACAAAATCCGTGAATAGAAGCCTTTTTACTCTCACTACAGCCCGTTTTGGACTTCTCGGTTGATTTTACTCTGTTTTCCCTGATTTACGGCGACATCGCTTTGACTTCACCCTTCCGATGCACGAAACTTTCGGCGAAGAAGGTTCAACCACCGTCACCGACGATTTCCCGGTGGAATCAGACCGCTGTTTAGGGAATAAATGCGCCGGTTTATTGAATCTTCTTTGGAGCCAAGATAGCTAGTTTTCTGAGTATTTGGCAATCCGAATAAGGAAGACTTCAAGTTCTTTGAAGAAAACTTCTGCGAATTTGAGTTACAACTCTGATTAGTAGCACTCAAGTTGGTGGAATTTGATATACCTTTACCGGATTCTTTGCGCTCGAAAAAAGCGTTTCGATCAAACCAATCGAGTTCAGCATCCTTTGATAGCCAGAATGATTCCGGTGGAAAATCCGGAGGAATTTCAACGGCGGCAATATCAACATCATCAGGCAAGTCTTCCTTAGCTAGCGTTTCGCAGTTAACTTTCCGGTCAATTCCGCCTACGCAGGAAGAAACTAGGGTTTCCACGTCGACGTGAGGCATTACAAAGAGAAAAACAGGGGGCTTGAAAGAGAGATATGATGGTGGGAACGGAAGAAAACTTTGGGTTAAACAACTCCGTCTGTTGGCGATGGTGCAATGTCTATTTATGTGTCCTTGATTTTAATTTGTCAACACATCATTAATACACCGTTTATTTTGATTAAATTTTCATTCTCCGTCCTAAAATGTAAGTCATTTTAGGTCAAACATATTAAGAAGATTTGTTAAATTTATTATTTGTCATTAAGTTTGATTAAAGACTAAAATGTCATTTCATTAGTCTTAATCTGAAAATAATAAAAAGTAGTTGAGTATATAATAAATGATGGGTAGAAGGAAAAAAATGTAATAAATTCTTTATTGGTTTTGTAAATGGACTTACATTTTCAGACAAAACTAAAAAGTTAAAAAGACTGGACGGAGGTAGTATTAATCAATCAATTTGTATTTATTTAGTTACATATCATTAATACACTGTTTATTTTAATTAAATTATTATTATTCAATCGATGTGTATTTTTTTTTCTTTGCTTGTATTCGGTAATCTAAAACTGCTAAATTTAGTCCTATGAAGTTTATTTCAATGAATGAGGCATTTGTTGCCCGATATAAACATATGCCTTTTATGTTGTTGTTTTCCAAATCAAAATTTTTATGATGAGGCAGAATATGATGTGATTATGGCTTGTTCCATGATGTTTTTCTTTTCGTTTTTAGCTTAGTAGATTCAAAGTGATTCTTTAGTAGTAATCGATTTATTTATTTGTTTTCGAACACGTGTGTCGGTTTGTTTTTTTATTAAAATAAATCTTTTGTTTTCATTAAAAAAAAAATCATGTCTCAATCTTGTACATAATAATGCCATATTTATGATACTTAGTAGTGCGAGGGTTATGACAATTATAACACTACACAATTACCTTATTGGTTTTAATCAATCTCATAATAGTGTCAATCAATGAATGTATTCAATAATAGATGATGTCAAAGTATATTCTCGCATATATTGTAAATCAAATATTGTGCTAAATTAAATTATGATTCAAACAAGATCCGAAGATTTCTAGCGATTGTAAGATGCTTAAATTTAAAGTAGGAGCATACAAACTTGTATATTTTGACAATAGACAAAAGGACAATAAAGACATAACAAATTTTAAAGAACGAGGATCCATGTGTCTGAATACTCTTTAATCCGTTGGAGAATTTTTTTTTTCTCTTCTGTTCAACAACATATTCTCAATCAATTACTCCATCTGTTTCTAATTATATGTCCCAATCTATTACTCCATATGTTCTTAATTATATGTCGCAGTTGCCAAAATCAAAATTTTCTTTTTATATGTCGTAGTTATATTTTCAATACATATTTTAATACTCTTTCCGCTTTTCAATATTATTTTTCAACTTTCTAGTCTCATTGAATCTATCAATATTTAATATTCATTACACCACAATATTTTCCAAGATTTTTTTTTGGAATACTTATTTTCTTAATCTGTATGTTTTTCACAAATGCGACATATAATTAGAAACAGAAGAGAGTATTTGGTTTCATTTTGTTCTAATCTCGGTTTGTTGTTGCTTAGTCCAGCTCTTGGCTAGGTAGTAGTACAACATTAGGTTGGGTTGTGGTCCGGTGTTTGGCCGGGTGACCGGGTCTTAGAGCATCTCCAACGGCCTCCGGCAAAAAATACACCAAATCATCAATTTGCCATGACTTTTACATCAAATTTTATCCGTCTACTCCAATGGTTCTATATCAAATAAGAATATTCTTAGAATATTTCATCCTAAAATTTAATTATATAATAAAAATAAATGTATTATTATTTAGTTGTGCATTTTATTTTCTTGACAAATCGTTATTAGTAAAAAAAAAAAAATTTGAATTACATGATATTACATTGGAAAAGATAAAGAAAAAAAAACAAAAATCCGTTCATCTTTCACAAAGAGAAGGAAAAAAGAAAATGAATAGTGATTTCTTTGAAGCCTCATTTTCCTAAGAATTTCTTAGGTAGATTCAATTTCCATCTAAAATCATTTGGCCAATTTTATTGACTTTGGAAAGCAATTTTTACACCAAATTGCTGTTTTGGTGGGGAATTCCCCCTCCCTTGGAGATGCTCTTAGTGTAGCATTGGCTACGTTTTATACTAGTTTAGTTATCTTTCGGTATTAATAAAACTCTCGTCCTTTATGAAAAAAAAAATTCTAAGGGATATTTGTTTAACAATACAACTTCAATGATTTAAAAGGACATAAAAATAAAAACAAAAACAAAAACAAACAAACAAATTTTATTGATTTTGACCCAGACACTCTGATTAACGAGATTTATTTCCCACCCAATCGATAACATGGGCTTCAATCTTACCAGCAAATAGGACAGACATAAATTCTCTCCTCCATCCATTTTTATTTAATTGTCGTAGTTGTCAAAAATAAAAATTTACTATTTAATGTAATTTTCTATATCTACCCTATTTTATTAGGGGGGATGAAGGAGAATGACAGAAATATCTCATCAATTGAGGAGAAGGACAGTCTTTTGAAACTTTTACATAAAGGACAAAATTATTTATCCACTGTCGAAATTCACTTGTGTTCGAAATTCACAATTTAAATTCACTGTCGAAATTCACTAATTTTCAAAATTCATTGTCGAAAGTCACCGATTTTCGGGATTATTAATTAAATTCACCGATTTCGGGATTCATTCAGGGAGATTCACCGATTTTGGGATTAATTGTCATTCTTCTCGCTATAAAATTATGCATTGGCATTCTCCTATAAAAAATATGTAGTTGTTATCGTATTCTTAAAAATATTCCAGATTGTATCATTATCCCTAATTTCCCATATTTATTAAGGGGTGGAAGATTGAAAACAACATTTTATTAATTATAGGGTTTATGGTTAAAAAGGACAATTTGAACCTAGAAATATGCAATGAGGACAGTGAAAAAAAAATTCGGGTAAAAATGACATGTCATTATTCCACTGTGATAGTGAAACATTAGATTTGAGGCCAGTTCCACTGCAGAGAATAGTGGATTGGGGTTTATAAACAGTGGATTTGTCTTTATCACCCATTTTATATTTCCACTGTCATGATTTCTATATTTCCCCTTTTTTTGTCCTTTTAAACCACTGCCCCTTAATTATATTCAAGGAGTGTTATTGTCAATTTGGTGTTAAGTCAGAGTATTAACTACCCTCCTTAATATTTGTGTTTTTCACAACTACGACAGTTAAATAGAAATGAAGGGAGTTTATCTTTACAACTGATGGCCATCAAACCAGCGCCTACGTCACCAACACAAGTCTCTCATGCCCACTTTTTGCTCCTAATATGGAGTAGGGTCATATGCATCGAAAGTCAAAAATCATTTGGTTAGATAGAGCACATACAATAAGCCTTTTATTCGGGAAATTCTATGATGGACTGTCCGTGGTGCACCTTGCCACGTGTCCTTTTATGGTTGGTCCATTTTAAACATATGTTACACATACATCTATTCCCGGCACCATTAAACCTTTGAAATTGCACCCCCCCAATGAGTCGCTTGACATCATATGCCACTTCACTCCAGTATCCTAGAACAAAGGAGTGTTACAATATCAATGATAAAAAAATATCAACCTGAAGTGTAAATAATTTTGATATTAATAGCCTATCTTCTTATCACCATCTTAGTATTTGATATAAAAGGAGGATCTAATATACGAGAATCATCATCATTGGATTTATCCCCATCAAAGATCAATAACTTTCATCAATGATGAATCATGTAAATTTAGACTCTCAAAGAACTTGCTTAATTTTTCACTAGCTTCATCCATAACACTTTCAAGAACTTTCCTAGCTTCCCATGTGATTTACTTTGCATAACAAGATTAGATGCAAACCGCATTAACCTATTGGAGTAAACCATCTATGACTCATTTGCATATGATTTTCTGGATTGACTTTTCGTTAGATGTTTCATTCTTAATCTTGCACTTTTACACCATCTTTTCAAAATGTACATCTCGGTATAAAGTGCAAGGTTTTCATATTCAAAATTTTCACAAAGAAGGAGAAAAGAATGCTCAGCTTTCAAACCCGCAGCAGTACATTTAACCTCCAAGGTATTGACATCAAATAAAATTGTTCCCATTTTACCTTTCCTTTGTAAAGTGACTTCATAGACATAAACACCATCATGCCGTTGAATCTCACTTTTTAAATCAAGCACCGACTCATTCTTGAATTCCTTCTCAAATTTTCGATACATTTCACATGTATACATTTTTTTGTCGCATGAGAGAATTTCACTATCTACAATAGCTAAAGTCAGCATCCCTTGATTACATTGATGGTCTTCATCCCTCTCATTCTTTCTCCACCTCTTAACAAGTTCTTCAAAAGATATTACAAATTTATGCAGACAAGTTGTTCTATTTGCTATGCCATTGAGTACATGATTGGTGCTTTCAATACGAGATGTAGATTTCAACCCTGCATAAAATGTGTTAGTATTAAATGTCGTACTCCATTTATGCCGCAGCTTATACATATTTTTTTCAGCCAGGGATGTCCAGAAAGATTATAATCAGTGATCATCTTCGACCAAATACTATCAAACTCTTCCTCTGAATCACAATCATTCACGCTTATAAAACAATGTGCTGAAACCCTTGTCTAGATGGAGATTAGGCAAATGTGACAGAGCATTTTGGGCGATGTGCCATGTACAAAATCGGTCTCGGTAATCAAAGAAATCCTTTGGGACGATATTCATCATTGCAACATCTTGACCAGTGAACAGAGTTTTTGGTTGTTTTCCACCCATCGATTCCAAGAAAGTGGTAAATAACCACTTAAATGAAGTGATTGTTTCATCAGACAAGAAACCACAACCAAACATAACATTTTAACGATGATGGTTTACACCAACAAATGGAGCACAAACTAATCCATATCGGTTAGTCCGAAAGGTCGTATCAAAGGTGACAACATCTCCAAAGTTTTCATAGTCAATTCAAGATTGACTATCTCTCCAAAACATATTCATCACTCTACCTTCCACATCAAGTTGTACATCCCAATAAAACAACCCCTCCTCATTAGCCTTTTTCTTGAAATGGTTTATTACACTTTGACAATCAACGGCTTCAATTTTTGACCTTTTTAAGAGATCTGTAAAATTGTAAAGATCTTTCATTGTGTAACCAATATTATGCACACCTCCACAATCCTTGACATCCAAATTATATGAATCAATGGGCCGGATTCTAGCATTAAGATGTGACCGAATTAAACTTCCTTAGGCTTGTCCAATTGATCTTGCTGACTTGAGCAAATGACTGTCACTTGATTCAGCCAAATCATGATTATGAACTTTAATCCATTTTGTCACTTTCATTATCCCGTCATTCGGATCACACGTGAACCATATTCGAGCCGGACAATTAGTCCTTTCAATCAACTTAGTATGTGATGTTCCCTGTTCAGTGATCCTTTTGTCCTTTGAACTTTTCTTTGAACACACAAATAATTTAGACCTCAATTTTTTGGTACCAACAAAGTAATCTTGTTTCAATTTTCAAACACAAAATTCTTGAGCATGTGCATATTCACAATATAATTGATAAGCCTCATGTTCATTACGTATTGCAGTCGTTTCCACTTTCTGCTCAAGTAAAATGACATAGTTATCTTTAGAAACTTCATTTTCTTGGATTATGAGACAAAGTTCATCCCCATGATAATCATCAATATCACAAGCAAAATCTGTTTTTCAAATAATAAATTAAAATTAATAAAATAATAATGACTGCATTTGGAAAATGTATCTAGCAGGGAATATTTACCTTTGTTTAAATCTATTGAATCTCCCCATTTATGTGAATCTCCTTCCATCGATAAATTCACAGACAATATGATGCTACAATTCCACTTTTTCACTTAACACTTGCAAATTCTCATGGTTTTGCACTGACAATCAAAGATACATACACATATTCCCCGTTGATGATTTTTCAGACTTCTATAAATTCAATAAGTGAGAATCTTATCTACTTTTCTATAGCAAAAAAATATTACTCTTAAATCAACAAAGATTTAAAAATAGAATGAAAAGGAACATCATCAAAGAAATACCCAACACAATAGTATCATTCTTAAGCAGAAAGGGATGGACAAACAATTACTAGATAATAATTCATTTTCAAAATGCTCCCCATTGAAGCAATCTTTGTGTTTAATTTAGAACCAAAACCCACAATTTAATTTTCGAAAATGGGATTTAGTTTAAATCAGAGAACATTCAAAAACAAAAATTATAAAATTCCACATTTAAGATACAGACTAGAAAATATCATTACTTTGTATTAATCCTTCAAAGATTCTTCAATTCTTGTGACACACTGATAAGAAATTCAAGAAATTCTAATAAATTTGTGTTTTCTCGAGATGTTTTTATGCTTGTTAGGATTTACAGCCGTAACATTACAAGTCCGATGTGATACAAAATGTTGAAGGCAAAACAATCGACAACGTGTAGAGAAATCCGCAGGTCGGACATCTCATTAAAGCCAAAAGCAAAGTGAGCCTATTGATGAGAGATAAATTTATGATCATTATTATGACATTTCGCCCCACTTTTGATACCATTTTGAGCATTATTGTACCAATTCAAGTCAATTATCCCTTATATTTATCTAATTATGTTAGTAGTAGTTATTATGTAAAAAATCGTGTTTTTATAAGTTTTTACTAAGTTTTGTACCGGTTTAGTAACCGGAGTATTGTGTCGGATTTACGTTTGGTGTTTTGGTACTTTATTGCAGGATTATACGTTTACCAAGATCCCAAGTGACGACATTTTTTGAGCCTAAAAACATATCTTTTGAGGAATAGAAGATTATGCCATAAGCTAACAAGTTCGAACAGATCAATTGTCCTTAGTACTTCTACCATAACCTATCATTGACGGACATTTGACCTGACTTAGAGGCATTTTCAGAGAAAAGTCCTTAATGAAAGTTGTAGGCCTTCAAAAGAGCTTTCCAACGAATATCAAATCATGTCAACTGAGGTCTACAGCTCGAGATAGGTTTTACGAACATCCGATATGTTGCATGGCGCACGCCGCCGGAGAGAAGGCCGAATATGGCGGGAAAATCTCGAATCTGGGCCCACAAGATCCTAATGATTAAAAATGCACTTTGTGTAGCCGGCACGTGCCGGTGAGGCTCGCACGCGCCGGTAATGTGGTCTATAAATACTCTCTCAAGCTCATTTGATCACCGCTGGAATTTATATATATATATCTATATATATACTTCCTCTCTCGTTTTCTTTCTATTTCTTTTATGTTTGGGCCCATGTATACATATATATGTCTATGTATGTATGTATATATGCTTATATGTATGAATAAACGTAGTAATGTTGTAATCTTTGGAGAAGATTATCGAGGATTGTTGTCTCTGAAGTCGTTGTTACTTTCACGAGGATTAGGCTCCAATTCAAATAGCTTGTAATCGGTAATTTTCTAATGTTATTATGTTTGTTTGTTTTTATATCTATATATTAGGTATAATGATATTAGGCTAACTTAATATCTAGCCAAGATATGAAATTGGATTAGTTTTATCTTTTTAGGAAATAGATAACGACTATGTTAAAATTGATTAAAATCGTTATAATGAATCTCTTTCTATGTTTGTATTAGCGTAGCTAATCGATATGAAAGAATTCATAATCTAATTATGAATTGACACCTCGTAGTTAGTTTATGAACTCGTTAATAGAAAGACCGGAGGGTAAAATTGGCGAGTGAAAACGTGACAACGGAATCCGATTTCTAAACCGGGGTAGATTTGTTTCGGGAGAAACAAACTCTTATTGAAATTTATACTCGAGATATTATTACGTTGAAATCACCTGTTTAATTGACATACCTTAAAATTGGCCGAATGACAAAACGGGAGTGACCCATTCTTGAGGATGACATTGACAGAGGACAAGACATATGACAATTTCATACGCCGTGTGAGGAGAAATTGCCTAGCTTAGGAGTATACCGCTTAGTATATAATTGATTGGACCTTGAATAAAGGAAGAGCATCTCATTTATTTCTACTAAAAGAGATCGTAATTAAAGAATATATTCTTGGCTAGTTTCTATATATTATATATTAGTATATCTATATTTATATAATTATTTATATATCTATATCTTATATATATATTTATGTTTATATATATATATATATCTATGTATTTATATATATTAATTATATATATGTGTTATATTTATTTATTTAATTGTTTTACTAACATCTAACAATCTAACATCTAACTCTAACATTACTAACTAATCTAACGATCTAACTTTGGGGATATGATAAAAACTGCGACTTAGATCGAGTTAATAATAGCTTCTTGGTGTTTAACCCCACTTAAAAGAATTACCATGTTTTCCCTGAGGAATACGACCTGACTCACCAGACTAGCACTACAATTTGACCCGGTACACCGCCGGTTAGGATCTCAGATAGCCTAGGTAATGTCCGTCGACTTTTGGCTCCGCTTCAAGGTTAGGTTTAAGTCACACCTATAAGGCAACAAATGCAAAAAGCAGAGAGGCGGTTTGCATGGTCGGGCCACCACCCCCAGCCAAAGCCAAAGCGAGCCTAAGAGGCGAAAAAGGCTATGGCAAAGGGCGGTTCGCGATAGTCGGGCCACTGTCCCGATCGAAAGCCGAACGAGCCCGAGAGGAAAAAAAAGGCCACGACAAAGGGCGGTTCGCATAGTAGTCGGCCACCTGTCCCAATCGAAAGTCGAACGAGCCTAAGAGGCAAAAAGACCAAGACAAAGGGCGGTTCGCATAGTCGGGCCACCTGTCCCAACCGAGAGCCAAGCGAGCCCAAAGGCGAAAGGCCAAGTCAAGGGACGATTCACACGATCGAATTAAAAGCGCTCGATCGGGGTCGAATAAGCCTCAGGGGCAAAAGACTAAGGCAAGCGGGTCGATCGAGTCAAACTCACAAGTGCAATGAGAACCAAAGATTCATAATACACTTGGGGCGATAACATCGATAAAATAAATAGCGAAACAGAGCCAAAGGCTCGACAAGCGAAAATCTGGCGGAGCCAAAGGCTCGGCAAAAAGAGGACTACAACACATCAAGAAGGCGAGCAAAACAATAAGAACATCATTTGGAGACCAATTCTTTTCCTCCTCTTCCTCTGGAATCGGTTCTCGACTAAGATTTGTTGAATCGCCATCTTCCCATTCATGACAACGGAGTTACAACTCCGTCGCGGCTTCAACATCCCCTTTACCTCATGGGAACCGTTCCTGGTTGGAAATTTCATGCTATTGTGGAATGTTGAAATGATTGCACGCAGGTCGAAGAGTGCTGGTCGCCCCAAAATGACGTTATAGGCGGGAGGAGCTTTGACCACTACATAACTCAACTCGAGATTCCTTCCTTTTCACCATCTCCGATTGTGGTGAGCGACTTTATCGATCCCATCGGATGAATCGCTTGCCTGTGAATCCAAGCAGAGGGATGCTATAGAGCTAAATCTCTCTCTTTCAACTTCATCGCTCGAACGCCGAATAATATAATATGTTCATCGCCTTTGCCGTTATCGATGCAGACTCTCGATACACGGGCTCGACTGATCACAGCCTCGATAACCAAACCTTCACTATGACTCCTCGACTTGGGGAAATCATCGCGGGGGCCATACCCGAATTCCGTCGTAAATCTGAGCTGCTTGCGCTCTCTCGAGCTACCAGCTGGCTCCTGACTGTCTTGGTCTTTGTCGCTCTCCCCAGGCCAAAAGATCGTGCTGACATAACTGTTTGGCCGATTATCATCATATCTGTCTCGACCAAAGTTGTCTCTGTTATTTCCATCTCGACCTGGAGATCGATTCCTCTGAGGTGATCGATCTCTCCGTCTCTGAGCGTCTCGACCTCGACCCCTATCTTGATCAGAATTTTTTCTTTTAAATTCTCCACGGCCCCTGGGCCCATCATACCGGGATCTATCAACCACTTCATCTAGCTTCCCTTCCTGGATGCAGACGTCAATGTCTTTTAATCCTCTGTTGTATGACCTATGTCTTCATGGAACTCGCAGTACTTGCTTGCATTCCTCTTTTCTCGAGGTTTCTTCAACGGTGGTGGTTTTCTTGCTATGTTTTTCGAGAGCATGATCGATAACACCTCGGCTCGAGATCGATTAAGTGGAATAAAATCTTTATCACGCTTGGGTCCCTTCTTGCCCCCACGGTCTGAGGCGGATGTTTCGATACGGTCCCAGACTGACGGCTTACTCTCGACATCCTGTCTCTTGGATTGATGCATGTTCGGACCTCGACTGTCCTTCTTGGAATCCATCCAATCGGATTGGGTGTGCCTGCGCACTGCCTCTTCCCCTTGACAGAATCTATGCACCACGTTAACACACTCGTCCATGGTGTGGGGGACATCTCTGCTCAACTTCATATATAATTTCCTATTACGCAGCCCCCCCACGAACGACGTGATCAGAAGTCGATCATCTGCATCCTTGACCTGCATGGCCTCAAGATTAAACCTCTTCAAATATTCCATTACTGTTTCATCCTTTTGTTGCCTCACGTTCATGAGGTGCGTGGCACTTAAATGAAACTTCTTGTTCACTATGAACGCATCTCGAAACTTGCGAGCTAGCATGGCAAAACTGGAGATCGACCCTGGCCGTAGCCGTAAACCATTCCCTTGCTCGACCTACGAGTAGCATCTCAAACGCCCGACATCGCATCGCGATCGGGTACTCCATCCAATCTCATCTCGAGATACATACCTATGTAGATGGTCCTCGGGTCGGTGGTACCATCGTAAGGCTCTATCTTCGGTATCTTAAACCCTTTGGGTTTAGGAAAGCTCGATCTCCTTCGTGAAGGAGACTCAACCATGCGCGACACTGATTCTTCCCCTAGAATTACGCCCGGCTCTCTTCCTCGATTTGTCTTTATCCATCTTTCGATGTTTTTGTTCGATCTCATGCCTCTTTCTCTCCACCGAGCTAGAGGACGCACTGACTTCGTCTCTGGGAGTTTTCTTGGGCTTGTCCACAGCATCTTTTCGACCGCCTTCTGCCGTTGCGTCTTTCTGGCTAGCGGCTGCTTGTCTTTGTGCCGTGAATCGCCTCGGCTATAATCTGGACATTAATTCCAGTCCGCCCCGCTAATTGATCCATAAGCGCTCATGTTCCGGAGCAAGGCCTTGCTTTTCTGGCTGGGGGACGGGACCTTGCTTTTCTTGCTGGGGATTTTCAGGGACCAAATCCAAAGCTGGATCTTTTCCTCCTTGCGTCTCGGTATCTATGGGTTCGTTAATCTGCGAGCCTTGATCTACAACTTTGGGCGCAGCTTTTACGGGAGGCATTGTGATCTTGGTGTATTCAATCAAAAGAAGACCCTCCTTCTAGCGCCAATGACGATGACAAATTGTGTCACCTTAAATAATCCGGGCCCTAATTGAATCTAGTGATGAACACACACAAAACCTTAATGCCCAAAAAGAGTGCGGTGGTGGATTTAGTATTTGCGGCTAAGTCTAAGACTGTATCTTAAATTTCCTACGTATCCTGTTAGGTTCTAGGAATCAAGCCTTACGTAGTTCCTGGATTGGGGTATTTATAATGACAATACTTGCCTAAACCCTAAGGTTCAGTCGGCTTATGTTATTGTCAAATTTACCCTCTAATGGGCCTTAACCCTTGCCCAAGCTACCGCTGTTAATGGGCTTGGACAGTTGGTGCGGACGCTGTCCTTGATGTCGATACTTCCGACCTGCGGTGGTCGACTCTAGACTCGTTGTCCTACACTGCTCGATAGTCGATTGTCGTAGCTTGGAGTCTACTAAATGGCCTGAGCCTCGAGCCTGGGCATCGACATGACTACCTTGGTGTTTTATCCATAATGTTGTTTTAGGACCAATCGATAGACGACACGTGGAGGGGTGAACCCTGTATCGTCAGTAAGTAATTCGAAGGAAAAGAAGTTTTTTTTTGTTTTGTCTTGGATATGGAGATAAAACTGCAGTTCTTTTGGTAACGTATCCACTTAGGTTCGGATAGCTTTTCAGATTTTTCACTCCGATATGTTGCTTTTTTTACCTTATTATTAAACAACTAAAGTGAACCAACTATAAAGAGACACGTGACAATGTGCACCACGGACAGTCTGGCATAGAATTTTCCTATTCGGGATGTAATCTTACCTTTTGTCAGTAATGACAATGTCATTTTCTTTAACCTCCTGCAATAGCTCAAATTTTAACATTGTAGATTTATTTAATGGGGAGGTAGTTGTGGGGAGATACTTGTGTGGTGTCTCCATATGTGGAGACACCGTTGTGGAGACACCACAACCACACACTTTAATTATGTGTTTAAACTGTGTGGTTCTGATTGTTTCATCCGTCATTTCACCTTCAAATTCCCTCACCACAAAATAATTTCCCGGAGTTGTGGCTTGTGGCTCTGCCCACTTCCTCGTCCACAACCTTAACACTCTCTCTCCTCTTTTATTGATCAAAATCTCTATTTTTTTTCCAGCCTCTTTTCTCTCTTTTCCCCAAAATCTTCTTCCTCCAATTAAATTTTCTCCTCCATGGAACACCGTATCTCAACTGATCGATCTCACTTCAAATTGAAAATCGAGCCTTTCCGGAGAAGAAGTATATCTTCGTTTTCTTGACCATATTTTTGAGTTCTTCCATGGCGATTTCCTATTCGGGTCCTTTTTTTCATCGACCTCTGAATCTTCATCTGATTCTGCAAAATTGATGTGACCACTTTATACATTAACTTAATGGTATCTTCAGTTTCATTTCATTAATTACATAAAATTGATTTGTTGACTCTTAAACTACTACAAGGAAATTAAAAGCACGAGCCGGAAATATTTTGGACGAAAATTCGAAATATATACCTTTGGATAAAAATAGTTTTTTTTGTATATCTATATTTTAAAATCTTACAAAGATAACCTCCGAGTGGGACCAGATGATTTATTATTCGGGGACGAGATATAATGTCATGAGGACGAGTTATTTTCATTGAGGTCGGACTAAATAACACGTCCTCAGTAAATTTTCTCACTCGACCGTGTTAAAAAAACCCGTCCTGAATTGTCCTGACATTTTAATATTTAATTACGCTGTCAATTACAATTTTTTTTAAGGCCTCAATTACGTTTTTCAGGCGTAATTTTTCAGGCCACCTGCTACATTCATCACCTCCGACAACTTCCCTTACCGGAGAAACAATGACAATGGCAAGCCTTCAAAAATCACCCCCCCCCCCACCACCACCACCACCACCACCACCCCAAGACATCACCGCCATCCATGGTTTAAAAATACATCTCTCCCTCCTTTTCCAATGAAGATGTAGCTCACTCCGAGTACGGAGATCAACATGATTTCTCAGTACTTCGGTTCCTCTTCTTCTAATGTCTCGTTGGTCTCACAGTCACCGCATCACCGTCATCTCGTTGTTGATGAAGTCTTACCGCCGGTGATTACAGAAGATCTGAATCTGGGCCGCAGTTTCTAATTTTTTTTTAAAAAGCTTGTGTTCCCATCTCTGCTTCTGATCCCATCTCCGATCAAAGATGCTACTTCTTGTTAGCTATTTGGTGGGAAGAATTACATAAGAGGAAAAAAATAAAAATTCAGGACGGCTATTTATAAGCGCGGTAAGTGAGAAAATTTCTTGAGGACGTGTTATTTTAGTCGCCGCCAATGAAATATAACCCGTCCTCACGACATTATATCCCGTCACCGAATGTCAAATCGCCTCCCTTGAGGTTATCTTGTAAGACTTAAAAATAAGAGTATATAAAAAAAAAAAAAAATTTACCCAAAGATATATATTTTCAATTCCCCCTATTTTGTTGATGCCCACCATTTACGGAAAGTGATAGTTACATTCCAACTGATGCAGGTCTTGTAAAACAAGGGTACTTTACTTGAAAGCGCTTGCAATATTACTTGAATTACAGTACCTCTTTATTTGAATTCGGGGCATCAGTAATAGGTTTTTCCTTTTGCGACTTCATATCGTCTTGATGCTGATCTGGAAGTGGTTGTTGGTGGTTGTTGGTTGGAGTCGACGACGACGTTTGACACTGAACCGTATCTTACTCGATCATGGAATTATCACTAAATATTTTTTTCATATTAATGGAATGCTACTTAAATAAAGAATTACCTTCAAACGGTTCAAAGAGTTCACAGTCTCATTCCAATCAGAATGAATCTTGAGAAATTGGTTGCGTATGTCATGCTTCGTGTGTCTGCATAACCCTCGTAGGATGTTTCTACAATATACAACATCGTTTTCGACCATTATCTAAGTTATCACTAGCGTATTCTTTCAACTCATTTACAGACTTTATTATTTTTGTCTTCGTGAGCGATACATCCGACCGTAGTCTGAAAATGTTGTATGCAACCGAGAATCAACGAAGGTATCCGAGACATTACGCCCACGTTCGGAGGGATGGGTAACTACAGTCGATAACACCATGAAGCGTGTGCATCATCATGACGAATGTCATTCACACGTGCACAACACGCATTGGCATTACCACATGGTTTATCGATATCTTTCCAGATTGTATATACAGGGGGTGGAGTATTGATCTCATCATATGCCAACCCAGTTTCCCATAACATCCGTATCTCTACATCACTCTCCTTCAAATAAAGTACCACACCCTACAATGCAGGTAAATTAAACATAAAATCTTAGACATTTTTTCATGATAATATTCCCGGCAAAAATTAAATACTGATGAACCGAAAACATTACCAGGCCCTTGAATTCTAATTGCTTCTCGAACCGGTCGTTATATACACGCCCACTTTTAGGATGCCACCTCAACATACGTGGTGACGCATTGCTAACATGTCACGGCAAGTGACGCCCCAACGAGAAGGCAACGTCTCGTATAACCAAACAAATAATGAGTTAACCAAACAAGTCACGTCTTTCGTCACTTGACTCATCCTACCAATATGACTCCTCAATCCGTCCCAATTTTCCTTTAAGTTACTAAGAGTAATGTCCCAAAAATATGAACCCCAGTTATGTCCAAGAAAACGCGGTGTATCATCAACAAGGTGGAATACAAATGGAGACACGTGTGAACCTGACGACTTCCCATGCAACACCACCTCAATAAAAAATATCAAGCCATTCTTATACGCAATTTCGATGTCTGTGGCATCCTTCAAAGCCTTCTCCAAAAGCGTAATCGTAATACGACTAACTGGTACTATGAATGGAGTCCTTGTAAAATCGACTTCACTACCATCCCGATTTCCAACTGCAATCAAACTAGAGCGTTCCCTATCCTCCTCGGGGCGAACGTCTGGCTGTACTGGACCGAAATACAAACCCGTAATCAATGCAAATTCTCTCCTCCCAAAACGACATATGGAATTCTGAAATCGAAATAATAGCTCATCATCTCTATCCGTATAAACCGATCTCACGATCAACTGATGCAAAACCGTAGACGAGTAATGGAAGTGCTTCATAGCTGTGTATACATTTGACAATGGGGATTCCAATACACGGTCAATCAACTTAGCGTCTAATTTATGCGAATTAAATGCGTCTGTTAGTATATTAAACTGAGTCTCTCCACCCCTATAATCATATTTTATTGGGTATCTATCTTCGGGACGAATGACCCATGCTCCGACAATCTCTGACATCTATAAATACAAACCACGGTATCCCTTTGTACACACAACAATTCATTTTTTATTATTATTTCCACATGCCATAAATAAATAATGATTTTTCAACTCTTTTGTCGAATAATAGTTAAATTCCAAGTTACCCATTTTTTGTCAAAATGTTTGCAAAGTATCACAAAACAACCATTATTTTATCTTTTTCGCGGTGATGAGTGGAAGAGAGTGGAGTAGAAACCTAGAAGAATTTTTTATCTAACGGGAGACTTACTTCCGGCTGAGGCTTTGCGAAGCTGTTGAATGGAAAGATCAATAAGAGAACCTACATGTCTCTACGAGTACGAGCTATCCTATAGGAGCCTCAATTCTTGCAGGCTTGAGGACGGCCATAACTGTTGATAAGAAAGAGTCGAAAACAACTTATATTTGACCTACTAAGAACCTTGTTATGCTGAGGATTCCCATGATGAATCGAGTCCGGCGTTGAGCCTTATTTGGGCAGTTGTATTTAAACGTACACATTATGTTTAAGTTGTGTTGTTTTTATTCGCGTTTACCACCTACAAAAGACCTGCTCTGAAATCCAAAGCCTTTATTGAGTGACAAGTCCTTCACATAATCACCAAAAATCTCCTAAATATTATCATGCCTCTGAATCTCCTATACACAGCCTTCCATTAAGTCATCATTCGGCAACCAAACATTTGTACAAGTTTATAAGTAGTTCATACCATACAAGCTATTCTATAAATAGAGTGGATTCAAAAACAGCAAGTTACAAATAGATTATTTCACTTCTTTTCGTGGCAAATGCTATTGTAAATGACTACAATTATTGTACATTTTCTAAGGCCAATTACAATGTCTATTACAAATCCCATTGTCATTTTACCTAAAAAGTGAAAATGTCTACACGGCACCAATTCAATAACTAACCATCAAATTTTGCCAGCAAAATCAAAACCCACCCGAACTATGTATCTTTAACATACATGTAGTCCAACGGTTAATTGTGCATATTCAACCACATTGAAAGCTAATCTACTGCATCACCAACCACGTTAAATACTATTCTCTCTTTACTATATTATACAACAAAGAACTCACAACTCCTATGTTCAATTTTCTATGTTATCATCTTTATACAACAAAGAAATTCCAGCTCTTATTTAACAATGTTCAAATCTCTTTACACAAAAAATATCCTAGATCTCATTTAACAATCTTTTTTTATGACATTCTCTATTCAGTTATAGAGTGCAACAACTACAAGACTGTGATGCTTTACGTTAAAGTTATTTCTGCATAATCACCAGGTATAACTTGTTTATAACATTATTCTTTCAAGTTAGTAGTATTATGTATATATTAGATAATAAGGATGTACATCATATGAGTTGACATGTATAAAGCAATTGAATTGTCATGTTATGTTTTTAGAGGTACTTTGTAAGAACCATGGAATCAGTCGTAATATATGAATATTAGTTCAAATAGTAGAACTCTACAAATGACAAATATTTACTGTAAAAGAGGTTACCTTTCGTATGAAAAACAAACCTCCATTGGAAAGAACAAATGTTTACGGCTTGCATACTTCCACAAAAAGCTAACATTTCTTCTTTAGAAAAACACATCATTTATTCAGCAAAACAACAAAAGAAACACATCATTCTTTCTTCAGCAAAATTTCCCGTAAATACCCTCCATCTATACAAACACAAGATTGTTTAAGTATACTCAGTTGTCCACACACTTTAATACCAACAAAACACACACACATATGTACGATTGGTCTTTCAACAAGTCATGAATATATGGATATCGACAAGTTTAAACTAAATTAATAAACCAAGATTGAATGAAGATCCATTAAACTTCTCAGTTTGAGTAGTGTTCTCAATGTATATGTTCTTAAAAGATAATGAAAATAATTTATTAGTGTTTTAGGAAAGATGAAAAATGTTGTGAGACATATGGAGTCATTAACCTGATTACTCGTTAGTTGCATATATATGGTGTCTTTTGTAGTCTTAGGTTTCCATCCTTATATCTTTCCAGGTTCATAAACATGGTTCCATTAAATTCCTAGGTTGGAGTAGTATCATATATTGTACATGTTCTTAAATGAAAATGAAAATCATCTTACTTATTGGGAGGTGTTTAAAGGCTTTATTTTGATATTGAAATGGGCTATGTGACCTAAACCCCAAATACTAAACCCTAAACCCTAAATTCTAAACCCTAAACCCTAAACCCTTCATGCCATTGCCCCTGCCATACAAGTTTTGTATTACTTGGAATGGCCTCATACAAGAAGGGTGATAAACCGAAACAAAGAAGACTGACACATTGAGCTTATGAGGGACTACATGGACGATGTTGTGAGGTACCACTACAAAAAAAAGATTCTTTTGTGACAAATCTTTGGTGACAAAAAGGAGATTTCTCACAAAAGGGTTGCTTCTAGTGACAAAAGCTTTGTTTCTCTCTAAAAAATGTGTTTATAGTGACAAAAGGTTATGTTGTCACAGGAGGTTAAGTGAATTTCATAGTATATGTGGTCTGACTTTGCGTATCATGCAATAATTATTGGAATGATGCTTTGGTGACAAAAGAATTAAAATAACTATAAATTATTACATAATATTCATCTAAGTCATGAATTTATTTTGACAGCATGAATTATTTAATGAATCGAGTATTTGACGAATAAATAATCTTGTCATGTTTTATAAAATTCGTTGAAATCTAAAAATATTATCGATATGCAGGCACGACCCGTGTCGAACTCCGGATCAGTCGGATCAGTGGGTTCCGGATACCGGAGCTTTAAACAAAAAACAATATTATCGATCTTATAAGTCGAATCGAATACTTAACAAGACAAGTTTGAAAATTTGATTTTTTTATGGCTCAATCAAGGTCGAGCATGAGTTTTTATAGTGCAGTCGGGGCAAGTGGAGCCATAGAAAGACTCAACTCGGCTCGATACACCTGTATACATTTCAAAAATAACCTTCTAAAGTCAGTGTACTTCGCTGTTCTAAAATAAAATAAAAATCATTCTAAACTTCGCTTTGGTCTCCACCTTCTCGTTGCCCCCGTCTCCTCGTTCCCTCGTTTCTTTCACCACAAAACCTCCGGTGGTGGTTGCGGTGTTCCAAATTGGAAACGTTGATTAAAAGCATCGTGTTTATGGTGATCCAAGGAAGAATTGTGTCCAATTCGTCGGTTGATTTGCGATCGTTGGTGGATCTCGGCGGTTGATCTGAGCAAACCCCTCCCCTTTCACTCGCCAAAACCCTACAATTATTTCCTTTCTCCCACTAGTCGCGAATCGATTCATTATTGTGTCAAAGTGATCGCCGTTGATCAGAGTCTCACATTCTCGATTCCTTGTATTAGAGTCTCAAATTATCTCCTTCCTCTTGAGGTATCGCTTTCCAATTTTTTAAATTTTTCTAGAACGTGAATTAGGAGATGGTTCAACTGTATGATTTTGAGAAGTTTATATTAGAAAGTGATCTATGAGATGAAGAAACATCTCGCTTATGGAATCGATTATGTCGCGAAAGCTTGTGGCCTTCGGGTCACCTTAATCAAAATTGGTTTGTTTTCCGATTATTTGATTGATTTAAGTGCTCATCTTTTATTTATGTTTTCAAGTTTATTTGATTTTTTTGTTCCAAGTCTTTGTCTTTGGTTTGCTTTTGGTTGTTATCATGTTCAATTGTTCTTGTTGCTTTTTTTTTTTCCTCTTTCAGTCTTTTGTATGACTTCCTCTCTAATTGCTCATCTCATTAGCATGATCACTTGGTTTTATGTGGTTTTAATATTTCATTAATTTCTATCTCGATTTTGCTTGGTTGAATCCTACGATTTTAGATCCATATTTGAATACTCTAATCTTTGGCACTATGTCCCCATTCCAACATGGTGAATTTTTAGTCTAGATGATGGGGAGAGGTACTCTTACACATCTTTTTTCATCCCTAAATAAGTGTTTCTTTGTTTTTTTGAGTAGAACATTTCAATTAATGATAACGTTTAGAACATTAGAATCTTCATATAGGTTGATCTAGACCTGGGCAATTATGAACATTCTTTGGACGTAACACTCACTAAAGATAATAACATCACACCTAGAAAGATATACCAGGTACATATATTTTTCTATTTTGATGCTATGATCTTGTTATTCATCATTTGTTTGAACATATTCTCTATTTTAACATCATTTTTTTGCTTATATTCAGTCCAGAGTCTTACAATATGCTTTATTAGTCCAGGTCTACCTGCTCTATGTAATATGTGTTCTTGTTTCAATTGCTTGAATGTGCTAAGTTCTGTTTTCTTGTTCTTAGCATCTTGCTCTGTTAAGTGGTCTGTCCAGTTTGGCTTGCCATCTGTTCTTTTTAGAAGTGTATGCAATCTGTTTTGATTACGGAATTCTAATGATTGTATGCTTTATAGGAAATGATATGATGAGAGAACATATTGTAAGTATATGCGTGTAGATATTTTAACTAGTTCACTAGAAGACATGCATACCATATTCTCTTGGTGGCATGGCATACTACTTTTATGTCATTATTTAGCAATATCACATTCATGGCTGCTATGGTCACTACAATAATAAGGCTTGTTTCTTTTTCCAGTGGACTCATTTATGTATATTTATAAATAGAGTAGACATTGGGCTCTTTCTTTCACTGATGAAACAATGAAAGGAACATTGTAGAATGTGGATCCTAAAGATATCATTTACGGGACTAAGGTTAGTATCTTAATCCTTGTCCTATTGGTTGTTTATAAGTTATCCTTGCATTTGCATTTCAGCATCCAAAGTTCTTAACCAACTTGATTTTTGAGCTGATTCTGTAAATTTCTAGTGCAGGATATGCAATTCAAATTGAAAACGGCATTGAAGTTAACGATTCGAAAAGGTAGATTTCATTATCGTGAGCCCCGGAGAGAGACTTGCTCTTGTATTGGCCTTTGTCTAACTGTAGCTCATTTCTTTTTCTGGAGAACTTTTTACACTGGTAGAATGATGAATAAGAAAACTCTCTGTTTTTGTAGGTGAAGGCTATGGCATTACTTGAAGCTTTAGAAGCAAATGTCTGGATGACAGAAATGATCTTTGGTTGTCCATCCCTTTGAAAACATAATGTGTTCACAACTTACACTTTAATGTTGAAAACCACTTATTTGCAAATGAAAGATCGCCGTGTAATACTGGCTCACTCTTTAACCCAAGAATCTTGGTGTTGTTCCATGCCGTTGATACTGATAGTTACATTGTGACATGTGATTGGGTTTCCTGTCTTGCAGCGGGTTGATACTTTCATGATGACCTTACGAGCGATGCTTGAGAGAAAGGTTAGACGTTTTGTTTTATCCATTTTCTACGATTTGTTTAGCTTGCATTAGTGCGAGTCATGTTAAACATTATGAATTCCAATTTCATGGTAAAGCTCTCCAAGCTCCGGAAGATCCATTTATGTTTTTGTGTCAGATTAAAGGTATTACCTCATCCTCTTTTCTTGCACACTAAAATACCGATACTACAGAATAATGTTAGAACATTCGGATGGCTACATTATCATTTATTGCAATCCCATTACGGATGATAACAATGTGAAGTAAAAAAGAAAAAAATATCCTCTTGCCGATAAATGGAAAAGGGCCTCCAGGATCCATGGATTTGATTGGTTTGATATTACGTAATATGTTTTACATAGCCTGGTTTTTATAGATTCATGTACCTCGATTTTGCAAATGTTCCAGACAAATTGGATGATTCAAAGCATTCAAGGTTCTAATGGATGAAGATTGAATAAAGAGTTTGGAATCCATTACGTTCAAACTAGCATTTGCAATTCTTGATGGGGTTGATATTGTTGGATTGTAAGTCACTTCATTTCGAATGAGCTCATGTGCTTTTGTGATATGTAAATGCAAAATGATTTTTAATAATTATTTAATATTTTATTGTGTGTTGTATTATATTTTTATTCTTTTGTAGGGTATGTGTATATTTTTTATAGGTTGTAGATTGTTAATATTATTATTATTATTTAATTAAAATTTTCAATAATAATAATAATAATAATAATAATAATATTATTATTATTATTATTATTATTAGTTTTCTATTTTTTGAATATTTATTTATTATTATTATTATTATTATTAAAATATGACTTCTAGTGACAAAGCCTTTGTCAATATTAACCATTAATGTAAAAACGTGTTTATACCTTTTGGTGACAACAACACTGAATTAGTGATAAAATGTTCATTATTTTGTGACAAAAGTTTTGTTGCAAGAAAAACCTTTTGGTGAGAAGATGGAGGTTTGTCATGAAAAGCTTTGGTGACAAAAATATGAGATTTGTCGCCATTGAACTCTTTCAATGACTAATTCACCGATCGTCACAAGAGACACCTTTAGCGTCGCTGCTTACGCAACAAACGCCGCGACAAAAAAAATTTGTCACGAAAACTTTTACTGACGAAAATCAGCCCTTTTAGCGACGATTTTTTTTGTCACGAAAAGGTCTGTTTTTTGTAGTGTACGTACCCTAAAGATTTTTTTTCGTCGTAGATTTCACATGTGAAAATCACTTTTCAAAAGAAATGCAGATAGCCTCGCAACATCTGATATATACTTCACTCAACGAGAAGATTGTTGTGGTGTAATGGGACGAACGTTGTGAAGATCTACCTATATAGGTGGAGTCTTCCAGATGATGAGCATACACCATCATACAATCCATGTGATCTATCCAATGACGAGCTCACTGATCTCATAATAATGTGGCATGGAATGGTCCATGACGAGAATGGCTAAAGCGTGATTTGATAGATCATGTTTACACGCATGTTTGGGAGGATGAAGGATAATTGACATTTCTATTCTAACCTATGAACTATCCTAAAAGTTCATGCTTTGGTTTTTGTATGATGCCTTTTAAATTTCCAACTAATAAGGCCTCGTTTCATTATGAATATTGTTCATGAAACTACCATTCTAAGGACTAAATTAATGCTCATAAACTTCATCAAAAAAATTACATGAATTCGATTCATTTATTATCCTTCATACTTCCACAAAACAGTAACATGTTATCCATAGAAAGATGAATACATACCTTACATGTTATTCTTCGCCAAGATTATGTGTCCAGCTTTCATCAACTAGAAAACATGGAATGGGTATGTCTGTAGATGCCCTAAAAGTAAAAGGTCGTGCCTCCGGTGAATGGACAAATGATGTAGCTAGCAAGTCATATATAGCTTACTTTCTACACGTAATTAGAAAACTTTTGATTTGTAGATCATAACAATTGAAACAATTAATTATGAGAAATGCAAAGCGTAAACATTCCTTAACAACTAATCATATCACCAATTGGATCACAATCTAACCGTTTAATGGATTGCACTGTTTGTGTGAAAAGTTATATAAAAAAAAACGATACCATTTGTTCCACAGTCCGCCCGCTTTCCGAATTTCTCGTTAATGTAACGTGTAAGGCAGACCATCTTGTCATTGTTGGATGAATGGTCCCCCAACGAGATTGTAATGCATCTTTCGTCCTTGATGAATCTTTTTTCCATTCGACCTTCATTAGCTCGTGAAATTTAGCAGTCACGCGATTCCACAATCCATTTTTGCGTTGCCTCGTCCCAACCATAGGGTCCTCTGAAATCTTCAACCATGCAATGCAAAGTTCAACATCCTCATCGACAGTCCAGTGTTCCGGTGCACCCTCTGATTGTTTTCTTTTGTTTGATTCCTTGGAATGTTGGCTATCAAAACTCTTCGGTTGAGATGGTTCTTGGAAATATTTATGAAACATTATGGTGGAGACAGGACTGGAGTTAATTTTTGTGTAGTGTTTGTTGGAGCCACGTATAGATTGAATGGTAATACTCCGGGGGGGCGAAGGAATTGAAATGATGAACTCGGATGCCAATTTGTAGGAAAACTTGCCGACATCTCGGTTGGAGTTCGGATCGTAGACATATTTGGCGATTGATTGTTGAATACCTGCAAATCTAACTGACTGCTTTGTTCCAGTAATGTGTATGAGCATTCGGTTGATTGAAAGGCTTCAATCAACCGAATGCGCATGGTTGATTGCCTGATTTGCTATAACAGCAAGCTCAACCCGTGCAAATGAAGCTTATGTCATTTTTTCTGGTCCATTTCTAACTTGTTTTTCACACATTTTTGATTTTCTGAAGTGTGGTTTTTATACTATAGGACTGATGCTAAAACTCACAAAATATACTAGTTTCATAATTCTATATGTGATTCCCGTTTTCACAACCAAAAAAGGGAAAAAAGAAACTAAACAGATTGATGTAGAAAGTGGCGGATCCAAAAATTTTGTCACGGGTCCGTAATATTAGTCTAAGTAAATATTTTTTTTCACGGGTACGAAGTATTTTTCGATAGATATAACGTAGAGTTTTTTTATTTTTAGCTGGGTCCGCGGACCCCATTGCGGAACACATAGATCCGCCTCTAGACGTAGATATGGTGCATTATAAATCAAATCGATAAGCTTGACAATAAAAAGATGGACAATATATACGCCATCTTTGATTCATGATTTCTCAACAAACAAAAAAATTAAATAAAAATAATAAACTCAACAGATTGAGATACATTATGCTTTATACTTCAAATTCATAAGCTTGACATCCGATCTGGATAATAATTAGAGAAATTCAAACTTACAATCTTGACTGTGAAGATTAGATGTTATGCTCTCTAGGGCAAGCAGCGGCGAGAAGAAAGGCAGAAAACTTGGGGAAGTTATTGGATGCACCCGCCATATGCGGATTGCACTCATTTGACAAACTATACACCAACTTTTATTTTTAAATTGAATTCAAACTGTGTAATTCAGATTTGTTTAGCAGTCAATTAGATACATGTGAAGATACCATACAAAAACTTCCCGAAAACTTGGCGGCAGATATTTTTTCCGAGAAAAAGAAGAGGGTAATATGCGATAGAAATTAGTGAAATTTAGAAGACAAAATAAAAAATGAAAAAAAAAAAAATGTGGGATTATTTTATTATTTTTTATGTTTGCTATTGTATGTCGGAAAGAGGACTACTATCCCCCCCCGTCACCCCCCGTCCCATCATTTTTTTTTTTTTTTTTTTTTTCATTTGTAAAATCCTTTAACAATTTTTTTTAAACTTAATTTGTATTTTGTTGTTTTTATTTTATAATTGAAAATTTTGTACAAATTATTAACACGTATTTTTTTTTATATTATTATGTTAATGAAATTTGATAAATAAAATCAATAAAACGAGTGTAGTATTGATAGTCACATTTCTCTATCATTTTTATTCACAACCACTCATTCAGATTCTTCTTATCTTCAATCCTACTCATTCTTATCTTCAATCCTACCCATTCAATTTAGAAAATAAAAAGTCTCTCATTTATATTTCATCTTATCTTCTTATCATCAATTCTAACCACATATTGATTTTCTCATTATCATCTCATCTTCAATTCTACATATATTGACTCATTTCATTTCACTTACTAAAAAATCATCATAATTTATCCAACTCTTTCATACATACTCATTCAACACATATTCAATTGATTTTCGTAACTCATAATATGGATCCCTACAATTCATCATTCTTTGGTAGTTCGTCATTTGAAAATAATTTTACAAATTTTGGTAGTTCGTCATTTGGAAATGATTTTACAAATGATGTTCCTAGTGGGGATAGTTGGCCAGTTGGAAACAATTTTACAAATGATTTTCCTAATGGGGAGAGCATCCCCAACGTTGAGCGTGATTACACAGCCGAATTTACAACTGATCAGGTTAGTTATCGTTGTTGTTATTTTCCACATTCGTTACTTATTTTCATTTTTGATAGTATAATAGTGTTCTTATACTTCGATTTTTCTATAGATATTTGAAAGTAGAGATGTCATGTGTCTCGGATTTTATGCTAAACGAAATATAACAAGTAATAAAATAAATCCGGTTTACCCTAAGTTGAGGATCGTAGTATAATGATTAAAACCGGAGTCGAACTCACAGGGAATCGTCTTTGTCTAGTTTGATTAATTTTCCTAAAGTTGTCACGAGAAGTAAAAACGTCATATCCTAAACAATTTAAAGACTACAACTAAAATAACAAAACAAAATGAACTAGTAATGAAAACAATAAAGTTAAACTGGACAGAAGATTAAAAATCTAAAGCCAGCGAAGATAGTTGCGAACCGAATAACGAAAATAATTCCATTCTATAAACTAAATAAAAATTATAAAATTGCGATGGTGATAACAAATGATTTTTTTTCAATAAATTTAACAACGAACAAGCAATGATCCACCGATCCCGCAACCCTCAATTTCTTCTCTAAGGTTGTCTAGTGATGATTTAATAAGAATTGTGGTTCACCTATCATAAGTATGAATTTCTAACATCTTAGAAAAATTCACCTATCAATCTTTTTCGTCCATCGATCCTAAAGATTAACGCTTTAATTATCAAGGTGTGAAATTTATCAATCTCGTAACCTAGATATTCAACCTAACAACTATCGTTAATTAGATTAAAAATCCAATCTTTACTATGGTGTGATCTTAGTTTAACAACGATTCTCATCAAATATTAAACATCAAACAGCAATGCATTCATCAATGAAATTGCATAATAACAATAAAAACATAGAAAAGATACAATCTCATTAAAACTCACAAACAATCCATAGAGTCGAAATTGAGATGCTGCAACGATCGGTTTCACAAAGCTCGTTCAAGAAAGCCTCAGCCTCTGACCATCGTCACACCGGAGAAAAATAAAATTAAAAAAAAAAATACAAAAACACTCGGTCGACCGAGTGTCAGGGTTCGGTCAACCGAGCCCTACACTTTTTTTTTTTTTTTTTTTGCTTTTTCTTGTCGCCTCTGTTCTCCAGATGCTTTTTTCGTCCTTCTCTGTTCCAATGACTGCGTCCTTTTATAACCTTCTTCGAGCTAGGGTAATAATTATCCTATTTCCTTTTCTTTAAAAATAAAAACTAAACCCTAATAAAAATATAATAATTCCATTTTTGTCCTTCTAGATAGGTCTTCAAATAAAATGCTGTTCGAAATCCTTCAGCTCGTTGACTCGTTCCACGATATGCTCGTCGTACCTACAACATAATAAAAACATGCAAAGTGTAACATCACATATATAAATAGATAATTGCTAATAAAATCACGTAAATAACCCGACTTTGCACTCTAATACTTTCCAACTTCATTCTTTCAATAAATCCATTAAACACTTAATTTTCTATAAAAATTAATAAAATACCAAGGATATTGTTACGAAATAATGTAATATAAATCGTAAAAATCACCGTAAACATCATGCTAGATTGGGTTCGAAGAGTTGGTAATGAAAATGGTTTTGTGATTGTCATAGATAAATCGTGTAGTAAAAATGGAAATAAAATGCGGAGATGCACTCTTATTTGTGGAAAAGGAGGATTGTATAAACCGCCACGCGAAAGGCATACAATGAGTAGGGATCTTTGGAGCGTATAAACGTGGTTGCCCATTTAAGCCGAGGTGTAGCACAACCACCGCACGCACGGTGTGAAGTGGGGTTTGAAGGTTGTTAATGGTTTTCATAACCATGAAGCAAATTGAAAGTTTAGAGGATTTGAGTATCCTTCAAGGTTGATCGCAACCCGAAACAATTAGTGCATGACATGTTCAAAAGCTTTGCTCCTAGAAATTCTTAGTGTGATGAAACAACAAGACCCATCAATTACTACGGGAATTAGGAGTATTTACAATGTCAAAGCCTTTGTATAAGAAAAAGCGGGTTGGGGCTTATCTGAAGCTGGGTACATTTTAAGAGAATTACATGTTAAAAAATACATGTACGACTTTATGAAAAATGAACACACTGGTGAGATCACATATATTCTTTGGGTTCATCCTAAAAGCCTAGAGCTGTATGTGAATTTTCCGTCGGTTTTAATTATTGACGCCACGTACAAGATCAATGAGTATGGGATACCGCTTTTAGAGATTGTGGGTATCACATCCACAATGCAAACTTACTATATTATGTTTGCATATTTGAGTAATGAGACGACAGAGCGATTTGTATGGGTATTGGATACGTTAAAAGATGGATGGTCTTAAAAGGAGTAGCGTTTCCATCGGTGGTTGTTTCAGATAGGGATCTAGCGCTTCTTGGTGCAATAGGAGAATGTTTCCCATTCGCGCATCACATCCTTTGTATTTGGCAAATAAATTAGTGTGTAATGAAGAAGTGCAGGCCTATGCTTGGTAAAAGATGGATCGAATTTAACAATGCATGACACTCGATTATTCATTCATAGAGTGTGGAGACTTTAGATTTCAGGTGGAATGCCATGTAAATTGACTTTTCAAAATTCACATAAAGCCACAACATACCTTTGGAATACATGGTTATGTCCTTACAAGGAGCGGTTCGTTGATGTGTATGTAGACAAAGTTATGCACCTCGGGAGCCATTCAAGTCAAAGGTAACTTTCTAATATCCACTATTTATTCATTATCCTACACTATAGAATATTGCATGTATCATTCATATTTAACACAATGTATGATTAAAATGCGAGGGTGGAGTCTCATGTCACGAGACTCAAACGATACTTCGAGGATTCCGGCATAAACACAACATCCTTCAAAAAATAGAAAAGATGTTGATTGCTCAATTGGGGATATTCAAAGTTCATTCAGAAATCTTTGAGTTTTCCACGACATCGACATGTACGTGACGCAATTTACAGTGAAATCAGATATTGCGTTTCATTAGAAGCAATGGATTTAATCGATAAACAGATATTGGACTCATTTGATAGATTAAATTGAATAGATTTCAAAAACATATAATTTATTAAAACATAATTTATCAAAAAAAAGTTACAAGCAAAAAATTTAAAACAAAGAATTGGTATAGATTGATAAAAAAAAAAGAAAAAAAATTGGGGAGGGTGATGGGATTGGGAGGGGGGAGGGGGGAGGGGTTAGTAGCTCCCGTCGGAAAGTGGACAGAGCTCATCCCAAATCCCATTCAAAAGTTTTTTGATTTGCTATAATATAGTCATTGTAACGACATCTAAAAGATCATCTATAAAATAAAAATAAAAAATGCACTATCCAATTGTGCATTAAGTATGATTGTGATTGGTCAAAGTCAGTGTCAAGAGATTCCAAGTGTAATCTCATTGCTCTTTTTCAAGTTTAGTGATTTCTAAAATTTGTGTTCATTCTGGGGGTTAGCATTGAACTCATTTTCAATTTTCAATGGCAGTTATATGATGGACACATCTTATCGCACATACATGATGCTTGTATATAAAATGTGATATCCCGACTTTTCGAAAAAGGACAAACGTGTCTTTTTGCGAAAAGTGGAATATTATAATTTACGGATTTAAAGTATTTTAAGTGTATTTATATATATTTGGCCGATATATATAAATAATTTGGAGATAAATCCGATTTTAAGTAAAAAAGGGCAATTAAGGAAAATAAGGGATTAGGTTAATTATTGGGATTTTTCTATTTAAGGAAAATAAACCCCAAACAGTTTTCCTAATTATTCTTATCAGATTTTCCACCTCCAATTCATCTTCTGCGTGTGAGAGCCAAGCTAGGGCTGAGAGCTTGCTATCAATTTCTAAGTCGGATCTTAACGGTTTTCAGATCAGAATAGGGCATCGGAATCGTCGTAAAGAGAGCGTCGATTCAATATCAGAAAGTTGGAGCTTTTCCCAAGGTTTCTCTGCAAAAGGTGTTCGTTTGCTGCAGTCTTTCTGGGTTTTGGCTTGGATTAGCTTGCTTATAAGGTAAGAGGCTCTTCCTACAATTCTAATTATTGTTATTGAGGTTTAGATCACGTTTTATGATGCGTAGATGTAAGAAAATTGTGCTTTTTCATTGATCAAAGGGTCATAGACGTTTAGATATGTTTTCTACGTTTTTCTGAGTTGAAATCGATGTTAAATAGGTTAGAAACGATTCGTAAATCGAGTTGTGAAGGTTTTAGCGTTTTGGGAAAAACCAGCGGACGGGCGCCTGCATTGGCGACGGGCGTCCGAGACCCTAATGAGCTCAGGCGGGCGTCTCGCACAAAGCGAGACGGGCGTTTGAGGTCGAATTTTGATTCGAGGATGTAGTTGTTTTTGACGGACGGGCGCCCTGGGGTTTAGTGGGCGGGCGTTCAAGGCCAAACGGGCGTCCATAGGATGTCAAGCGGGCGTTTGACCGGTTTTGCCTAGTTTTTCTTGTTTTATCTTTTGACTTGGTTTTGGCTTCATAATCGTGTTTTCTTTGTTTTATACCTTAGTCATGATATGTTAACATTAATTAAACATGAACAAGCTTCGATTGAACTTTCGATTCGTTCGATTAAAACAACGAATGTACTCTTAAAAGGAGTTGAAGTTCGGATCCATCGAAAGGGCATGAAAGGGCTTGTGCTTTGATGGATTAGTATTCATCAATGTCTGTGTAATTGCTAGGCATTGTCCGTGTCTAGTGGTCTAAGAAAGAGAGTTGAGTTTGTGAGGGAGTTTACTTGAAAAGACTTAGGTGGCTAGTTAATAACCATTAATAATTACATACTTGCATAGTAGTAAGATTAAACATCATGTCATCCTTGGTAAGGCACAATACTATATCGCAATGTGTAGGCCTTCGGATAGAGCGAGTAAACTTGCTGGCCTTTCTAGAGGCACCAGGAGTAGAGGGTACTCGTTGTGGATAACTTTCTTTGGCCATTAGAGGCACCAGGAGTAAAGGGACTTCACAAGTAGATAACTCACGCCCAAGGGCACCAGGAGTAGAGGACTTCTGGTTGAATAACTCCGTAGGTTCACAAGACCCCAAGTACGGAGGGACTTCACCGAACGCGTATACTATCGGGACTAGCCCGTGACTATTGGTGTGATCCACCAATAGGTTGCACCCCGATGTCTCGTGGTGGGCAGCACCATGCGTAGTGCCCTAGAATGCAGATGTAACAAAGATAAGCTAAGTTAGAAACAGTTAGTCATGACATGTTGATGGACATGAAGTGAACCCTAGATTGAGTCGGTCTCATAAAGATAATTAGAATAATAAACTTGTTAAAGAGCCTTAATTAAATTGTAGCTTCTACTTCTTACTATGTACAATGTACTTACCTCAAATGCATGTTTATTTATGTGTTTGGGGAGAGAAAGTAACAGTAATCCCTTGATTCGAGAAGGACTTTGATGACGACGTTTAAGGACGCCGAAGTTGAAGGCGTTATTTATTTATATTTATATTCACTAGACTTGTTGTCGTTGGGGAATTTCTTGTAATTTTCTTTAGTACTTGCTTTCATAGGATTTCGTACGTTGTTACGTTTCGTTTGGTTTTCCAATGTAATAAATGTTACATTTCTATCTTTAGTATGTTGATTTCTATTCTTAGTAGCATTTATAATGTTTCGCCGAGTCTTTTGAGCTTCCGTTTGCTTTTACTCGATACAACGTAATAAAGGCTTACGTGTAATATTAGATTTATTTAATATTATATGTGCCGAGCGTTTCGTTTCCGGATAAGGACTCGGTATCTGGGAGCAAGGCGTTACATAAAAAATTAAAATTATCGTTAAAAAAAGAAAGAGTTACCGTATGAAAGATTTGAATCAAAAGACAAGAAGGATAATGTGCTAATATATGATTCGTGTATTCATATAAAGGCATTGGATGGACACATCTTGGGGTGCTTATAAAAGAAAGAGTATTGTTTCAAAAAAGGTTACAATAAGTTAATATATATGTATATTTCCTAATATAAAATGCAACCAAACATAATAGAGACCTACAATCGTGAGGATATATATATATATATATATATATCGCAGCCCTTTTAGAAAGCAAAGTTTGATCTTTTGGGAACAGAATCGGTAGTTTCGTAAAAGTTAAAACACAATAATGTATCAGATGTCACCAATTTGCATGGTTAAATTGGATATTAGCTTTTGAAATTTAACACGTCTTGTATTTTATTTGATAATTGTAACAGTTGAAACCATACATCTACTTTTTGGATAGTGCAAAATCTGGGGCGAACGAGATGATGATACCACATTGAATTTGAAAATTTTATTTTAAATTCAAATTTCAAATTACGTATTTACCTGAGAGTTATATATGTTAATGTAATAATCATCAGAACACAAGACAAGGGCACCAACTACATACTAACTATATGCGCAATCATTATACTGGATCCCATTTGTTTTATCCTAATCATTCCTCTTTTAACACTTCGATGTCATGAATTATCATTTAGTTTCTGTAAGTTTGTATGTATTAATTTCCCATTTTGCCCTGTTTTGCCTGTTGGAGTGTCATATATATAACCAACTGGGATATTTTCAAGCCAGCACATCATAGTTGAAGCTAATTACCAGATAGAACTTTAAGAAATAGTTCAAGAAGGGGAGCATGTGGTTTGTTTAGATGCATTAACAGAATGGAGATCACTGAATGTAGAGGATCAGATAGTATTCCACCATAGGACCAATATGTAACACATGATTATAAATCAGTTTTTGCAGAGCCTGCTAAACGGCCATCCAAAAGGCAAGTGGAGCACAATATTATTTTAATGGAAGGGATAGAGCCATTTATATAAAGACCCTTCAGGTATCCAAGATAGTGAAATTACTTTTTAGGAAGAAAGATGGCACTTGGAAGATGTGAATTGATTACATGAGATTAAATGACCTAAAAATCAAGGATTTATATCGAATACGTATCATCGATGACATATTAGATGAGCTAGGTGGTGCCCAATAATTCACTAAGCTGGATGTCAGATCAGGGTTCCATCAAATTAGAATGAAGGAAAAGATATACACAGGAAAACATTTGTAACACACGGTGGTCATTTTAGAATTTGGGGTTATGCCTTGTGGGTTAACAAATACCTCTACTACCTGAGGGCCATGAACAGTTAATTGCAGCCATATTTGAGGAAGTTTGTCCTTGAATTATTTTATGATATCCATATTTATAGCCCTGATTTGAGCTCTCATTCACCTCACCTAAAGCTACTATTGGAGTTACGTGGGATGTCAATGTTGTCATATATTGAGCACTTAGTATTATTTCACCCATTATATTAAGAGATGGACTTCCCTCAACTCATAACATAGGTTTTGTGGATGATACTCCTCCTTTTATATAGGTTTGGGCTTCTATTTTCAACATGGTACCAAAGCCATCCATTTATATTGCAAGTGATGGGTTCTTTGTTATGAGACCACACTTGAGGGAGCCTGTTAAAGTTGTTCAACATTGGGAACTTAGTGTTGAAATTTTGAAATTGAGAACTCAACAAAATAAAATGCGGAATTCCTATTACTCAAAAATAATGAATGAGTTAAGTTACAATGCTCCTAATCATGGAGTATTTATAACATATACACCTCAAGAATCAGTTAAAATGGAGTTACAACAGAATGATTGCCTAATTTTTCACTAGTCAGCAACTACCGCTTTGTTCAACTGCTGCTGATACTCAGCTGATATGCTTGACACTATGTTGTGTTGTTTAATTGAGCACATCTTCTTGTATCAACATTCCTTCCATATATTGCAACACACTCTCAAGCTGAGAGTGATACATGAATCAATTTGCACATCCTCTTGTAGTCAAAATTACTTTATCCACTGGAACTTGGCTGAAAGATCTTGAAAATTCCTAGCTTGTCTAACAAATAAGAGAATATGGGTGCATCCATAGCCTTGGTGAGAATGTCACCAACATACTCCTTAATGTGTATAACTAGAAGTTCAAGAAACCCAGATTTGACTTTGTCTCTAACAACATGACAATCATCTCAATGTGCTTAGTTGTTTCATGAAAAATAGGGTTGTGAGCAATGTGCATAGCACTGGAATTGTCACAAAATAATATGGCAGGCAGCTGAACAAGTATCTGCAAGACTGTAGAATATAAACAATCCATTTAATTTCATATGTAGTATTGGCCATAGCACTATACTCAGCTTCTGAAGAAATCCTGGCAATGGTTGTTTGCTTTTTGATTTCCATGATATAGGAACATCTATCAGGAAAATAATATATCCTGAAACCGATCTTATTGTCTCAGGACAACCAACCCAATCAATGTTTGTGAAACCCTTTTGAACAAGATTGCTCTTAGTACTGGACCGATTTAACTTGTATTTCTCATATAAATTCCGTGATTGAGAAATCTTATTGAATCACAAGATGATCATATATGGATTAACATTAATCCTGAAGTGATTGCAGACTCATGCTTGTTTCAAGATAGGGTTTGATGTGTTCGTTAAGGATTGCTAAGAGGCGCGGTCCGAATCACTTTCACGTTGGCACTATCGGGAATGAGTAGCTGGGAATGTGTCTCACAAATACGGAATCCATTACTTCCTGCGGGAATTAGAACGACAATCCCCTTATTTGTTAATCCTAGAAATTGATCGATCCCGGGAGTTCATATTGGTTATGAACAAACTGATCACTAGTGGGTTAATGGTAAATAAGGATAAGATGTAATGAAGAAGGTTTACGGAAACATTTCCGCTTCATTACGGATAGTCTATTAAGGGTTAGTCTGTATGTAATGATTATATCAATGGACACTTATGGACTCGACACTTTGAGAATAAGTTATATTTATAATCGATAGAGTTCAGTTTCAGATTTATGGTGGCGTAATTCCAGAATTAATAAATTGAATGAAAATGTTCTTTTGATGAATATTTTATTCAATTTATTGTAGCTACTGAGGTCAATGGTCCCCGGGTTGGTTCCTAACACGCTATTGAATTCTCGTATCATGGAACCTCGAGAATAAATTAAATAGTTGGTCTTAATGAATATATGAAATATTATTTATTCGGTAAATAATATATAAAATAGAAAAGACATTTTCTATTATTCCATGTCACAATAATTGGCGCAACATGTGTAGAAAATTGGGAGAAGAAATTTTTATGAATTATATCACATGTGTAATTAATTATTTATTTGTTAAATAATTAATGGATAAAATAAGAGATTGATTTTCTAATGATTATCTCATTAATGGTGATTATCTCTTATTTATGGAAAATATCTTTTTCTTTAGGAAAAAGATAATTGTCTTGTAAAAGGGATTACTCTCAGTTGCTCGGTTATTTTCCTATATAAAGAGAGTTCCTCCCAACACAATGACATAGAAAATCATGCGCCCCATTAGAGGAAAAAGGGAGAAAAACTAGTTTCTTGCCTTAGCCACTGGAAGAAGAAAAACTGGAGTTTTTCTTGGAGTATATTCGAGGAGGTTCGAATGCGGGATCGACGTCCACCAATCGTCGCTTAGATACAACTCGGAAGATCATGGCTTCTCTCCGGATGGGTAAATCTACTAACCTTCTTGTAGATTATTAATTATTATGTGAATCATGTCGTGGTAAAATCGTAAACGAATTTCGATTCGTAGCTTCCGCTGTTCATGATCGAGCGTCTCGATCGGTGCTGTGAATCAGATATGAAGATCCAAAAAAGGGGGAAAACAGACTCGGTTTACCAGGACCTCCTCTCGGGTTACCGAGAGGCGGAATTTTTCCGGATCCGGTTTTTCCTGCGTTTCAGATCTTGATTCGGGTACCTGAATATCCAGCAGAAAATGCCTTGGCCTGGATTGGCTTACAAGGTATCTTAGCAATCTGTGAGCTGCCTTCTTTTGGTTCTCAATAGGTGTATCTAAAAACTGGCTCAATTGTTGTACTGCAAAAGCAATGTCAGGTCTGGTGAAAGTGAGGTAAATCAGCTTTCCAGCTAATGATCTGCATGATGTATTATCATCCAGCAAAGCTGGGTCGTGTTTGATATATAACAAACAGATACAACAAAGACTTGACCAAGTGTATTGTAGTCATGAGTAGCTTGAATGGTTTACCAAAATGATGGTGAATCAACTACCTTGAGTCCACTCAGATCATAACCCCATTTTCATAAGCACTAATGTTAGACTTCCAAAAATCAAAGATCTGAATTCGTTCTTTTTCTAAGGAGTTTATCGAGTAAATCTTAGCCTAATAGCTAGAGGATTAGATCATTTGTAGTTGATCACACTCAATTATATGATATTTTTTCCACTATTTTACCCCGATTTTAGAGCATGTCTGCATATCTTTCGTGTGGATTTACGGGCTTCAAGGGCTATTTCTTCATATGTTGACTCGTAATCCGAGAGTTTTGTTTTAATGTTAAAATGCATAGAAAAATTCTACTTTTGGGCTTTTTTTCTGATCTTTTGCAAGTTCGGGATATATGGAGCGTTGATTTTAGTTCCGAGGCGAGAGAACGCATCACGGGAAATGGAAAGTTCGAATTGAGATTTGAAAGTGTTGTGATTACAAGTAATTATTCGGACTAGAGCTCAATGGAAAACGATATATGACTGATAGAAAAAGACAAGAAGAGTTCATCATGGTTTGGGCCTGATGGGTGTCAATGGATCGGTGGCCCAACCCATCGTTGGGTCGATGGCTCGCAAGTCTAGAAATTGATTTTTAGCCGACTTAGATGTAACCCTAATGGTTATACCCTAACCATGAGGGGCCCCCCCCACCCCCGATCCCACGGGAATGTGGGGAGAGGTTAATCAGGTAACCTAGAGCTTAGAGTCGTGGGCTTCTTTGGTTCCCCATCACCGAAGGGTGTTATCAATCGTAAATCAACCCCTTTACGGGAATCGAACGTGACCTCCACTTAGGGTCATTTGTCATTATTACACCCAGCTCTTCACCACTAGGCCATATCCAGGGGATACTTAGAAGTAACCCTAGAAACTATATAAAATTATAAATAGGGCAACATTGTAACAAAAAAATATTTATAGATATGTCAGATATACACTTTACATAACAATTTATTTTATCTTTCAGTGAAATAAAATTTCTTCTCTTTTGTGGATCAAACACCTAGAAATTCTTGTGTGATTTCGAGTGTTAGGTCTGCATTAACGTTTGTTTGTGGTATTATCCATGTTCTTTATATGTATATACATATGATTGAAAGCATTCTAATGTATGATCTATGCACTATCTGTTTGGAAGCATGTTAGGTTAAGTTAAATCTAGTTCCAGTAATATGATGTATGTGTCATACATAGAAAACCGAGGAGCAATTTCATGTTGTCGAACCATCGACAGGTCTTGCCATCGACGGTTCGACAAACTGGATTAACCCGGCCGTTCGTTAATTTCGATGCTTGGATCTATTTGCATGTTTGTTAGATTGGTCATTCATCTATGTTTATGTTTTCGTAAACTATTCATAAGGACCCATTTAAGGTGAAAGAATCAGTTAGGATGAGAGTTTTTGGATCATTATAGGTTACTGAGTCCGTTTACGATAGGTGCCTTAGTGTGGTTTTCTTATCCATAGGATTGAAGGTTGAATCTTTCTCTTTGATCAGGTAGGGCACTTCTATAGATTCCCAATAATGCATGTTTGCTATTTGGACCGAGTCCGTTTACGATAAGTCTAGCAGTGTAATAATGTTCGTTCTTCGTCCCGTTCAGAAAGTATTTCGAAGCAACTGGGTTGTGTAACCATTAATATACTTTGAATAAGGGTTTGAGTAAACCACAAGCTTCATATTTATTGGACTCGATGAGACTCAACCAATGAATGTTTTAATTAGATTAAATCTCAAAATCGTGAATAAGAATTGTTAAGGTTATTTGTATCCACCAACCCCATCTTATTTAGTTTGTTAGTTTAGGTGCTCTTTGCGTGACATTGGTCAAAGACCACCCTTAGAGCCTTGAGAGTTTAGTTCAGGTAGGCAGTTGAGTTAGCTTTTGTTGTTCATGGGATCGACTTTTGCTCGTTACACTACATTGCAATTGACATAGTTCACTTGCAAGTATAGGTGTGTTACACGCTGTAAGTAGTATAGCTCATCCTAACTGTATAGGTGTGTTGCATTGGATTGGCTTACAAGGTATCTTAGCAATCTGTGAGCTGCCTTCATATGGTTCTCAATGGGTGTATCTAAAAACTGGCTCAATTGTTGTACTGCAAAAGCAATGTCAGGTCTGGTGAAAGCGAGGTAAATCAGCTTTCCAGCTAATGACCTGCATGATGTATTATCATCTAGCGAAGCTGGGTCGTGTTTGATAACAAACAGATACAACAAAGACTTGACCAAGTGTATTGTAGTCATGAGTAGCTTGAATGGTTTACCAAAATGATGGTGAATCAACTACCTAGAGTCCACTCAGATCATAACCCCATTTTCATAAGCACTAATGCTAGACTCCCAAAAATCAAATATCTGAATTCGTTCTTTTTCTAAGGAGTTGATCGAGTAAATCTTAGCCTAATAGCTAGAGGATTAGATCATTTTTAGTTGATCACACTCAATTATATGATATTTTTTCCACTATTTTACCCCGATTTTAGAGCATGTCTGCATATCTTTCGTGTGGATTTACGGGCTTTAAGGGCTATTTCTTCGTATGTTGACTCGTAATCCGAGAGTTGTGTTTTAATGTTAAAATGCAGAGAAAAATTCTACTTTTGGGCTTTTTTTCTGATCTTTTGCAAGTTCGGGATATATGGAGCGTTGATTTTAGTTCCGGAGATGAGAAGACACATGCGGGAAATGGAAAGATCGAATTGAGATTTGAAAGTGTTGTGATTACAAGTAATTATTCAGACTAGAGCTCAATGGAAAACGATATATGACTGATAGAAAAAGACAAGAAGAGTTCATCATGGTTTGGGCCTGATGGGTGTCAATGGATCGGTGGCCCAACCCATCGTTGGATTTTTAGCCGACTTAGATGTAACCCTAATGGTTATACCCTAACCATGAGGGCCCCCCACCCCCGATCCCACAGGAATGTGGGGAGAGGTTAATCAGGTAACCTAGAGCTTAGAGTCAGGGGCTTGCTGGTTCCCCATCACTGAAGGGTGTTATCAATCAGAAATCAACCCCTTTTACGGGAATCGAACGGCTGACCTCCAGCTTAGGGTCCAGCTGTAATTATAACACCCCAGCTCTTCACCACTAGGCCATATCCAGGGGATACTTAGATGTAACCCTAGAAACTATATAAAATTATAAATAGGTCAACATTGTAACAAAAAATATTAATAGATATGTCAGATATACACTTTACATAACAATTTATTTTATCTTTTGGTGAAATAAAATTTCTTCTCTTTTGTGGATCAAACAACTAGAAATTCTTGTGCGATTTCGAGTGTTAGATCTGCATTAACGTTTGTTTGTTGTAGTAGCCATGTTCTTTATATGTATATACATATGATTGAAAGCATTCTAATGTATGATCTATGCAATATCTGTTTGGAAGCATGTTAAGTTAAATCTAGTTCCAGTAATATGATGTATGTGTCATACGTAGAAAACTGAGGAGCAATTTCATGTTGTCGAACCATCGACAGGTCTTGCCATCGACGGTTCGACAAACTGGATTAACCCGGCCGTTCGTTAATTTCGATGCTTGGATCTATTTACATGTCTGTTTAGATTGGTCATTCATCTATGTTTATGTTTTCGTAAACTATTCATAAGGACCCATTTAAGGTGAAAGAATCAGTTAGGATGAGAGTTTTTGGATCATTATAGGTTACTGAGTCCGTTTACGATAGGTGCCTTAGTGTGGTTTTCTTATCCATAGGATTGAAGGTTGAATCTTTCTCTTTGATCAGGTAGGGCACTTCTATAGATTCCCAATAATGCATGTTTGCTATTTGGACCGAGTCCGTTTACGATAAGTCTAGCAGTGTAATAATGTTCGTTCTTCGTCCCGTTCAGAAAGTATTTTGAAGCAACTAGGTTGTGTAACCATTAATATACTTTGAATAAGGGTTTGAGTAAACCACAAGCTTCATATTTATTGGACTCGATGAGACTCAACCAATGAATGTTTTAATTAGATTAAATCTCGAAATTGTGAATAAGAATTGTTAAGGTTATTTGTATCCACCAACCCCATCTTATTTAGTTTGTTAGTTTAGGTGGTCTTTGCGTGACACATTGGTCAAAGACCACCCTTAGAGCCTTCAGAGTTTAGTTCAGGTAGGCAGTTGAGTTAGCTTTTGTTGTTCATGGGATCGACTTTTGCTCGTTACACTACATTGCAATTGACATAGTGTTGAAATAGTGTCCTAAACCCAATCGGGTTGGACCGGATCCGACCGGGTCGGATCATTTCTACTATTTCTTTATGTTTATACATATATAAAATGGCTTTTCTGTTGTCATGTATATGTTCTTTTAAAGAACCAATTATGAATTGTTATATGATAACGTCCTTAGTATTAAACTGTGAAAAGAAACCATGATAGGCGATTATGGTTGATGAGATCTCTAATCACTTTAATAAGTTTGATACTTAAATGTCTCTAGGCTGATGTACTATTAAACAGGGCATTGATAGTATAAACAGACTTGCACGTATTAGATGTCTTCTGTCTTTAAGGGCAGGGATAGATCTCGTCTATCGAAGTGTAGAGACACTTGGACTATACGTGGACGTGTATTAGAGAATGCGTACGTTAGACTGACCCACTTACACGGATAAGTGTCACACTATGTGGCGGTTGTGTAATTATCCTTAAGACCGGAGTCTTCATGGCATCACGGTGTGGATTGTCATGTTTTGACATTATTGAGGTTCCCCTAGCCATGGGGCGATCATGCGGTAGTGATTGGGTATGATATTGAAGCATGCGGAGTATACATGATTGGTCGTCCGGGAATTGCGTATCCTATGTTTGGGATCCAATATCCGAAATGGCCTTCTTATAAGGAATGTCTTACTCTCGTGAATCTTTGCAAAGTGGGAGTAAATGAGTTACTTCGAGAGAGTTTGATATCCAGATTAAAGATACAGTCATTGATGTTTTGACACTCGACTAACGACCGTATGGATATTATTACAGCGATAGGATTGTAAGTTACACGGTAACTGTTTCACATGAAAGATAGTAGTCATTGCATTTGACTCTTCCGATGATTGGGGGTCACGGTATGTTGCTAGACGCTATCCCGTGATCGTTAGGCATGAAGAGCATTTTAGTAATTTGCACTTTGTGTCTACGGCCAACATATTCGGAAGTCTATCGGGTCACACACATAAGAACATCTAGCTGGATTAAAATGTGGTTATAGATGCTAACCAAATAAGGAAAGTTTATCTCGAGACTATAAAGGTTATAGTGGTAAATTAATATGGTGGTATTTATTTATTATGAATAAATTAAATACAAGATATTAATAATATTATATTAATTAAAGAATATTCCGAAAGCCAATTTATTGGTCAAAGGGGCGCCACATTTAATGTCTATAAGATACACTTGGATTGTGCAATTTAATTAATGATATTACCATATATTAATATAAGATATTAACATATGAATATATATATATATCACCACACGTGAATTGCATATAGGATATGCATGTTCACATTTGTGATAAATATATATGTGTAGATTTATATTTGTAATTATATATATGTGATATATACACATGTATAAATTGATTTATGGTAATAAAATAAATATAATAATATTAGATATTGACAATATCTTGAAATATTCAATATAAGATATCGACAATATCCAGATTTATTTAATATAAGATATTATAATATATGAGATAAATCAATCAATTATATTTTCCTTATTTTATTGGTTAAAGGTTTTCTTCTCCTCCACACTACATACATAGGGGCCCCAACCACTATAAATAGGAGGTGGGTGTCAAGTTCTTTTAGACAACACAAATTCCAAGAACTAATAGTTCTTGTGTAAAATAGAGAAAGATCCTATAGAGAGTTGGAGAGAGAGAAAAAAGGTCGGTCTAGCAACCGGAGTTTTCCAATAGCAATCTATGATGGGATTCGGCGGGGTGTTCGTGTGGACTAGCGGTAGAGGCCGAACGCTGGGCGGCTCTATATGCAGAATCGCTCTCCTTAGACGGTCAAAGCGTCGATCTTTTAGATCAACCAAGGTAACCACCGTCTACTAACTCGTTTGTTTATTGCTTAAACGAAGTCGATCCTGGTTAAAAGGAAATAAAATTTTAAATTCCGCTGCGTTCCCGCGTAGATTTCCTAACACATAGTTCTCTTGCAAGTATAGGTGTGTTACACGCTGTAAGTAGTATAGCTCATCCTAACTGTATAGGTGTAAATGGGTGTTCTTTGACCAAAATAATCGTGGAGATAAGATTCTAACAACTAAAAAAAGTGAAAACAAAGCAAAGGTTCATTTTTATCAATATTAAATAGCGTTAACCAAACTACTCGTATATTCTCAATCTTCAATTAAATCCGATTCGTTGATTAACTTTTATGATCCTATTTCCCCACTAATTACGGGTAAAATCCAGGTAGGTTACTGTATCTTTGCGATATAATAGAACACACATTCAATTAATTGTCTACCATGCACAAGCTATAATTACTTGACTAAACGTGCATTGATGTTCAAAGGAATGTCGATTAACCAAAAACCTCACAAAATCAACTACCGCACATAGGATACTTCACTAAAGTGATATGGGTGTCTATGTCCTGCTTATTCCTTCAACCACAGTTCCTTCAGAACAAGTTACGAAAACATGCAATAAGTTAACCAAAAATACTATACGCTAAATAAAATTGACAACAAACTGAATAAAGCAGAATGCAGAGAATCCGAGGTAGTTGGGCAGCTCGCTTAATTAAGCAGCATAGACCCCCATTGAGGCGAGCCTGGCGCAGTTGCAGATTTTGTGTTTCTCGTGCAGAGATAATGAATCATCATGTAAGTTCATGTTGGGTTCAGATTAATTACTTTTGGAAAAAGGTAGTTTTCCACTTAATTGAATTCGGATTCTTTATGGTGGTATTTTAAAGAGTTCAAATACATTTGTAAGACGTTTTTATGGATAGTTTTTTAAAAAAATCCAAAAAATAATATTGTTTTTAAATACATGTTTCTTGACGGTGAAAAGGGGCTACACAACTTTTAATCCAACAAACTAAGTTTTAACAAGTATATAAGATACTTTAGAAGTTCGTGAGAGATTTGTTTGCCAAATAGATAGAAACGCGGCACCGCCGAGGCGGTGGTTAGGGCCGCCACAACACTGACTACCTTTTCAAAAAAAAAAAAATTGAGTCGTTTCATTATGTGTTGTTCACCATATTATTTTAAAAGAGAAATCTTTAGTGTTAAAATGTCTTTATATGGACAGATATAAAAGAACGTGTGTTTTAATCATTTTTCACAAAATCAAGGTATAACCATTTTTAAATGTTACACGAGTAAATCAATGAAAGATTTCCAACGGTTAAAAAAGTACAAATATTTTCTTAAGATAGAGGAGACAACAAACACCGCCGTAGTGACGGTCATTGCCCAAAGTGGTGGGGACAAGTAGGGGTGAACAAAAAAACCGGAAACCAAACCAACCGGCCAAATCAAACTGGTCCAAACCGAAAATACATAAACCATGGGTTTTTGGTTGGTTTTGTATTGTATAAAACCAAACTAGTGAAAAGCAATTTGATTTTGGTTTTAAGGAAAAAACCGGATCGAACGGAACCGGATATATATATATATATATATATATATATATATATATATATATATATATATGTTTATGAATATCGATACTAGTAATAAAATGAGCCTTTATTTGCACCACATCAATCCACTCGTATACTAATCTCTATGCTGCACCACACTAAAACCAAATTTTCATCGAGACATTTGAGAATCGATCATCACGATGAACCGAATTTTCATCTGGTTCCCTCAATTATCGCTACATGTAAATAATTAATATCTCATTCCACGATCTATTAATACTTGATCAATTACCTCATACACGTAATTTGATGCTCATTCTAATAGGACATATGACAAAATGAAATACAACAATTTACATGGTTTTTATATGATCGTCTTAGTTGGAAAATATGATAATATAATGTTGTATACACACACACACACACACACACACACACACACACATATATATATATATATATATATATATATATATATATATATATATATAGAGAGAGAGAGAGAGAGAGAGAGAGAGAGGACCCAGTTACATTCGAGTTATAGTGTATGATAGATGGAGAATGAGAATCTAGTATGGTTTTCAGATGAATAATGAATAATGAATTCGTTGAATCGTGATAATGCCATTTCAGTGGGGGAAAAAAAATAGGACCGAAAACCGGAAAACACCGTAACCAAGTCGATCCAAACCGGACCGAACAAAATGGTTTTACCTAACTATGGTTCGGTTTTGGTTTGAAAATTTTGAAACCGTAAAAAATGGTTTGGTTTTAAAAGTGGTTAAAAACCGGAAAACCGGACCATGTGCACCCCTCGGGACAAGAAACAAGCTGTATTTTGAGTGCCGCGATTTTCAGTAACATTAATATATAGTATTCCGACAAAATGGAAACATATATGAATTTCTCTTTATAGAAATTTTAGAAAGAAAAAAATAATGTTACGGTTCAAACGTGGATCCAGGCCTACTATGGCTATAATAAGGAATCAAGCCTTACTCTTAGACTATAATAGGGAGAATACACAGTACAATTACAGTGCTATGAGTTCTCGACATCTCTCGACTTTAGACCCTGTTCCTAGTCTAAAATAGGCATGCAGTACAGTTGTTATGCCAAAGCCGGTCAGGAAATTCGGTCTCTAAGTGTACACTACACTTACTGTGTCTCAACTAATAGATATCAGTGGCGGATCCAGAAATATTGTTGAGCGGGGCCCGTAAATATTTTTCAAACTAAATTTTTTTTTTCACGATGACCGAAATAATTTTCTATATGTAAAATATAGAGTTTTTATCTTTTTAACGGGGTCCGCGGACCGGACCCTGTTTACTCTAAAGTAGATCCGCCTATGGTAGACATAGTTCTAGATTATGTCGTATCATTGTCTTTAAGGCCTCCCTTAATCGGCTATCGGTACAGTTATAGTGACTTTATTACACTTCAATCTTTGTAAATGCTAAAGCTTTAATCTTGATCTTGCATGAAGGAATCATGGGGAAGATAGACCATAACTATTGTATAGATGATGAGTAGTTCTTAGACTTATTTGGTTAATGATATTATAATTGGTTTGGACCTTAGTTGTTCTTCATTGGTTTATACTACCTCTGTCTCAAAATATAAATTCATTTAACTTTTTTGTTTTGTCTCATAATATAAATTCATTTAGATAACCAAGAAAGTATTTATTACATTTTTCTCCTTTTAACTCTCACTTATTATATACCCACTCATTTATTTTTTCACTACGTTGCATTAATAACAGTCAAATATTATTTTAGATATTTTTATCAAAATTAATGACACATAATCAATTTAACCAATTTTTTTAATTTGTGTGGAAAAACTCAAATGGATTTACATTTTGAGACGCGGGTACTATTATATTGTGGCATAACATTAACTTTGCCTAAGGTAAATACTGTCGGATGATAATAGCCAAATAGCCAAACCACAAATTTTATAATGGTCCTGGACCAAATCCTACTTGGTGTGCCAAACCAATAGGATTTTAATGTTTTAATGGCCCCAATGCTTAAAAATCAACACTCAATCGTTTTTCAAATTGATTTATACGTGGTGGTCTAATTATTTGATCCAGAACCACTATAAAACTACTGTAGCCAAACAGCCAAAGTGAAAATGTTTGCAGGGGTAATTTAGGAAATATATTCGGCTGAAAATAGCCAAACTGCCGAAGTGAAAAACGATGGAGGGGTAATTTAGGAATCATGATGGGGAAAGCATTTGGGTACCTCCACATTCAGACAGTAAGTCCCGACAACTCACATTCGAATTTTCGGACCGTTGGGACCCGTTGGGGACATGGCAACGGTTATAACGTATATTTATATTTAAAACCAGTAAACTCCCCCGTCTCCCTTCTTTCAACAACACAAAACCTCAAAACCCCCATCAATAAAATACTACTTCCGATAAAAACCACATAAAAAACCAAATGCATACTTAGGAATCAAATTTCTCACAAATCATGGGTTGTGTGTCTTCCAAAATGTTCAGAAAAGATCTGAAGCGTGAAATCCTTTTTGGTAATGGAGAAGACTACCCCAACCACGTTGTCTGCCTTACTTCCTCTACTTATGGTGCTCTCAAACTCGACAAAGAAAACCAGATTTTGCAACCAGAAGTCAAAGAATGTGTGATTGAGGTGAAGAAATCTCCCCCTACTCGCCAAGAGCCAGAGATTATCAACTCTTGGGAGCTAATGGAAGGGCTTGAGGAAGAAGTATCTGGCCCAATTCAATCTAAGAAAAGCCCCAAATCGAGAGGTTTTCTCCGCGAAATGGATCCCAGAAGCCCTCTAAAGTTCTTGAATAATATGGGATCTCCAAGGAAGTTCAAGAGAATTATGGGGAAAGAGAACACAGTCGACAAGCCTAATGTGATGAGTAATGGTCGGTCGGATTCTAGCCCGGGAGCGATTTTGAAAACCTATAGTTTGCCCAATAGCTGTAAGCGGGTTTCCCCAAAGTGGGGAACTTCAAGAAAATGGAGTCCTGGTGATCCGAAATGTGGAAGTTTGCGGGCTGATTCAAGGGTGGTTTTGTCGACCCGGAAGAAAAGTTTAGGTCCCCTGTTCGACCCGGTTGCTGAAAAAGAAATCCCTGAGATGAAGAAAATGGTGACAGGATTGTCCATCTTGCCTAAATGCAAAACATCAAAGGAGTTGTTGGAGTCGGTTTTACTCGAATCATACGAGAAAAAATGCCCACCCGGCGGTGAAAACGCGGTTGTTATATACACAACAACGCTGAGGGGAATTCGGAAGACATTCGAGGAATGCAACGCCGCCAGATCAGCGATCGAATCGCACCAAGTTCAGATGTTTGAGCGCGATATATCGATGCATTCAGGTTATAAAGAGGAACTGAGAAAGCTAATGGGGAAAACAGAGGTGAAAGTTCCAATGGTATTCATTAAAGGAAGGTTGATTGGAGGGGCTGATGAGATGGTAAAGTTAGAGGAAGAGGGCAAGTTAGACATTTTACTACAAGGTATCCCTACGGCAGAGGCGACGTGCGACGGTTGCGGCGGAGTCCGGTTTGTGATGTGTAAGAAGTGTAATGGAAGCTGTAAAGTGTTGGATAAAGATGGAAAGAGGAAGACAGTCAAGTGTGATGAATGTAATGAGAATGGTTTGATTCAGTGTCCTATTTGTTGTTGAAATTTAGCATTATTTGTTGTTAACCACATTGTTTTTCCAATATGGAGTGTGCGCTAATTGCTAACTGACTCAAATTTTCATTTGTTTTCCTTCTGGTTTCTCTAAATTTGTAAGGGTGAGAGGGTCTCTTTGATTATGATTTGTGGTTAGAGCAGGGTAATGCTTTTTATTTTTGATTAGTGTGTATGATAAATTGATTGATTTAGGTTCTACAATAATTAATGTTGTGTCATTTTGGTTGTGGTCGTCGTAGCATGGGTTTTCTGTGAATATTTGGGTATGAATACTTTGGTATATAAGAATTACCTCTTCCTGAGTCCTTGACTTCAATTTCTGAAAATTGACTTTTGCACTTCTTGATAATTTTTATTGGAATGAATATTCATACAAGTGAATGAAATGAGAGTCAGAAGCTAAACTCGAAAAGCAAATTAGAGCATTTTATGGATTCATCCATCAAAAGATTGAATAAAAAAAGAAGCTTAGTTTCACCCTTATATATAGAGAATTCAACTGAGTAAATCGGTTGATGAAGGCTAAAACACCCTAAAAAACAAATAAATAAATAAAACTACTGGGACCCGTCTGGTAATTCGATTCTCATCCCGATAGAAATTCAGAAACCTTTTTTTTCAATTGACCGAAATACACGAAGATTTACATGATCCGTGATGAAATCTTTGATTCATGAAGAATGAGATCTAAGATTCAAAGAGGAATAGAAGCGGGAAAAACTGAAAAACTAAAGTACTTCTTATTGCTTTGATTAAAACTCAATTAGAGCTTACAATGGATAATTTAGCTGTTTATATAGTAAGTAGGAAACACTAATTTACATTGGGAGCAGTTGTAACAAACTAATTTGATGTAACTGCTTTTAACAACTTCTAGGAGCAAGTGTTCGGTGAAATGCTTCAAAGAAGATTCTGCCTACACTTGCATCGTTGAGTTTAGTTTGTTGTTGTAATGCTACAAACTTCAACACCCCCTCTCAAACTGAACTCTAGGGATGATAGATGTTGATTAGAGGATAAGAACATAATAATGTCTGGAACATGGTTTTATCCAATGGTTTTGTGAAAAAATCTGCAAGTTGAAGACATGTTGATACAGGTAGAGGTTTTAGGAGACCTTGTTGGTATTTATGCCTTATCACACGGCAGTCTATTTCAATGTGTTTAGTCCTCTCATAAAAGACTAGATATTCAACTATGTATAGGGCACTTTTGCTGTCACGAAATAGAGGAATGGGCATGCTTTGTTTGATGTTGTACTATAACAGTAAATAAGTAAGCCATTGCAGTTCATAAGTAAGCCATTGCAGTTCACAAGATGCCATAGCCATGGCTCTATATTCTGCCTCTGGTGAGTAACTAGATTATGTAGTTTGTTTCTTTGACCTCCAACTTATGAGTGAGCCACCAAAAACACAGAAAAACCTGTGATGGACCTTCTTGTATCATTGCATCTGCCCCAATCTAGTCTACAAAGCATTTTACCTCCAAATTAATCTTTGATGGAAAGAATATACCTTGACCAGGAGTTTTCTTTAGGTATTTGAGAAGTTTATGAGCTGCTTGAAGTTGTAATTCTGTAGGTTTGTCAAGAAATTGGCTAAGTTGTTGTGTGGCATAGGTGATATCAGGTCTTGCTAGTCTTAGATATAATAACTTCCCAACCAAACTTATGTAGTAACTCTTTGACTTTAGCGGTGATGAATCCTTGTTGTGCAGGTTTATAGAAGTATCTATGTGATAACACAATACCCTTCTTTGATCTTGCTACTTCCAACCCTAGAAAGTATTTGAGATCTCCAAGATCTTTTATGCCCAGTTTGTCATTCAGAAAGCTCTAAACCCTTTATTTCTTCCATGTCACAAAAAGGTCATCTAATCCATTGACAAATACGCTGTAATCCTGCTTGGATTGTCTGAACCCCCTCTCAAGCAGGGCTTGGTGTTAGTTTAATATTCCATTGTCTACTGGCTTGTTTGAGACCATATAAAGATTTAGTTATTCAGCAAACAAGTCATGGTTCTGTTTAAAACCCTTGTGGTACTTGCATGCAAACTTCTTTCTGTCAAATCTCCATGTAAAAAGGCAGTATTTACATCTAGTTGATGCAAATTCCATCCTTTTGCAGCTGCTATGGCAAGGAAAGTTCTAACTGTTGTAAGTTTAGCTATAGGGAAAAAGGTATCCAAGTAGTCTAAACCCAATGGTTGTGTGTAGCCCTTAACCACAAGTCTTGCATTGTACTTCTCTGTTGAGCCATCTGACTTTATTTTAATCCAATACACCCACTTACATCCTATAGGTTGTTTGCCTTTAGGTAGTGGTACAATCTCCCAAGTTTTGGTATGTTGAAGAGCCCTTATTTCATTGTCCATAGCTTCTCTCCATTCTGCATGATTGACTGCCTCATTATAAGATTTAGGTTCTGCCGATATCTGAGTGCTAAGGACATATTATTTATGAGCATCGGAAAGGATATGTAAAGTGTCTACCTTTGCCAGAAAATGTGGTGAAGTTTTTGTAGTCATATCACTGCACACATAATTCTTAAGATAAGAGGGTACTCCCCTATTTCTGGAAGATTTTCTAATATGTGAATCTCAATTATGAGGGAACTTCTCCACATAATCAATGAACTAAACATCATCAATAGCTAACTATTCAATTATATCATGAATAGGATCTTGAAGATGCAAAGGGTCAGGAACATGTTCTTCCAGATGTGCAGCATCAAGAACATGTTCTTGGTGATTGTTAAGGGTGAAATTATATGTTTTATAAGGTTATATTTTGTGATGTTTTCCACTTTTATTTGTATAATTTGCATAATAATAAGGTCTTATATGGAAATATTTAGTAAACGATATTTTTAAGGGCTTAATCGCAATATCGATGTAATTATGTGATTTTCATGGTTGAATTATAATTATTTGGATATTATTATAGTTCGCGATATTTTCCATGTCTCATAGGTATCGTTATGAGGTTCAACTAATGATAAAAAAAGATGAAATTCGAGATATGGCGATTAAAGAAAGAGATAATGACGAGGTGGGTTAAAGAAAAGAGATAGAGATGCAAAAATCACATCCGAGCCATATTGGATGGCGTCGAGTCCCGCCCAGAGTGGGACGGGTGTTTGGTAAACCAGACGGGCGTCTGGAAGAACGATTTTGATACAGAGAGCATGAACGGAATCTGAACGAGCGTCTGAGGAGAGTTCAGCAATTCTGAACGAGCGTCCACTATAGTGAACGTTCGTCCATCCGACCGACTTAGAGAAACCGACTTTGGAGGCTATAAATACCCATCTATTTTCACACATTAGAGGAACCGATTGACATTATTCGAAACCCTAATATCGGGGGCGGCTCTAGGTGCGATCTTTACCGCTTTTATTCCGGTTTTCATACACTTAAATTCTAGATAAAAGTAGGTAGTTCTATGTTCTTAATTCCTGCACTTTTGAGTTCTCTGAGGATGTTCAGAGGCTAAGCTTCTACAAACGAGCATTGTGAAGCCATCCAACACTTGTTGACTTCGTTTTCTTCGATTATATTGTAAGTTTCTATTCAAAGTTGTTTCCTTTATCATGTTTTATGATGTTAATTGCATTTATATCGAAAGATGTGCATGTATGATGTTTTATATTTGATGAAAGTCTTTATAAACATTAGATCACCATGATTTAGGAATGGATCTTTGATCTATGTCAAACGAAAGTTGATAGGTTGAATATCTAGGTTTAAACGTTAAAGTTTACATCTTTGCTTATTTTATGACGCGTTAATCTCCGTAAATCGAAAGATAGGAATTAATAGGCTTAATTATCTACTGAAAGTAGAATTCATACCTTTGATAAGATGAATCACAACTTGTTTGAAACGAAAATATAATCAAGATAGGAAGTTAATATTTGTTGGATAGGTGGATCAACTCGCTCGTTTGTCCTTTTTAAATTTGATCTAATCTTGAACTTGAATTTGTTTAGTTTAGATTCATTGTTTTTCCACATTAGTTTAGTTTGTTCGCAACCAATTCTTCCTAGCCTTGGATTCCGTCCTCTGCCTAGTTTATTTTCAGCATATTTGTCCGTTTAGTTCCTTGTTTAGTTAAGTTTTCGTGACATCGTTTAGATAGGCAAAAATTAGGATTTACAACCATTAGTTCCCCGTAAGATCGACCCGGCATTAGCCTCCATACTACGATCCTTATACTTGAGGTTAACCGGATTATAAATTATATTACTTGTTTATTCCATTAGCAATAATCCGTGGACAAGTTTTTGGCGCCGTTGCCGGGGAACAAACGGTTGCCTAGTTTTTGTTTAGTAGCTAGGTTAGATTTTCGTTTTATTTTTTTTATTCTGTTTTTCGTAATATCTTAATTGTTAATATTAACTGTTTAGTCTGTTTTATTTATGCGTGTTCTGTGAGTAATTAGTATAGATTTTAGTCATCAATTTTATATCTCTGTTTTTGCAGTTTTCATACACTTAAATTCTAGATAAAAGTAGGTAGTTCTATGTTCTTAATTCCTGCACTTTTGAGTTCTCTCGAGGATGTTCGGAGGCTAAGCTTCTACAAAGCGAGCATTGTGAAGCCATCCAACACTTGTTGACTTCGTTTTCTTCGATTATATTGTAAGTTTCTATTCAAAGTTGTTTCCTTTATCATGTTTTATGATGTTAATTGCATCTATATCGAAAGATGTGCATGTATGATGTTTTATATTTGATGAAAGTCTTTATAAACATTAGATCACCATGATTTAGGAATGGATCTTTGATCTATGTCAAACGAAAGTTGATAGGTTGAATATCTAGGTTTAAGCGTTAAAGTTTACATCTTTGCTTATTTTATGACGCGTTAATCTCCGTAAATCGAAAGATAGGAATTAATAGGCGAATTATCTACTAAAGTAGAATTTATACCTTTGATAAGATGAATCACAACTTGTTTGAAACGAAAATATAATCAAGATAGGAAGTTAATATTTGTTGGATAGGTGGATCAACTCGCTCGTTTGTCTTTTTAAATTTGATCTAATCTTGAACTTGAATTTGTTTAGTTTAGATTATCTTTTTTTCCACATTAGTTTAGTTTGTTCGCAACCAATTCTTCCTAGCCTTGGATTCCGTCCTCTGTCTAGTTTATTTTCAGCATATTTGTCCAGTTTAGTTCCTTGTTTAGTTAAGTTTTCGTGACATCGTTTAGATAGGCAAAAATTAGGATTTACAACCATTAGTTCCCCGTAAGATCGACCCGGCATTAGCCTCCATACTACGATCCTTATACTTGAGGTTAACCGGATTATAAATTATATTACTTGTTTATTCCATTAGCAATAATCCGTGGACAAGTTTTTGGCGCCGTTGCCGGGGAACAAACGGTTGCCTAGTTTTTGTTTAGTAGCTAGGTTAGATTTTCGTTTTATTTTTTTATTCTGTTTTTCGTAATATCTTTATTGTTAATATTAACTGTTTAGTCTGTTTTATTTATGCGTGTTCTGTGAGTAATTAGTATAGATTTTAGTCATCAATTCTCCCATGGCTGCTCCATGTTTCAAAGTTTCAAAAGATCATCATGGTCGAACAAAAGGAATGAAAGAAACGAAAAATAAAACCTAATCTAACCCCGATCACCCGAGCACAAGGCTTGGGTGATCGGCCCTGAAAACTGCTCAGAGTGGCCGCCCTTTGCTGTCAAAAGTCGGCTGAAAATAATGTTATGTTTAGGGTTCAATTCGCTGCTGTATTTATAGAATTTTCAGGTCGGTTGCTACAGTAAAAACGCTGGACGCCCGTTTGAAGATCCGGACGCCCGTCCGCTATTTTCAGCAACAGCATCCAAACTTGTAACGCTCATATCTCGGGCCTCGTAAGTCGGAATGGAGTGATTCAAACTCCTGTAGAATCCTCTCTTCAAGCCCTACAACTCTTCTCTTGAGGTCGAGAGTCACATCAGTTTAAATCATATCAAGAACTGCGTCGGAAGGTCGTCACTACCCGGAATCCTGATTTTCCGACATTTATCTTGATTGATTTCTTTCCTTATATCTTTCAATCTTCCATAACTTTGATTGATCCTTTCCAAGCACGAATTTGGCTCTCTAAAATCCTCTCTTCCATCATCAATGAGTATCTACAACAATAGGAAAACATACCAAAGCGTAACGTATTTCCAAAATAACATAAAATCATCATTTAAGCACATAATTCGTTACGTTTTGCAATTAACCTCTTAAAAACATCATTTACTAAATATTTCGATATAAAGCCCTACTTCTATGAAAATAATACATATACGGGGGAAATTGATATAAAATATATCTATAAATTCCTCCCTGAATTTTTTCAGCATCTGGACGAGCGTTTAGTTTACTGGACGCCCGTCCACTGAAAACTTTTCAATCCTGTATCAATCTCCAACCTGCAGAAGATAGACGACACTGTTGGCGGACTACGCCATGCCTGGTGTGCCATCGCCAACTCCAGCTATAGTCTTGCCCGCCATTACTGCTCACACATTCGAACTCAAGCCCGGACTCATCCGGATGATGCAAAGATGCATCAATTTTTCATGGCTACCAATCGAAAATCCGCATACCCACTTACATGCGTTCTTAGAGATATGCGGTACCACCCGCATCCAAGGAGTGAGTGAGGACGCGATCAAGCTTAAACTTTTTCTTTCTCTCCGAAAGGAGAGGCTAGGAGTGGTATCACTCTCTCCTTCGTAATCCATCACTACTCGGGCCGGACTTGAAAAAGAATTTCTAAGTCAATATTTTCCTCCTTCAAAGACAAACCCAGTTGTCTGAATGAGATCTTTACCTTCTACCGAAGGAGAATGAATCATTCTTGAATGTTGGAAGAGGTTCAAATCTCTTTTAAGAAAATGTCCCCACCATGGCTTGCCTAAGGAAAGGCAAGTAAACACTTTCTTGATGGGTGACCGAGCTTACTAAAGGCATGGTCATGCGGCTCTTCCGTGGGGCTTTCCTCAAAAGACACTGATGAAGGATGGGCACTTTGTTTGAAGATATTGCCAAATACAACTATGCCCCATCCTATCAGGCCATCCAAGCGTCTCCTCCTCCCAAGGTGGAGGAAGTAAACGCCCAAAATCGATTGCCATGCCGCAAAAGCGGATGGCAAGTCCTCAAGTTCCAAACCCGATTAATCGGACTCCTTCGTTTCCGCAGAACCTCGTGGTTCAGATTGCGAAAGTAAAATTGTCGCCGGTGGTCACATGTTTGGCCAATGTCAATTTCAGCCCCTCTCATTCATCAAGTCAATGTTGTTCATAACAATGGACAAGATAATCAAATCACATGCCAAGTATGTGATGATCCGGGCACACCGCCGCGTCGTCCCATGATTGGACGAATGCGAAGTGAATGCTTTTTCCGCCATCCAATCGAGGTTCAATAACCATTCTCGGCGAGAATAATTCTCAAAACCGAGCTTCGGCGTAATCCAAGCTTTAATTCAAATCCAAATTTCAATCCGAGCTTTAATCGTAATCCAAACTTCAACAGAAACCCTGGATTCAATCAGAACCAGAACTCAAATTTTTCAAACCATACTCAGAGGTTCAATCAGAATTGGCCCGCCAATTCCAACTCTCAAATTCAGAATCGGCCCAGCCAGCCATACTCTCAAAATACCCAAAACTCTCAAGGCCCCTCCCAGTCCAACAATCTCGAAGCTAAGTTGGTGGAGCAAAGCAAAAGTATTCAACTTCTAATGAATACAAACAAGAGCCTTGAGAGGCAAATAGGACAACTGACTGAGCAATTAGCTTCCAGACCGTCAGGGCAGCTGCCCAGCTTTACAGAAAAGAATCCAAAAGGCGGTCAGGTTGCTCAGGCCGATATAAGCAACAATCAATGCACTGACCTCGTGCCAACAATGCAATACGGTAAAGAGAGGCCCAAGGCGATGAATTTAAGAAGTGGCACTCAGCTGAGTGGTCCCCCTGGCTTCCAGGGAAACCACTAGCCCCTCCTGCCACTGATAAGGCAGGAGGGGAAGTTGAGCAACCACTATCCCCTGTCCTGCAAGAGCATACTCGGGTGGCTGATCCCCCGAGAGATGAAAGAGTTGAAACACCTCAGGTGGCTGAACCCCTGAGAAAAGAAGATTCGGTTGAGAGTCAGGTGGCTGATCCCCTGACCAATAAGACGTCTGAAAAAGTTGTGAGGTGGAAAGATCTGGAAGACAAGGCCGTAAGTGCATCCTCAAAGAAGGTATTTTCCGAGAGTGACCTTAAAAAGCTTCCATTTCCACCAAGGAAGAGCAACATCCCTCTGAGTGAAGATAAGAAATATGAAAAGGTGCTTAACCTTTTGAAAAATACTCAGGTAAATCTGCCATTATCCGTGGTCTTGGTCGAGATGCCTAAGTATACAAAATTCATCAAGGATGTTGTGTCTTCGAAGAAGAAATTAGCAGGCATGGAAAGGCAAATTGGTGAGGATTGTTCCTTGATAAATCATCAAGACTTACCAACCAAGAGGGGTGACCTAGGTAAATTTGTGCTCACATTGCAGATGGGAGGCCTAGTCTTCCCAAATTCTTTATGTGACCTGGGTGCATCCATCAGCTTGATGCCGTTGTCTGTTTGCAATCAGCTTGGTTTACAAGATCTTCTAGAGCCCACCACCATGAACCTTCAGTTCGCCGACAGATCTTCCAAGGAAGCTTCAGGGATCCTGAAAGACATATTAGTTCAAATTGATAGGTTTACCTTCCCGATTGACTAGTACGTCTTAGATATGGAGAAAGGTGAAAATGTTCCCCGATTCTTGGAAGACCTTTCCTATCTACGCTAGGGCCCTCATCGATTGTGATGGTGGGCAAGTAACTATTCGAGTTGGTGACCAAGAGGTGAGCTATAGTGTCTCTAAATCTATTCACGTACCCTCTGGTTCTCCAACCGGCTTTTCCATCGAGGAGACATTTAATGACTTCAATGATCGTGTATGGAAGAGCAAGTCAAGGCTGTGGAGGCGGAATATGAGCGATTGATCGATAATCTGAATAGTCATGGTGTGGTTAATCTAGATCAATTGGCAGCTGACCTTGAAGATAAGTTATTAAGAGAAGAAGCTTTGGCAGTGGAGCCACTAAGTAAGCTCAGCGATGGTGAGTTGAAAAGTGGAGGGCTTAAATCGAGTTTAGAGGATCCCCTGCAGATCTAGTTACAAGCCGTTGCCTAAACATCTTAAGTATGTGTTCTACGGGAAGGTGACAAGCTTCCTTGATCATATATCTGCCAAGCTATCTCGAATAGATGAGTCAAATCGTTAAACGCCTTGCGAAAAACGAAAAGAGCCTTTGGATGGCGGTGGGAGATATCCGAGGAATACCTCCCGACATCTCGCATGCACAAGATCAAAACTAGTGAGGAGCCAAATGTGTAAGACAGCCCCAAAGGAGGCTAAACCTCACATGCAAGAGGTAGTCAAGAAGGAAATCATTAAGCTTCTAGATATGGGTATCATTTACGCCATCGCTGACAGTGAATGGGTATCCCCTACTCAGGTAGTCCCAAAAAAGGAGGGATTACTATTGAGAAGAACGAGAAGGAGAAGAGATAACATTGAGGCTCGTTACAGGCTATAGAGTCTCAGTATTGACTACGTAAAACTCAATGAGGTCACAATGAAAGATCATTTCCCCCTTCCTTTCATTGACCGGATGCTTGAGCGCCCTGGGGGCATGCCTTCTACTTGTTTCCTCGATGGATATTCAGGATACTTCCGGATACCCATCGATCCTATTGACCAAGAGAAGACCACTTTCACCCGCCTTATGGTACATTCGCTACAGCGGATGCCATTTGGTCTCTGTAATGCCCCCACCACCTTCCAAAGGTGTATGATGGCTATCTTTGACGGGCTAGTTGAAAAGTGTATGGAGATTTTCATGGACGACTTTTCGGTCTTTGGTCAATCCTTCGATGATTGCCTCGATAATCTTGATCAGGTGTTATCTAGGTGTGTGGAAAAGAACTTGGTGCTCAATTGGGAGAAATGCCATTTTATGGTAGATGAGGGGATAGTTCTTGGCCACAAAGTGTCCGCCAAAGGTATTGAGGTAGATAGGGCTAAGGTGGAAGCTATCGGGAAGATGAGTTATCCTAAGAATGTTCGCGAAGTCAGAGGTTTTCTCGGACATGTCGGCTTTTATAGGAGATTCATTCAGGACTTTTCAAAGATCGCCAAGCCTCTGTCTACCTTACTTAAGGAAGACGTTGAGTTCACCTTTGATGATAGCTGCAGGCATGCGTTTGAGGAGCTCAAAAATCGCCTCGATCTCGCTCCAATACTTATTTACTTTGATCGAACCTACCTTTGAGCTTATGTGTAATGCATCCAACTACGCAGCTTGGTGCGATTTTAGGACAAAAGCTTGATGGAAAGTTCCAGCCTATCTCTATGCTATGCCACCACACATCGAACCCTTCTCAAGTGAACTATACCAATACCGAAAAGGAGCTTTTGGCCGTAGTTTTTGCTATGGACAAGTTCCGTAGTTACTTGTTAGGAGCTCAAGTGATTGTGTGGACTGATCACGCTGCCTTGCGGTATCTAATGACAAAGAAAGAGGCTAAACCACGCTTACTGCGTTGGATACTGACCCTCCAAGAGTTTGACGTTCAAATTAAAGATAAAAAGGGCAGTGAAAACGTAGTGGCGGATCATGTTTCTGGGATGTTAAGTGAGGAAAAGGGTGATCCTGATGACATAGATCTTTACTTTCCTCTAGAAAACATCATGTTGATAGATGGCTGCGCTCCAGACGTCCCTTGGTACTCCTCCATTGTAAACTACCTTCATGCCCGTTATCTCGATCCTGAAATGTCTTATCAAGAGAAGAAGAAGTTCTTCTACGATATGAAGTCTTCGTTTGGGATGAACCTTACCTCTTCAAAATCAGAAAGATGGTTTGCTAAGGAGGTGTGTTCACGAATCGAGCAACGCGATATAATCGAGCAATGCCATAGTGGACCCACGGTGGTCACTTTGGTCCTTGGAAAACGGTTGCGAAGATCTTCCATCCGGTTTCTATCGCCCACGATCTTTAAGGACACGGAAGCTTTCGCAAAGCTTGCGATAGGTGCCAAAGAACCGGTACTCGACAAGGCGATTCGACATGCCTGAAACCCATTCTTGAATGCGAAGTCTTTGATGTATGGGGATTGACTTTATGGGTCCATTCCCATCTTCCCGTGGAATAAATACATCTTAGTCTGCGTGAGACTATGTATCGAAATGGGTGGAGGCAATAGCCACTCCTCGCAATGATCATAAAACGGTCATGAAGTTTCTAAAGAAGAATATCTTTGTGAGGTTTGGATGTCCACGTGCCTTGATTAGTGATGAAGGGACGCATTTTTGTAACCGGCCACTAGAAAAAGTTCTTGAGAAATATGGTGTCAGGCACAAAATTGGCACACCATACCATCCTATGACTAGTGGTCAGGTTGAAAGAAGCAACCAGAGCTTGAAGAAGATCCTGGAGAGAACAGTGAACAGTCATAGAAAAGACTGGAGTCTAAAGTTGGATGATGTACTGTGGGCATATCGCACTGCCTATAAGACCCCCATGGGTACATCACCCTACCAGATGGTTTATGGTAAGTCGTGCCACTTGCCAGTTGAGTTAGAGCACAGGGCTTATTGGGCTATAAAGTTTCTTAACTTCGATTCCCAATCCTGTGGCAAACACCGACTGCAGCAGTTGCATGAGTTGGACGAGTTTAGGCTTCAGGCTTACGAAAGTGCTAGGATCAGTAAGGAAAAGATGAAACTCCTTCATGACGCAAAGATCAAGAAGAGAGAATTTCAAGTTGGAGAGCGAGTGTTACTATACAATTCCAGGTTACATTTGTTTCCTGGGAAGTTGAGGACACGTTGGTCTGGCCCATTTGAGATTCTCCAAATCATTCCTGGAGGCGTTCTCGAACTACTCGGTTATAAAGACCAACCGTTTCGAGTTAATGGTCAAAGGTGCAAACACTACATTGGTGAACCTACAGACAAGCCTTTGATTGTTAAATTTCTCGATATCCTTGGATGTGATGTTAATGAAGTCGATGACTCTGACGAGGTCTCACCCAATCTTTTCTCTGAGGATGACGGTAGTGGTCTATCACAAGAAGTTCTAGCTGGTAGTTGGGATATGGAAGAGTATTGGAAGGAGCGTCAACGCAGATGTCATCAAAAGCTTCAGAAGACAAAGAGGTCAACCATGGGGAAGTTTAAACGTATTTGGAAAGCTATAAAGGATTTAACCCCATGTGTTAAGTCGCTTTCGCGCCACAATCGTGATCGTAACTTAAACGAGGTAATGGCCGCGAGAAAAGTCAAATGGCCTCGATCCAGCTGAACTTCAATCAGGTGTCGAGCTAACGACATAAACCAATAAGCGCTACTTAGGAGGCATCCTAGATATCCGTATTATATTAGTTACTCTCTTTGTGTGTTTATTTTTGTTTTAGTGTTAATGCTTTAAGCTAAGTCTAATTAAGTTTTGTCTGTTTCTATCAGTTTAGCATTCAGTTAGATATGGAGTACGGTATTTTGCCAGAGGAGTTCCCTCTCATTAGTAGGATTCCCTTCTCACCCCGTTTCGGATGGACCTGGGGGCACGATAGTTCTGGATATAGATATAGATATTCTTACCCGCATCAGGACTGTCACTTATGTTCTCATTGTTCCCCGATGCTCGGGGGGTGGAGATTTTACCATTGAGGAGTTGCAGGCAGCTTTAGGAAGACCATACCGGATCCTTAACGATCCGATGCTGACTGATTTAGCCCTAGTACTGCAGGATGAGCACTTTCAGGGTGTAGAGGCAGCTGATGACGATTGGGGTGTTCAGGATGACTATGACTTTCCTCCGGCCATTGATTTACTCCGTCGTTTTATCAGGGTTATAGACTGGGCAGAGCTTTATGATGATTAACTATTGTTACTTAGGTTTTGTTACGTCGAGCCCCGACGTTAAACGAAAGCTATTTGGGTGGGAGGCAACCTTTGTTTTAGTTATGTTTTTATTATTATTTTATTTTTCTAAGTTATTTTGTGTTTTTGATCTTTCATCATTGTACTTTTGAATTTTATTGGATATTAATAAAAGTTGCACTTCGATTTTAATTAGCATGTGTGTGAAAGGTTATGATTTTTATCACTTTTTTCTGGTGGACGCCCGTTAATAAAATTATGGACGCCCGTCCGGACTAGTGTTTTTATGGACGTTCGTCCAATATAGTGGACGCCCGTCTGAAAAACTCCCTCCTATCCTGTATTCAAATATGTCCTATGGACGAGCGTCTGAATTTATGGACGCCCGTCCAGTTTATGCAGTTACTAGTGAACGCCCGTCCGTCAGGATGGACGAGCGTCCACTCTGAGCCTATATATATATGTTCTGGACACGAACCTTCATTTTTTTTTTCTGCAATTTCAAACGCGAACCCGACTTTCCCCTTCTCCAAACCTAAAATCCTTGTTTTCGAACCAAATTGAGCGATTCAAGTTGCATTAGCACGCCTAAGCACCTCTTTTCATTTCCATAACCCAAATTCTCCAACAACCAATGTAATTTCAAGAATCGAGAGATTCTTCGGTGCGGCCTCTTTGACAAAATTTCACATTTTGGTGGCCAATCTTAGTGTTTCTAGGCGTCAAATCTATTCGACCATCATCCCTACGTAGCATTTGGTAAGTCTATAGCAACCTTTCTTGATTCCATTCAAGTTTTTGTGAGTTCGATTTTCGGCTCGGCTCATTCTCTTGAATATGCACTCATAATGTTTCATTTTCTGTTTGTTGCTCTTGTCTTCCCCAAATTCTGGTTGTGATGATGTTGTGGTGGTGATTGGTGGGGTGCTTTGCTTGAAATCCCGATTTGGACGATAAACGGGTAACCATTTGTGTGAATGGTTTGGTTTAGATATAAGTTTGACAATGGTGCGTAAGAAGGAAATTGTGAAACGTTATGGTAAAGATTTAGCTAGGGAGAGCGGTAAACGAAGCGTCCCGAGTTTGATCCATCCCAATTGGACCTAACAGAGGCGTAGTCCTTAGAGATCAACCCCGAACATCTCAACAAGCTAGAACCAATTTACGGGATGATTCTTCTTCCAACTCTGACACTGAGGATGATGATGTTGTCCCCCTGAGTAGGATGTCTCGAGGTACCCGTGGTGAGGAGTCCTCTAGAGCCAAGCCATCTAGAGTTGAGGGTGGAGAGGAGGATGTTGTGCAAGAGGCACCTGAACCGAGGGCACCCCTAAGAAAAAGTCTAAGATCGTTATCCCTTTCGATGCCTCGTCGGTTTGTGAATCCTTCCGCACATGAAGCCTACACTAAGCACTACTCAACCAGGAGTCTTATTTTTGACAGAGAGGTGAAAGTGTCTCAAGTTGATCCTACTTTCGCTCAGATGTTAAAGGCTAGGAAGTGGTCAGGCCTGACAAAAATTCCATCTACTCCTGTCAATGACTCTATTGTCCGAGAGTTCTATGCTAACTTTTCTGAGGCGGACTTAGATGAGAAGTACGTTATGGTGCGAGGTGTTAAGGTTCCGTTTTCTGCTGAGATCATAAATGAGAAGTACAAGTTACCAGCTTTTGAGGGTTTAGATTATAAAGAGGAAATTGCGAGGAGGCAACGTGAGGATGGTCGTGACCCGATGGAGGAGTTGAGATTGAAAGTTTGTCCAGGTGTGGCATGGGTGTTGAGACCGAACGGTGAGAGGAAGGAGTTAATCACTACGACATGGACCGAGGATTGGAGAGTCCAATGCCGTTTTATTCAAAGTCGTCGATCTCGAAGAATAATCTCACACATTTCCATATTAGTGATCTTGGGATGTTATATGCTTTGACGTTCGGGTTGAATGTAGATGTAGGTCAAGCCTTATTCGATGAAATTTCCATGAACCAGAAGGTATACACACGGAGTTTGATAGTTCCACATTTGATTCATCGATTATGTCCTGGATCTTTGGGGTTCTTGAGTATACATCAGACCATAAGACAAAAGAGTTACCCCTATTCGTAGAGAGAAGGCTGTTCCCGTTTCTGAGTCTGGCTCCACATCGACACCGCCTCGAGCTTCAGTTCTTTCTGGATTATCTTCTTCTGAGATTACTCGGCATAGTATGGCTCATAGTTTGAGGGCGATGTTGAGTGATATCCGGGATGGCCAGGATAATATCTTATTGGTTTTGGAATGTATAGTTGATGGAAGGAAACCGGCCGATAGAAGGGTATTCAATGCAAGTAATATGGATTATGTCTTCTCCGAGCAGATAGAGCGGGTGATAGCTGAGGTGGTCAAGATGGAGGAGAAGCCGAGTCGGGTGATGAGGAGACTCAGGTGGATCCGAGGACCGCGAGAGTTCCTACCGATAGAGAGGTCGGGCCGCCCATCGCCGCTGCTCTGTTGCACGCCTGCACCTACACAGTGCATCTACTACGGTGATGTCCCTCCTTCCGATCCTTCTCCGGTTGATGCTCCCGCTGATGATGCTATTGATCTTTCTTGAGACGACTCCGGGCTCGCCTTTGAGTTATTATTTTTGTGTATCTATTTTTCTCCGGTTGTTGTTGCACTTTTTGATACATTTGATTCGATTCGGTTGCACTCTATGCATTTTGCTACTTTAGCTTCTCGTTCTTTGACTTGTGTTGACACATTTATCGATGATCTTTTCTTTTATTCCGCTCGGTTTATTGTCTCTATTGCCGTATTGTGCCTTCGCTTTTTCGAAGTTTTTCGCTTCTCGAGTTTTGCAGCCATGGTTTTTGTCGAGATCCGATTGAGTTAGTTTTGGGACATTTTTCCACGCTTTTTGCGAGCGGTTGCCTTTTCATGCTCCAGCCTGACCAACGGCTCGGTTTTCCACGCGATTTTAGCTAATTTTCCTATCCTGTTACTTTCTGCACAACATGAGGGCATGTTGAATTTTTAAGTGTGGGGGAGGGGATAGTTCGATTTAATCCTATGCATATGAGTTTGTTTACTACGTCAGATTGTTTATTATGCAAAATGAGCTAAAATTTTCGAAATTTTTCGACACTTTTGTTTTTGTTTTGTCCCGAGTAGGCAATTCAATTCAATGTTCGTTATCTTTATAGTCATTTAAGCTATATATCATATGTTTGGTAAGTTAGTTGTTTCACGACACTATTTTTCACGAGCCATAGTGATTTATTTGAGCTATTTTATAGAGTTATTACCCCGTTTGGATTAGTGATTTTTGATTATCTTGTAAGTCATGTGCTTAGTGCTACGTGTGTATCGTGAGATTTATGATAGTTTGTATTTAGATCCGGAGTATGTTATACTGTGAATATCTAAGGTTTGAATGTGATAAGTAACACGTAACTAATGTCAAATGAGAAGTTGAATAATTAAATGAATCTATCGTGTGTGTCGAAAGCTAGTCGATGATTTGAGTGAGGTAGGGTGTACCACGTATGTCCTATACCACCATGATGACTAAAAGCTCACGACAATTAGGAAGAGCTGCCTTATGATTGGAGTAAGGTAGGGGATTATCTCGAAATGTCCTATTCTACTATGAGGGCAATAGCTTATCCTAATGTGCGTTTAAAAGTGAAAAAGTTAAATCAACTAATGAAGTGTTATGAAATGTATATAAGACTAAGTTATCGCTCTATCTTATCCCCAAAGATAAACTGAAAGATATGATGTAGGATTATCCTCCTGAGTATTTCGTAAAGGCCCTAGATTCATTCGATCATTCTTTTCGGGATATGTCACGTTTGTAGGGTGCATCTTATGAGTGTCATTTATTACTATTCTACGAGGGGGTATTAGCTAGTTTTACTTTGAGTTCCTCAAGTTTGGATGTAGTGGAAGTTTTCTATGGCTATGCACACACACAATGGTGAACTTCTAAGTTATTGAATATACGTTATATTTGTTGAGATGTCTATACTATCTCGAGCCTAATTTTTCGTGCTTTGTTTCGCACAAGGACGAGCAAAAGCTAAGTGTGGGGAGTTGTTAAGGGTGAAATTATATGTTTTATAAGGTTATATTTTGTGATGTTTTCCCCTTTTTATTTGTATAATTTGCATAATAATAAGGTCTTATATGGAAATATTTAGTAAACGATATTTTTAAGGGCTTAATCGCAATATTGATGTAATTATGTGATTTTCATGGTTGAATTATAATTATTTGGATATTATTACAGTTCGCGATATTTTCCATGTCTCATAGGTATCGTTATGAGGTTCAACTAATGATAAAAAGAGATGAAATTCGAGATATGGCGATTAAAGAAAGAGATAATGACGAGGTGGGTTAAAGAAAAGAGATAGAGATGCAAAAATCACATCCGAGCCATATTGACGAAGCGTCGTGTCCCGTCCAGAGTGGACGGGCGCTTGCTAAACCAGACGGGCGTCGGAAGAACGATTTTGATACTGAGAGCATGAACGGAATCGAACGAAGCGCCGAGAGAGTTCACAATTCAACGAAAGCGCCCACTATAGTGAACGTTCGTCCATCCGACCGACTTAGAGAAACCGACTTTGGAGGCTATAAATACCCATCTATTTTCACACATTAGAGGAACCGATTGACATTATTCAAACCCTAATATCGTGGCGGCTCTAGGTTTGCATCTTTACTGCTTTTATTCCAGTTTTCATACACTTAAATTCTAGATAAAAGTAGGTAGTTCTATGTTCTTAATTCCTGCACTTTTGAGTTCTCTGAGGATGTTCAGAGGCTAAGCTTCTACAAACGAGCATTGTGAAGCCATCCAACACTTGTTGACTTCGTTTTCTTCGATTATATTGTAAGTTTCTATTCAAAGTTGTTTCCTTTATCATGTTTTATGATGTTAATTGCATCTATATCGAAAGATGTGCATGTATGATGTTTTATATTTGATGAAAGTCTTTATAAACATTAGATCACCATGATTTAGGAATGGATCTTTGATCTATGTCAAACGAAAGTTGATAGGTTGAATATCTAGGTTTAAACGTTAAAGTTTACATCTTTGCTTATTTTATGACGCGTTAATCTCCGTAAATCGAAAGATAGGAATTAATAGGCGAATTATCTACGAAAGTAGGAATTTATACCTTTGATAAGATGAATCACAACTTGTTTGAAACGAAAATATAATCAAGATAGGAAGTTAATATTTGTTGGATAGGTGGATAAACTCTCTCGTTTGTCCTTTTTAAATTTGATCTAATCTTCAGAACTTGAATTTGTTTAGTTTAGATTACTGTTTTTTCCACATTAGTTTAGTTTGTTCGCAACCAATTCTTCCTAGCCTTGGATTCCGTCCTCTGTCTAGTTTATTTTCAGCATATTTGTCCAGTTTAGTTCCTTGTTTAGTTAAGTTTTCGTGACATCGTTTAGATAGGCAAAAATTAGGATTTACAACCATTAGTTCCCCGTAAGATCGACCCGGCATTAGCCTCCATACTACGATCCTTATACTTGAGGTTAACCGGATTATAAATTATATTACTTGTTTATTCCATTAGCAATAATCCGTGGACAGTGATCCATATCTCCAAGAGACTGATTATGAGGAGCATTGTCTTGTGATGGCAAAGGCAAGACAGGATTAGGAACTGAAAAAACATCTTGATCAAAACGAACAGGAAGTGGTAAGTCCTTGATATTACCTGAGGTTGTACATGATGAAAATCTTTGATTCATGAAGAAAAAGATCAAAGATTCAAAAAAGAATACAAGCGGGAAAAACTGAAAACCTAAAGCACTTCTTATTGCTTTGATTAAAACTCAATTTGAGCTTGCTATGGATATTTTAACTGTTTATATAGTCGCAGGAAACACTACTTTGCATTGGTAGCAGTTGTAACAAACTAATTTGATGTAACTGCTTTAAACAAATTCTGGGAGCAAGTGTTCAATGAAATACTTCAAAGAAGAGTTTGCTTGCACTTGTTTTGTTGAGTTTGGCTTGCTGCTGTAATGCTACAAACTTCAACAACCCGACAATCGAAATACCTGAATATACGGGATCTCTTCGGATAGGGAGAAGATCTCATTAAAAATATTTTTATTTTTTCATAAACTTTAGCAAACAAAAAAATTATATAAATACCACATAAATAGAAAATTAAAATATATATCGTAGGAGACCAAAAATCTAGATTTTTTCTTCATGTTAAGTGACGATATCTGGGATTTGTCAAAATGTAATTTAGTTGTTCAAGCTGTAGAGTAAAGTTTTGCAAGATCGTTGATGGAAGTCAACTTTACTGTACTTTGGTGTGCAGTTTAACCCCCGTTTATCACTTTATTGGCATGTTTTGGGTAGTTCTAGACCTGTTTAAGAGTAATATCGAGAGTTATACGCACGGGGAGTTAAACTGTCACATCGATATTAAACTCTACCTTTTTAATGATATTTGACTCTTTTCCGAGCACTTTTGTCTTGAGAATTACGCGTGGTGTTTGTTCGTACATGTTATTGCAGGACTTAGGTGACTCAAGGACCCGGAAGGCAATGTTTTGGATTGAGAAACATGATCGTGGCACGAGAGTAGCATGAAAGTGAAGGGAAATCAAGTTTGGAGTGAAATCAAGACAAACTGGCGTTTGCTCTACCCCAAACTGGCGTTTGAATCAAGAAAGCTCATACAAGACAAACTAGCGTTCATGGCAGGCTAGATGCTCGTTCATGGAAGGAGAAACCCTAATCAAGAATCAGATCTCCAGGCAGACGAGCGTCCACCTTGGAGCAAACGCTCGTTTGGCCCTGACAGCAGTATTCACCGTACCTATCCATTAATCTTTACTTTGACCCATTTTGGAGGCATTTTCTGGTCAATTTGTCTTCATAATTGTTGTATGTAATTGAAGGAGCTTTCCAACGCATCTTGAATCGTTCAAATCAGAGCTCTACGCAAAAAGTTATTGCTGATTTACTGAAGACAAGTCAAATGGGCCGAGTTGGTCGGCCCAGCTAGGTCAAAGTCGCGATTTTTGCCTATTTAAGAGCATCTAGACCTAAGGAAACATATATTCTGATTTTTATTGGCTTGGACTGAGTTTGAGGCCGGCTTAGGTGCTCAACCCAGCCGCTTCGGCGGTTGTTATGACAGGTTGACATCTAAATAATCGGATTAGAGCTCTGGACTAGGCTCTGTATTTCAATTTCTTAGTTTAGATTTTTTGTATATCGAGTAGAATACGATATTCGATCGATATCTTGGTGGAGTTCGTGCCTTGGATCATTGTATGAATTAAATATTGATATCTTTTGCTGATTTGGGATTCAAAAGTCTTGATCTACAATGTTTTGATCTTCATTATTGTGAGTTTCCTGATTTCGATTTGTTTTCTCTCAATATGGTTTTGATTGTGTAGATCATTAGTTTGATGAAATTTACTCTGGATAAAAGTCTTGATTCAGATCCTTGTTTATGTCATAAAATAGTAAAAGCTTCGATTTTAACACAAATTTTATATTCGACTCAATCTCCTCGTGGGATCGACCTCGGACTCTGAACGCACTACCTACGATCGACCCGGTCCACTGCCGGTTAGGAAGTGAGTTTTGCCTAAGGTTTCGAGTTTTATAAATTGTATTTGATCGAGCCGGATTGCGAAATCTCTACTTATCAATCGTCAACGGCCTGCATGCACCTAGTAAACGAACAAGGCATTACCGGTCCTGGAGTTCTTCTTCAGTAAAACCCTCTGACGTAAAAATAAGTGATTTGACAGTAAGGTGAGTAATGATTATATGTGAGGAACATACCATGCAAATGAGGTAATTGATCCGTTAGTATAGTGTACCATGATTGAGATAGTGATCCAATCAGCGATGATGTCGTGAGTAATGAGCTTATACAGGTTGTAGTAGTGGATGGAAGTCTAGTCACTGTAATGCAAATGTTGCATGTGACAGTGGACAGCTTGCGCCATGTCGACCGTATGAAGGACAATCGACGACCTACACCACATTGGACATATAAGACCGATAGTGTTCTGCCATACGTCGTATATTCATTGTATGTGAACGATCTATACTATCAAATGAAGACAATCCTCTTATGGAAATATAGGCCATGTCTTCTATCAAAGGAGCCCAAGTATCGAACTAAGGCCAGGTCGGCCTTGATGCTGATGCTGATGCCGATTCCGGACACTTAGCAAATAATAAGGTCTGATGATGAATGAGGACAAGCTCAGCCCAGACACCGAGATGGACTTAAGCTCATAGCTATATATGATGAGTGTAACGTGTACGGTGACTGATCTCACATATGTCATTAGGCACCCATTTTGTTTATGGAAAACAATTGGATACACTTTGTTTTTTTTTGTCGAAACCGGATATTTTATTGATAAAAATGTAAAAACTGTACAAACAGGGACAAAAAATGATTTACAAGAATTTATTTCAAAATCAAAGTCAAGACCATGCTAGTCTAAGTTCACGGGCTCGGCGGACGGCTTCAGATATAAATATCGTCTTCGGGGGACGTGAAAGACCGGGAACATGGATTTCCTTATTTCACCAATACCATAGACTCATCACAATCTCACGGAATAAGAATTTCCATAACGCCGTGTTATCGTGCTTATACATATTTATCGTCAAACAATCACATCAACCAAGAGGAGTGTCATGAGTGGAGATAAAAGAGTGCCGATAATGCCGATAGATAACATGCTTCCACATGTCATAGTCCGGGGCAATCCTCATGGCGTGTAAGGTAGTCTCGGAGAGCTACCACAAAGCGTAGCATGTGCTATCAACACCGATAAATCGGTAGCCAAGAGACTCGTGATTCGGGAGTGCATTGCGGTAGACTTGCCAAAGGAGGTAATTTCCACGCAACGGTCCTTTAATCGACCAAATGGTGCGCCATATATTGTTCCCAGAAGCTTCTTGAGAATCTTGGAGTGCATGATAAGCCGAGCTAACCGAGAACTTGCCCGAGCTACTTAGTTTCCATGTAACATTTCCTTCATCGTCAAAAACGAATGCGTCACGTAGCGATTCGGTTGCCTGACATATATTACGTCAGATGAAGCTGCAATTTGGCTTAGGAGCAACAAGGGGAGAGCCATACTTATGCTTGAGAAGATTTACCCATAGTTTTTCCGGTGCCGTTAGTAACTGCCAAGCATGTTTCGCTAAAAAAGATGTGTTCATATCCCGGGCACTACGCAACCCGAGCCCCCCCTGAAGTTTGGGTTGACAGATATTTTTCCAAGCTATTAGATGCAATCCACGACGCTCCTCTTCATGTCCCCAAAAAAAAGAGCGAATTATTTTGTCAATCTCGAGTGTTACCGAGGCGGGCAATTTAACAGTTTGCATTTGATAGTAAGGGGTCGTGGAAAGAACCGTCTGAGACAGAATAGCAAAATCGAAGAAAATCAATTCATAAATTACATAAATACAATGACAACTTTTTAGAGTATTAATCAAGTACAACGAAAAACTAGTTGTGAAATAAACCACAACAATAACACAATTTAGTTGAAATATACTACCTCCCTATCAAAATCTATGTCCGTTTGGATTTTTTTCACACAAATTAAGAAATTTTGTTAAATTGGTTATGTGTCAATAAATTTGAAAAAAATCTAAAATAACATTTGACTATTATTAATGTAAAATAGTGAAAAGTAGGTGAGTATATAATAATAAGGGTTAAAAGAGAAAAATGTAATAAATGCTTTATTGATTTTCTAAATGGATTTATATTATTGACAAAACCAAAAAATACTAAATGAACTTACATTTTGGGACGGAGTTAGTATAAATAAATTCTCAAAGAACCATATTAAGTAACAAAAAAATAGATATACAATTTGCTTGTTCTTGTGAATCAGGTAAATGTTCTCTAAAAACAATTGTTGTTTGTCCTTACGGGTGAATGGCATAATGTCTGGTGTGGTGTCCGAAAGACAATTTATAATAATTTTTTAAATACATAATAAATTGCATATATATTATCATCTTATTATTTGTTTTGTGCTTATAAATAATATATTCTAAAATTTGTGCAAGTTGTATGATAAGTAACCATAATACTCAGTGTGTGACACACGTGAGTTTATGGTGATACACTCAAATTGTTTGGTATCTGCAGTAATTAATCAAAGTATGGAGTCTACTGATTAAACTACCATTAATGTGCCTAAAATATTTTATGGTGTGACCATCTTATCCGGGCCGTCGATGTTGATTATCTGGTGAGACATTTATATATGATGTAGTCATATACGACTATAACCGATTTAATCTATATTTCTCATACAATTCCGTGATTGATAAAACTTATTAAATCACAAGATGGGTATATGTGAATTAATTTTCACCCTGGAGTAATTGCAGACTCATGTTTGCTTCAAGACATGATTTGATGTATTCGGTAAGGATTGATAAGTGGCGCGGTCTGAATCATTTTCATATTGGCACTTTGGGAATGAGTAGATAAGAATGTGTTTCACAGATATTAAATTAATTCCTTCCCACGAAAAGTTTGAAGACAATGACTTATTTATTAATCCTATGAACTGATTGATCTCGTGAGTTCATATTGATTATGAACTAATTGTTTACTATAGGATTAATGGTAAATACAGATAGAAGGTAATCAAGAAAGTTTAAGAAAAATTTCTTACTTCAGTATCGGGTTGTCTATGGAGGGTTAATGTAAATGGAATGGACATTCAATAAACTTAACAATATTGAGAATAATATAATATAATATATATATATATATATATATATATATATATATATATATATATATATATATATATAAAATCGATATAATTCAGTTTGAATTATATAGTGATGTTATTCATAAATTAATAAGTTGAGACATACTTGCATTATTAAATCTTTTTTTTTTGTTCTATTTTATTACGTCCTCGTAAGAAATTTTATAATACAATCAACATGGTTTGTCTTTGATTAGTAGTACCGCCTTCACCACTAATAGCATATACTAGTAAAATATAAACGCCGCGCAAGAAGCGCAGCAATGCCGCTAATCAAGATTGCATACAATCTGATTTATTGCAGAAAAGCGTATTGTTATCTTGTCCTTGGCATGATACATGTTTGATGACAGTAGCATTGAATTTATTAACGAGAATGCCTAGACAATAAATATTAAAAAAAAACCAGAAAGAGTTACAACACCAAACACATATAATATCCAGAAGTTGAAGAAGAGAACCTCCGGGTAATGGCACGCCGTCGAATTCCCCGGTCTTTCGTCGGCCTCTCCTCTATCGTCTGACCCTTTTTTTCATTTTGTATTTTATTGTCTTTTGGGTAATCACAATATAACTGGAACACAATATAAAAAAAAAACAAAAAAAACAAAAAAAACCTAACTATGTGGCAACAAATAAGCTACGTGGCTGCCCCAAAGGCTTTCTCTTGGCCTTTAATAGAATAATGAGAGATGTTCCAGCTAAGACATTGCAGAGGCGATTGTGAGAATTTCTTTAAACCTAATAAAAAGAGTTTCCTTCAAAAATGTTTTCCAAGTGTTTATCCACGTTTATATATATTTTCATATGTTGTTAATTAAAATCAATAATTAAAATAACTTCGTCAATCATGCTTGGAATTATAATCGATGGAAGTATCAATTTTCCCAATCCATATATATCACGTTTGACTTCCTACGGTATATGATCATCAATGATTTTTCCAATCCAAGTCTTTATGTTTTTTTTGGATATTTGTTTATAAGTACTAGTTTAAACACTTAATAGACATTTAAGACACACTTAAATCTTATTTGTTTATAAGGACACATTTCATTTACTTTTCTACTATTACCCTCCATTCATTATTGACTTTTTCTGCGCACCTGCTTCATCAATTGCCGCTGAATTTGATTTTCCGACTTGCAACATGGGAGGTGATAATGAAGATTCGCCTATGACTATGAGTGAAGACGGGGGAAGAAGACATATCTGACGATGACGGCGATGATAACTGAGGCGATGTTGCTTTCGATGACACCTCCGGAGCCGGAGCCCACGTAAATAACAACTGGGACAACGACGTAGCCCCCGCCGGATCCGAGGTAAATAACTGGGACGGTGGTCATGGTGACGTCTTTCAAGTTGAAGAGGAGCCATGGTTCAAACGCTATTTTGAACAATCGTATCTTTGTTACCCAATTTCATATATAGGAAAACCAGAGGATGGGAACAGGATAATAATGCCTCAATCAGCCTTAGACCATTTAGCATCATTAAAGATTCAATTCCCTATGATTTTCCAGATCAAAAGTCACTTTCATGGCGAACCCATCTCGCATTGTGGCGTTCTTGAATTCACAGCAAATGAAGGATATGTGTTTATGCCTAATTGGATGATGAAGAATCTGCAATTGGAGACACGTGAGCTTGTTAAGTTGAAAAGCACCAAACTTTCAAAAGGGACTTACCTGAAATTACAGCCACATCAAACAGAGTTCATCATGCTACAAAATCCAAAAGAGATTCTTGATAGGGCATTGACCAATTTTGCTTGCTTGACTAAATGGGACACTTTCATGATTTCTGAGAATGGGAATGAGTATTTGTTTGACGTATTGGAGACAGAGCCTGGAAACGCTATATCCGTTGTTGAAACTGATTGTGTTCTTGATTTTGAAGAGCCTTTGGATTACAAGGAAGTGGTAGAGGAGACAAAAAGAAGAAAACTGGCGGCTGCTAATAATGCATTGGTTCATAAAGACAGAGGTTCACAGCAAAAATCTATTAATCAAGAAACAGACACTAAAGTTTAAGGCATTTACTGGTGCGTCAAGAAGATTAGGCTGATTTTTCAGCTACTTTAATTTGCTTTTGTTTTTTCAAACTTTGATTGATTCTAATTCACAACCCATGCTTATTCTGTCACTTTGTTTACTATTATACAATTAAGTTCTTAATTGTGTCACTTCATAAAATGTTGTTGTCATTGGATGTCACTTCATAAAATGTTGGTGTCATTGAGTGTCACTGCATAAGGTGTCGCTCATAAAATGAGATATCAGAATAAAGAGGACGAAAAAAATATGAATTAGGGTGAAAGAATCATGTTAATTGTAGTTTTATATCAAAAGATGTAGCCGTTTGAAGTCAATTTATGAAGAAAAAAAAATCTATTTTCTGAAATTGAGTCGGAAAAATATAAAATGTCATTGTGGTGTCGCATCATCAAATTGCATCAGGGTGGTCACTACATCGCGGTGTCTCTGCATCGGGGTGGCCACTGCATCGCGGTGGTCAATGGATCGGGGGTGGTCAATGCATCGCGGTGTCACTTCATCGCGGTGATCACTGCATCGCGTGGTCAATAGATCGGGGGAGGTCAATGTATCACGCTGGTCAATGCATCGCGATGGTCACTACATCGGAGGTGTCTTTGCATCGAGGTGTCTCTGCATCACGGCGTTTATGTCACTACAAGAATATGATGTTTTAGCGACAAGAGTTTTTGAGACTACCTCATGTAGTCTTAAATACCTATGTTTTGAGACTATATGTTAGTCTCAAATAGCTGTTAATGGCATTTAGAAATATTAGGATATTTGTGGCTGACGGTAGTCGGAAATAAAAAATTTATTGCGACTACATGTGATAGCAAATACCCAAATTCATATTTGGCCCAAATATTTGGTGTAAAAATTAGCGTGCGTTTTTTTTAATGGCGGGAAATCATTTTTGAGACTACATTGAGTAGTGGCAAAAGTATGTATTAATATTAGCGGCTACGAAAAGTTACTAATATTATACCGTCCGATTCCAAACCCACGTATGCGTGACACGCTGGAATATATCATATTTAATCTGAAATAATATATAAAAAAGGGGGGTTTTGTCACTACGGTATAGTCACTAAAAAAATCCCCACCGGCGCGCTTTCATTCCCGCTAATTTTCCCAAAATTTTCGTAAAAAATTGAAATAAAGTAAAATAAACTGCCCAAATATATCAGCCAATAAACCCTCGAACAAGAGTTATTTCCCTCTCTTGCGGTAATTGTCGATTTTAGGTATCAGCATCTCCGGTGAACAAGTGTTTCAGGTATTTTTTCTTTCTTTTTCCTTAGTTTCTGGGTTAAGGATTTGATTCGATGAAGGACATTTTTAATCGGTCATGCTGGCTGCTATTTTGAAAAGGACATAAATAGAGGTGCTAACTATTTATTCTGGCATAACGAAGAAGATGCAGTTTTGAAGATGTAATTTGAAGTGGTATAGTCACTAAAATCGAGTGAATGTCAATTCTGTTTCTCAATCCCTCAATTCAATTTTAGTTACTGTTTCTTAATTTTGTTCTGTTTTTTTAATGAGTGAATGTCTTATATTCATTTGTGTTTAATAGGAAGAAAAGAAAATAGTCACCCAAGTAAAAAGGCTGTGGAAATTTCAGGGATACGCTTAGCTGTTTCAAGGTATTTTAAATTGTCTTGTCACCTGAACATTTTTTTTTGGCTGTGAAGTTTTGATGATTTTAGCTTTTTAGATGCTTTGAATTTTCGTATTTTTCGTAGTTGTTTCCTGCACTTTATGTTGTTTACGGGAGCATTTTGTGGTCAGAATTGGTATTCCCTTAATATGAGCAGCAGATATTCTGGCGAATAATAAAGCTCTCAGAGCTTTATGGCCTTTTAATGTTTTTGATTTTTAATATAGACTAATATGTGCATTCTTTCAGACTGTTTCGAGTTTTGGTAAATCGAATGTTACATGTGAGTTGTGGTAATCCATCAATTTTAGAAATCTGATTGAGTAGTCTTGGCATACTAGTTTGTATATTTGTGTCTTGATTAGTACCTGTTGTAGAAATTAGATTGAAGTTTGATTTGAATATGATTTTAGAGGTCAAAGTGTTAAGTAATTGTTAATTAGTCTGCTTAATCTTGTATAATGAGTAATATAGAAGCTGAGTTCATCTAGAAGTTGAGTGAACCTTAATGAAGTTGATTTCATATAGAAGGTGAACATTCTTATTTTATAAGCATGCTGGAACATCAATTACACTTAGTGATCAGCCTTGAAGAGTCTGAACTTGAGGCTGAAGCATTTAGTAAAACAGAGGCTGAAGCACCAGCCCCCACCGCCTACAGGTGTAATATGGATAAGGCATGTATACCAAAGCTGTACAACATAGTGAAAGCGACAAAGATAGTCCTTGGCAATTGTTTGTAGCCTTTTTTGCTTCCTTACTATTTGTATTTTGTAGTCGAAACCACTTAGAGAGCTTCAAAACCTATTAAGCCCTTCTTAGCAACTTAAAGAATTACAAGATACAAGTGTCCATGTCCAGTTAGAATTTCCACTTGGTATACTTTTTGCGTGAATTGCTTTCATTTCTAAGATGGAGTTTCTGATTTGAATCCATATATTAATGTTTGAGGTTGCTTTAAATGCATATGTGCTATATGATATTATGCTATGTGACATGACAGGAGAAATGCATTAGCTTAAGTTTTGCGTGTAACGTGAAATTTGTGAGACTGTTTTAGAAATTTGATTTAATATTCCATTTGAATTTTATATTGCATCATCTTGAATATGTCTAATTCACAGAATTGACACTTGTGCACATTGAACTTGATCATAATTGGCACAAAAGTTAAACTCAATATTATATGAATAGCTTTGCAAGATAGTTATATTCTTTTGAATTGTAGTCCAGGTTTGAGCCTTAAGTAGAGGTTAACAATATGTTTGCCTTGTTAAGTTGTAAGAGAGTATGTATATTTTGACACTACTATTACTGTGTTAAGCATTTTTTATGTTTACAAAGAAGGCTAAACTTGATATATGCCTGATTCATTAACAATTTGCTTTATTTGCTGATTTAATACATACATGTCTAATGAGTATTATACAGTCTTGTTGACTAATGGACAAAAGTTGGACACATATCCGAAATCGAAGAAGCCAAGATTTTTGGGACGGATTGAAACGTTTTATAGAGCATGCAAAAAATTACGCAAACGATGTCGGTGAGATTAGTTGTCCTTGTAAGAAGTGTCTAAACCACCGCATGCAACTTCCTGATGTGGCTTTTGGACATATTTACCAAAACGGATTCGATCCAACATACAATAGATGGTATTTTCATGGCGAAGGATACAAAACAAAATCCGCACAACTTGTGCCTGAATCAGGAGATGAGATGACAGGTATATTGAATGATGTTGCTGCTATGTCTGGAACCAATGACCTACCCACCGATAGACCCGATGTTGCCAGTACATCTGAAGCTAATTACGTACCCTATGAAGAACCGGAGGATATGAAGGATCTACATGATTCGGAGTTCAACGATTTAGTATCCAACATACAACAATATATACAATGGGATTTTATATATTAGAAGTTATTACATATATTGGGAGATTCTTGTATACAATCCCCCTAATGCACCATTTTAGACAATTTCTGTTGCATTGTAGAGTCGCTATGCAACACTGAGCAGGGGAATTTGTGTATGATTAGTTAATTGTCAAATTGTGGTTCATTATGGACTGTTAAGATATTAGAAATGTAGAATTGATTTGATTTCTTGCCTAATCAATCATTAGGGGAAACATTTACGCGGGGTTTGCTTAGCACTACAAATTAGACTTGAAGGGTTGAATCAGAGTCTGTATGAATTGATCTATTTGTTATTTGGCCCAGCCTAGATCTTTTCATCTAGGTAAAGCTACTGTTTTTCTTGCAAAAGATTCATTACTACTGATTGCTATGCTTTTATAAGATGTATCACTGACAAATGTTTATGTAACTATGTTCCATAGGGGGCCAAACAAAATAATAAGCCCGCTTCTATAATAGCAGTATGGGGTGATAAGCATAAACGAAAAGGAAATTGGGCAAATGCCCAAGCCGAGCAGAATTTCGTAAGTATTTATCCTCTTATATATATATATATATATATATATATGTGTGTGTGTGAGTATCATATTAATTATATATGCATTAAACTTACTCTTGATTGATATTACCTTTTGCAGCATGCATTGACGGAGAGAGAGACCCAAGCAAAAGCTACTCAGGCAGCCTCGAGCTCCACCGATACCACATCCATATCCCTCCCACCAGACCAGGAGCGTGCAATCATGGAGCAAGTTTTGGGTAGGCAAAGAGGATACATGCCTGGTATTGGACCTACCGTGTCACGTGCACCCTCAGGTGCCTTTCGGTCTACCTCGTCTTTGAGTTCAGTCTCTTTGGAGGAGCATCAACGTGTGGTGCAAGAGCTGAAGGATATGAAGGCTCTACAGACACAAATGATAGAGCAGATGAAGCAAATGCAGGCTTATTTTGCTACGATTTCTCCAGATATGACTTTTGCTCAGATTCAGGTCCCTTCACCAGCTCCTCATACTTCTGATCCTCATTCCTCGGGTATGTCACCGCCTATTTGCGATGATATATGTGATTTAGAGGAGTCAGAGTAGTTTTTATATATTAGAACATGTTTCTTTTTGGTATGTTATCAAATAGGTTTTATTTTGTGTTGTCAAACGTTTAAGGAATGTCTTTTGGATATATCGGGTACAACATGAACTATTATAATGTGCTATGTTATATATTTTTGTAGATCTGTTTTTTTTTTTACTGTATTGTCTTGTTGCTTTTAATTTTTTTTATTATAATTGAAAAGGAAAAAAAATCTGTAATTGATGATATAAATTAATTATTATAAAAAAATGTAATATAAAAAAAATGTGTATACATATATTTGCGACTACACATGGCCGTCAATAATATTGCAGTGAAAATAAGTAGAACATTTGCGACCACATTTGTAGTCTCTATTACTAAGATAATATTAATTTACAACAAAAAGTTGTCTCAAATAACGTGTCCATGTAATCTGACACCTCATTTGCCAGCTCAGTGCCACGTCAACGTATTTGTCCACGTAAGTCGACATGTAAGGATCCATGTCAGCTGCCAGCGCATTGACACGTCACATCCCACGTCATGCTGACATGGCAGGTTGGAAGCGGGTTCACAGAATTTGAGACTACTTGTGGCCGCAAATAATACGTAATATTTGTCACAACTGGATGTAGTCGCTAATGAACTATTTGAGACAAGCTTTTGGCGACTACACACTAGCGACTATCCGTAGTCGCTAAAAGTACATTTGCGACTACAAAGACCTTTTAGCGACTACATTTTGTGGCCGCAAAAATGCTTTTTCCTTGTAGTGTGTATCGGGGATGGTCACTGCATTATGGTGTCTCTGCATCGGGGGTGGTCACGGCATCGCGGTTGTGAGTGCATCATCGCGCTAACTTCATCATTGTAGTACCGTGATCGCGTGTGTCTACATCGCGGTGTCACTTCATCACGGTGTGTCTCAGATCGCGGTTGTCGTCGCACGCACCGCGGTGTCTCAGATCGCGCGTGTGTCTCGTGATCAGCGGTGTCTCTACATCACGGTGTCTCTGCATCGCGGTGTGTCTACATCGTGGTGTCACTTCATCACGGTGTCTCTGCATCGCGGTGTGTCTACATCACGATTGTCAGTGCATCACGGTGTCTCTGCATCGCGGTGTCTCTGTATCGCGGTGTCTCTACATCGCGGTATCACTTCATCGCGGTGTCTCTGCATCGCGGTTGTCAGTGCATCACGGTGTCACTTCATCGCGGTGTCTCTGCATCGCGGTGTCACTGCATCGCGGTGTCTCTACATCGCGGTGTCTCTATATTGCGGTGTCACTTCATCGCGGCGTCTTTATATCGCGGTGGTCACTGCATCGTGGTGTCTCTACATCGCGGTTGTCAGTGCAACATGGTTGTCAGTGCATCGAGGTGTCTCCACATCGAGGTGTCCCTGCATCGAGGTGTCCCTGCATCGCGGTGTCACTTCATCGGGGTGGTCACTGCATCGGGGTGGCCACTGCATCGCGGTGTCTCTGCATCGTCAAATGTTATAGCATTACGATGTCTCTGCATCGCGGTGTCACTTCATCGCGGTGACTCTGCATCGGAGGTGGTCACTGCATCGAGGTGTTCAACGGATCTGGGTGGTCAATGTATCGCAGTGACACTTCATCGAGGTGTCTCTGCAAAGCGGCGTCTCTGCATCGCATTGTCTCTACATCGGGGGTGGTCACTGCATCGCGGTGTCTCGGCATCTGTGGTGGTCATTGCATCGCGGTGTCACTTCATCACGGTGTCTCTACAATGCGGTGTCACTTCATCGCGGTGTCTTTGCATCGCGTTGTCACTTCATCGCGATGTCTCTACATCGTGGTGTCACTTCATCGTGGTGTCTCTGCATCGTGATGTATTTGCAATGCGGTGTCACTTTATCGCGGTGTCTTTGCATCGTCAACTCAAATGTTATAACATCGCGATGTATCTACAATACGGCGTCTCTGCATTGCGGTGTCACTTCATCGTGGTGTCTCTTCAATACGGTGTCACTTCATCACGATGTCTCTGCATCACGGTTGTCAGTGCATCGCGGTGTCTCTGCATCGTCAAATGTTATAACATCGTGATGTCTCTACATAGGTGGTGGTCATTGCATCGCGGTGTCTCTGCATCTGGGGTGGTCACTGCATCGTGGTGTCTCTGCATCGGATGTGGTCACTGCATCGAGGTGATTAATGGATCTAGCGTGGTCAATGCATCGCGGTGTCACTTCGTTGAGGCGTCTCTGCATCGCGGGTGGTCACTACGCCGCCGTGTCACTTCATCGAGGTGTCTCTACAATGCGGCGTCTCTGCATTGGGGGTGTTCACTGCATCGCGATGTCTCTGCATCGCGGTGTCACTTCATTGTGGTGTCTCTACATCACGGTGTCGCTTCATCGCCGTGTCTCTACATCGCGGTGTCTCTGCATCGATAAGGTCATCACATTGGGCGTCGCGGTGGTCAATGCATCGCGATGGTCAATGCGGTGGTCAATGTATCGGGGTGGTAAATGCATCGCGGAGGTCATTCAATCGCGGTGGTCAATGTATCGGGGGTGGTCATTGTATCGCGATGGTCAATACATCGGTTTTAAAAAAAAAAAACCTTGAATAGCGCCTTAAAAAAAACTGTACAGTGCCTGAAAAAATATTTATAAAAATAAAAATTAAAAAAACAAACTGAATAGTGCTTTTTAAATAAAATATAATAATTATAAAAAAAAAACATTACCCATGCTGCAGTTTTTTTTATTTCCTTTTTATTTTGTTTTTTCTTCATTATGGGTATTTGAGTCCATCTATCCAATTTGTGTCCTTATAATCAAATAAGATTTCTTGGTGTCCTATTTGCCCTATTAAGTCTATTTTGTGTCCTTTTGGACTCTTGCCCCTATTTTTTTCTCTAAAAAAAAGGTCTTTAGGTTTTTTTAGCCCAAGAAAAGAAAGAATTTAGTTTAATAATAATAATAATAATAATAATAATAATAATAATAATAATAATAATACAATACAAAGAATGAGGATAAACATCAATTAAAAAACAAAAAACAAAAAATCCATTTATATATAGGAAACGTAAACAAAAAATAAAATTAAAAAAATAGTAACAAACTATTATAAATATGCTTTATGCAATAATAACAAAACATATAGTATAGCATAATTTCACATAAACTATTTCATTCTTCCCAGACAAAAATTCCATGCTCACCAAAAGTACCCGGCAATAATTCATTAATAAAAATTAACAAAACATCATAACTACTATATCGTTCCTAACTAATTATAGACACATGTTCAAATTTCATATTTTAATGCTTATATTTTCTAAAGCCTATATTTTCTTTCTACTTTTCATCAAGAATTTACAAAGTTACTTTTACTCAATTTCAATTGGTGTACCTTACATGTTTATCAAAAAAACAATTGTACCTAGCCTATATATATAAGATGAAGCATAGGTACAATTGTTACAATTGCATCCTAACGCCACATTCACATATTCAGTATTTAATAACATAAAGTAAGATATTACACCATATCGATAATCCACTGTCACAAATTCATCCATACTAAAAATAACACATACTTTACGTTAATTACAACACAACATGCGTGCACGCAACTTAGAGTAGGAACACTCCACATTTGGTGCAATTTTTTAGTATAATTTAAATCGTTATTCAATGAGTAATAATGGAGTCAATTGTGAAGGTAATCAAGATGATGTAATTACCATCCTCATAGACAGTGATGCATCTCACACTTTCTTAGACCAACAGGTTTCCAATGAGGTGCAGTGTGACATAACCCACTCACCACATGCTAATAATCACAGTAGTAGATGTAAACAGAATGATGAGTGAGTTTACGTGTCTAAACTTGCCATGGATCGTGCAAGGGGTTAAGTATAAGATGTGAGATTGATCAAGTTGAGAGGATGTGACATGGTATTAAGGGTGGATTGGATAAAATGTTACAATCCAATGGTCTTTACTTCAACAAAACATAGATGGTTTTCACTAACAAAAGAGAACAAATTAAGCTGAAACGTTACGCATAAGAAACTTAACTTAAGATTATCAGTTGTAAAATCATTAATAAGGAATTGAGAAAAGGGAACTATGGATTCCTCGGGCACGTCAATTTGACACCAAAACATGCCCTAAATCTTGTGCCTATTGAACTTACTCATGTTCTAGAAGAGTATCATGACGTGTTTGCAAATTCCCAATGAGTGCCATCAAAGAAGGGCTATGAGCATCCCATAACTTTGACAGAAGGTGTTGGACCTGTGAAAATAAACTTTATAGGTATGCAAACTGTCAAAAGGATAAAATAGAGTAGTTGGTGGATCAAATACTACAACGGGGATAATACAGCACAATAGTAGTCCATTTTCATCACTCTTGCTCCTTGTGAAGAAGAAAAGTGGAACATAGAGATGTTGTGTGGATTACAGCAGGTTGAATGACTTGATTGTCAAAGATAGCTACCATATTCCTCTAATTGTTGAATTTTTTGATGAGTGCTAGGGCATTTTCAAGAAAAGACTCGAGGTCTGGATTCCATCAGATACGATGACGGAAGATTACGTCTAGAAGAATACCTTAGTAACTCATCATGGCCAGTTAGAATTCAAAATGATGCCATTTGGGCTCACGAATGCCTAGCCACATTTCAAAGAAGTATGAATAAGATGCTGAGACCTTGACTGAGGAAGTTTGTGCTGGTATATTTTTGATGTCATCTTCATCTTACGCCTTTACATGGCTTCCCACATACATCTTAAAGTGGTTCTGGAAGTTTTGAAGAAGAACCAATACTATGCTAAATTGTCCACGTGCTCTTTTGGACAAACTAAGGTGGAATACTTAGGCCATATCATACATAAGGGTGATGTGCATGCTGAGCCAAGAAAGATTTAAGCCATGTCGGATTGTCCCAGCCCTACAATGAGACTGAACCGAGAGGGTTTTTGGGCTTAATAGGTTTATATAGGAGATTTGTCCCCTATTATGGGATTATTGATAATCCCTTGAATGACTTACACAAGAAAAGATGGGCTTTTTTTGGTCGTAGAGTGCCTCAGAAGCATCTTAGAAACTCAAGGAGACCATGTGCAAATCACCAGTACTTTTTTTGCCAGATTTGGAATTCCATTTTTCTTTCTGCATTGAAAGAGATGCATGTGGGAAAGGCTTAGGAGCTGTTTTACAGCAAAACAAGAAATTTGTGAATTATCTAAGCAAGGCCTTCAACTCTAAGAAGATGATATTGTTCATCTACGAGAAGGAACTCCTGACACTCTTCATGAAAATAACTAAATGGAAGCCATATATTCAAGGCAGTCCTTTTGTCATCAAAACTGGTCGACGGAGTATAAAGTTCATTCTGGATCATAGGGCCACTACAGCACTACAACAAAAAAAGGGTGACCAAGTTACTTGGGTTGGATTCACTAGTGTACAAAAAGAGAAGTGAAAATGTAGTTGTTGATGCCTTGTACATACAAAGTATGTTTAGGGACCACCGTGTGTTGTGAGCACAATATCCTCTTCTTGGAAGCAATAAGTATCATCCAACTACAAGGGTGACCAAGATGTGGAGGAAACATTTCTGGCACTGGTGTTTAGTACAGCTTTAAATCCCCTCTACACTATGCACCACGAGATTCCTTAAGTACAAAAGAAGGATATACATAGGAACCCCATGAAGGTTTGAGATCCATTTTTGTAGAAGTTTAAGATCCAAATTGATAGAAAAGTTGCACTCAAGTCCAATAGGGGGTCAGTGCGTGTTATAGCAGGATTAAGAGACTTTTTATTGGCCACAACTTAAGACGGATGTTCAGGAAATGATCCAAAGGTGTATTACTTGTCAGCAGTGCAAAAGTGTATATGATATACCTCAAGGATTGCTCCACCCATTACCAGTCCCTCACATTCATGGTCACAACTCAGCATGGAGGATAAACATCAGTTTAAAAAAAAAACAGAAAACGAAAAATCCATTCATATATAGCATCGAAACCAAAAATAAAATAAAAAATAGTAACAAACTCAAAGGTGCTTTCACACCCTATCTATTCCACTCGTGCAGTGGAATGAAACTAGGCTTTTTATGTACCCATGGGCTATGCTACTGATGTTTTAGTGGTAATGGTTAGTAAGCTGCTGCTAGTGTTATATCTACTTACTATGGGTATAGATCAAGGTAAACAACTTGCTTTGCAAATGGATGACATTACTAAGATGAGATCGAAGCTGCTATACGCCCTATATGCGTAGACATCGACCTAAGGTCCTCTTGGACATTGGTGATTGCGGAGACCACTGCTAACTCATGTTTTCCCGCCTTTCGATCCCTTGGTCATTTGCCTATCTCTTTGATCTGACTAGGTCAATCGACCTATCCCCCAGCTATAATACACTTCATGCAATAGTAACAAAACATATAGTATAATATAATTTCACATAAACTATTTCATTCTTCCCCGACAAAAATTCCACGCCAAAAGTTCCCAGCAATATTTCATTAATAATAAATAAAAATAGAACATCATAAACTACTATATCGCTCATAAATATAGACAAATGTTATAATTTCACATTTTAAAGCCTATATTTTTTTAAAGCCTATATTTTGTTTCAACTATTCATTAAGAATTTACAAAGCTACTTTCACTCATATTCAATTGGAAATTTTAATTGTATCTAGCCTATATATTTTTTTTGGCATTGTATCTAGCCTATATATAAGATGAAGCATATGTACAATTGTTACAATTGCTGCCTAACACCACATTCTTTCGTTCTTTTTTTATTTTTAAAGATAACACCACATTCACATATTCAGTTTCAATTAATAAAGTAAGATATTACACAATATCGATAATCCATTGTCACAAATCCATCCATACTGCATGCACGCAACTTAGAGTAGGAATACTCCACTGGTATAATTTAAATCGTTACTCAATGTGTAATAATGAGGTCAATTATGAAGGTAATCAAGATGATGCAATTACCATCCTCATAGACAGTGGTGCATCTCACACTTTCTTAGACCGACATGTTGCCAAGGAGGTGCAGGGTGACATAACCGACTCACCACAGGTTAATAATCACAGTAATAGATGTAAACAGAATGGTGAGTGAGTTTAAGTGTCCCAACTTGCCATGAATCATGCAAGAGGTTAAGTTCCAATAAGATGTGAGATTGATCAATTTGAGAGGATGTGACATAGCATTAAGGGTGGATTGGATGTAAAATAGTTACTAAGGAATTAAAAGGATGTATTGTTTTCATATTTATCTACTCTCTTTTTATTTTTGAACACAACTTTTTCATAACGACTATACAATGAATTTTTAGGTGCATTGCACGGATTTATTCGATACTTCTACATAAGGGAAGCCATAGAGATCCTTAAGCCGATGCCCTCAAACATTCTTGAACTTCAAATCTTGAAATGATTGATCTGAATATTCTCAACATCAAGTTTCTTGAAATTACTCCGTTTACGTGCCGCGAAAAACTTCCCCCAATTGTAAGCCTTGTACTTGGAAGGATTTTTCTCATTAATCAATTCTTCCAGAGGCTCCACCAAAGTGTGATGAGCTGGGTTGAAGAAGAATGGTATTGAAAACCTTTCTCTCTTACTATTAACCATCACCCTATGTTCCACGCTCTCGTACTTGTCATTGCTCCAAACCTGTAAAACAATCAAAATTATATGATACGTCAAATTTACGTGGATCGGTCAATCTAATAAAGAGTACAACGAACCCAATATCTAAACTAAGTACCTGAACAATGTCACCGACATTGATGATATAAGCATCAGGAGTAGGTTTGACACGAATCCATTCCCCATCTGTTTTTCGTTTAACCTCGAGGCCTCCAACATCATCCTGAGCAAGAACTGTTAATGCACCCGCGTCCTTATGGCGACCAACACCGAGTGCAAGATCAGGGATAGGGCATGGAGGGTAGTAATTCAGCCGGATAAAGCTCGTTTGCTCCTCAAAGAATCCATGCATTCGTTTTTCTGGTAGCCCTAAACTCAAGGATATGAGTTCCAATAGCTTGAAACATAGTTCTTCAGTTTTCTGAGCATATTCCTCACAAGCCTCCCTGTCAAAAAGATTATGCAAATTAATGATCGAGCCCAATTTATACAATGTGTGGAACACTTCAAATAAGGTTTGAATTGTCCACAAAGGTTCGAACTCGAGACTTCTTGCTTAAGAGGCCAGAACCTAGGATGCACGGATACGGGATACACGGATACGAGATTTTCGTAAAATATAGGATACGGATACCGGGATGTATTTGTAAATAATGAAAATATAAGGACCAATCTGTAAATAATTAAAATACAAGGACCAAATTTATACAGTTATTGCGATTCTTAAAAACCCAAAAGTTCATATTGGGATTAATGAAGATGAAAGGAAAATTTTATTATTCTTGGGACGGTGAAGTTTTGGGCTTTGAAAGGGCACATGCATTGGCACACACCTTTTCATGTCATTATGAAAAAAAGAAATGAAAAAAAGAACCAAATTTTTCACCGCGGGCGTATCCGGCTACCGATACGGCGATGTTATCGAATTGGCGTATCCTAAATGTCATAACTGAATTTTGAAACTACAAATCAGTCCCGATACGTATCCCATGACGTATCCTTGCCGTATCCGTATCCGCGGCCTATCGGATACGCGATACGGCTGAAAACTCACGTATCCATGCATCATAGGCCAGAACCCCTTCCACTCGGACTCTCTCCCAACAGAACACCAATTTTATTGGTGAGTATACAAACCATCATTATTGATCAATGAAACTGATTCAAGCTACAAGAACTAATGATACAAACAAGTGAGAATGGTAATACAAGTTGGTGTGATAAGATTAGTACCTTAATTCAGGAAGAAAATCGGGCCATTGATTGTGGAGCTGATTGAGCTCATTATGATCAGCTTCATATGAAGTAGGTATGAAGGTGGGAGACTTCACTACCAAATCAAACACTTCTTTCCAGTCTCTAACGTTTTTAGTGTGCTCTGTATCGTAATATCCTAATGGATTCACTTCATCTCTTTTGACCTTCAACTTGTCCTCTTTCGGCAACGAAAAGAACCGTCTTGACACCGACTCTATTTTCTGGCGTAATTCAGTGGGAACCCCATGATTGATCACTTGAAAAAATCCCCACTTTTCACAAGCATCGCCTATTTCGGAGACTATATGGTTTAAATCCTCGGGATTGGAAGAGTTCAACACAGAAAGATCGATAACTGGGATGCCTTCTGCTTCAGTTGGTGTGAGTTTTGGCCTGTGCTCTAGATCTTGAATGAAAGCCGGATCAACCTCTCCCATTTGTTGGCTGTGATTTTTTTTTTTTTTATATTATTATTATTATTATTTTTGTGTGTGCAAGCTAATCGTAATTCTAATTAAGGGGGTTGTTGGATAAGAGATAGTCAAGCATTATGTATGCAGGTTGTCTGGACAAGATTCTTTGAACCTGGACAGAATCCGTTACCATCTTTGATTAATCTGGACGATTAGCTGGAGTTTTTGCCTCACCCGTTGTTCATTTTGTCCTTGTTTGCATCCTGATTCCATCAAAAACGTCATTTGCAATTGCAACCGACACGCGATGTCATCCCACGCTACGCGACCTAGTTTTTACTTAGACACCGAATTAGAGACACAACTTGGACAGGTGATATCATCCCACGCTCAATACTTACTTTAAACATAAGAAGTTAAACGACCCATCACGATAAGCAAAATATGTACTTAAAACATAAGCATTGATCGTTCATTTACATAGAAACAATCGGAAAAGGTTATAGAGGACTGTTTTTAATCTAATTTGAGAAAAAAAAAAAGACAAGAAAAAAATATAGTGGTCGGGAAGGACATGTTACTAGAAGTGTTGCTACATGTTACTTAAAGTAACAGACGCGTTTTTGTCCTTCTCAATCACTATCTTTTTTCCTTGTCATTTTTTTTCATTTTGTATCTTATTTTGTCCTTCTGACCTGCCACCCCGAGAAACAATTACATCTTGTTAACATATATTGAATTAAGTCTGGTTGACTTTTAGCAATATAAGCCTTCTATTTGTAACCTATTACGGTCTCACATATTATTGCAATGAGAATGCAAGTGCATGTTTTCTTCTTTTCTTTCTTGATTTGTTGATTATACCAATTCCAACATGGTATCAGAGATTCGATCTTAGGCAAAGCTAATCTCAAATACTATGATCGCGGATCGAATTGAATTTCTCTGGGGTTTGGTGAGTTTTGCTTATCATTTTCTGTGATATCTCGTGGTATGTAGTTGAATTTGCCTCTACAGATCTGCTTTTCTTCGGTGATTTTCTTGGTAAATATTGTTGTGAAATTGTCGTTGGCTTCGATGTCGTTTTAGTATGAGCTGTGCATCTTGTTCAACATGGTAAGGGGTGAAGATTTGTTTCAGACAACTAGTGTTTGTTTAGATGGTAAGAACTATTCGTACTGGAGTTACGTAATGATTTTTTTTTTTTTTTTTGAAAGGCAAGCAAATGTGGAGTTATATTTCTGGTATTGTTGTGGTTCGTAAAGCTGTTGATGAGAAGTACGTTGAATTTGAATTGATGGAGAAGTGGGATACTTGTAATTCAATAATCATTACTTGGATTAATAATTCTGTTGAGAATAGAATTGGTATGCAAGTGGTCAAGTATGATACCACTAAACAGGTTTGGGACTATTGTAGGACTATTTTGGTGCCATAGGTGGTTCTACAAAAAGGAAAAGTCTTATTTGAAACACAAAATATTCTAAGTAGGAATTCAAGAATAAGGAACAAAGATACAAAATTTTACCATCGCCATTGTCTAAAAAGATAGATAGGCCAACTCAGAATCAGAACGGTGACGTGCCAGCTGGTCGTCCCTTGAAAGGAGGCCGCCTTGAGTCCAATCACAGGACATTATTATCTCCCTTGATGTTACTAATGGTTGGTCCTTGTATTAGTTAGATATAAAAAATATTCTTTGCATGATGATTTACAAGAGGAAGTCTATATGTAGCCACCCTTGTGGTTTGTTGCTCAGGAAAGTGGTCTAGTTTGCAGACTGAAAAAGGCAATGTATGGTCTTAAGCAGTCACCAAAAGCTTGGTTTTGAAAATTCATTGAAGTGGTTAAACAGTTTGGTTTGAAATAATGTCAAACTGATTATTCTGTGTTTTATGCAAACACTTAGAGAACACAGTACAACAGAGAGTTGTATGCTATAGTAAATCTTGAAATATTTATTCCCATTGTCTATGTAGATGATATTTGAATATATGGCGTGACCAACTTGGTATTGTACTACTCAAGAAATTCCGTCGAAAGAGGTTTTAGACTGAAGACCTTGGGAAGCTACGATATTTTCTAGGAATAGAAGTGGCCAGATCAATTCAAGGTATTATGATGTGTCAAAGAAGGTATGTACTTGATTTATTGCACGAAGTTGGGTTAATTGGCAGAAGACCGGTGGATACTCCTATGGATCCAAATCAAATATTGTTAAAGGATAAAGGAGAGACACTTAAGTGCCCTCGAAAGTACACACGTTTGGTTGGGAAACTCAACTATCTCACCATTACAAGGCTAGGTATTACATACTTGGTTAGTGTGGTGGGTCAATTCTCAGAAACTCCAAGAAAGCAGCACTGGGAAGCATCCTTGCGGATTTTACATTACTTAAAACGGGCTTCAGGACTGGGTATTATATATATAGACCTAATGATTATCTTAAAGGTCAACCAAGGGTTATTGTACATTATTTGGAGGAAATCAGTAGTAGCACAATCTAGTGCAGAAGTCGGGCAATGGCTCTTGAATGCAATAAATTGACATGGATAAGACATTCTCTAAAAGAGATTGTGATGCCAATAGATAATATCTACACATGAAACTTTTCTTTCCTTTTAAGTGGAAAAAAAGAAAGTAGAAAGACTAAAGAGACGATATTCATATCCCTTTGTAAAAGCAAAGCATGAATGCACCAATTATATTAAAATAACACAAGGAAAATCATAATATATAAAACAGGGTACTTCACAGAAAGAGTTTAGTAATCAAAGAGAAAGCATTTTCAAACAAGTTTCCAACTGAAAACGTACGCAACAAGCCCGGAACTAAATCCTGTAATGAAGGTTGCAAAAGTTGGCAAGTGTAGACAAAACTACTTGGATGCATTCTCAAAACCAAGGGTTTTAGGCCTGACTGATATTTAAAACCTTAAATAAACAAGTGTTTAAACTCCCCGTTGGCATGTTGACAGACCTGGTTGTAGCACCATAAATCTGCAAGGGATATCAAATGAAATTATTTCTTATCAGCTGAAAATCAGGAAATGTTCAAGCAATGGTACCGTTTACAGTCTAGTGGAATCAAATTCAAGAAATAAAAACGGTCTATGGACAACATTTAGAATGCTTGAAGAATAATTACCACATAGAAATGAGAAGGTCATAAGCATCTATACCATAAAATCAATTATTATACAAAGAAAATATTGATGAAACTATGAGTTTGAGGACAGAAAGCAATCGCTATGATTTCACCCTACTCATCCATCAAATAGGGCAGCTAACAAAGTGGCTAAAGATAAAGATTATCAATCAGTGGTGGAGCCATGTATACATGGGGTTATGTGCACCCATACGATTTTTTAACTTCAAAAGATGCCATTCAACAAACATATAAGCTAAAACAACATCGTTTTGATGCCTTCAACACCTGTTATATAGATTAATTTCACTTGGATGATGTATATGTTGGTCCTCACCGAAATATGGGCACTACACTGGAAAAATTAAATTTGCAGCCCCAGTGTCCATGAAAAAGACCAAACTTTCTCTCGAGTCACATGATGATGGAGGGAGGGGGTGGGGAGGAGGGCATACAGCTTAATGTACTCATATCTAGTCAAGAAATTCAATTAGTGCATATACCAACCATGATTTAATGATTTATCCACTCTTTACTTTTACAGCCCGAAGGTACCAAAGTATCGCGGGTTTTGGGTTTTTCTACCCTCTATCTTTTGATGCTTTGCTAATTGCTAAGATTTTTGGAGTGTAAGTGAAAGCAAGGAGCCATGCAAGTATAGCTAGCTGCAGGTGAGATTGGGTATATAAAGATTAAATGCAATAAAAAAATTAGCACAAGCATAATACACATGTAATAAAAGAAATGATTTGACCATTTAGACATACTATACGTAAACCAGAAAGACTGGTATGTGACCAAGAAATAAACACTCCAATTAAGAAAGCAGCATATAGGTAAATCATTAATACGTCCAAGAATAAATACTTCATCAGACCCTTCCCTACCTAAATGCAGATATATCGTTTAACGAGTTGGTAAAAAGATGTTACATATTATCTGTGGAAGATTCAGTTCATATATTTAATTCAACAAGACAGGGAGAGTGTTAGGAAGATGAAACACTAGAGAATCAATTGAAAGATCAGAATGATGATCAAGTAACTATCCTGCTTCTAAAACACAAGAAAAGTGAATTAAGATAACACGATTTCAGAGTTATTGTTTCTGAATTCTGAGTGAAAACAATCTACCTACTTAAGTTCAATTCCTGCCCTCAAATCTTTATATATTGCCTAATACAAACAGTTAACAAAACTAATTAATAATCCTAATCCAAAGTAAATTAGAGATTCGAAATCCTATCTTTCTACATGATCCAATGTTTTGCGCTATCAGAGTAAACGGATCATGATGACATGCATGTGGATACGAGTGTGAAAGAATCACAAGCATATGGAGACCAAAAAATTGTTAGCCCACGGACACGCTACAGTCGTACTTTACGTTATACATTTCACTGGCAGAATGGTCTCTAGACAAGATTTCCTCTACTATTTCTTCAAGGGTGTTTAGAAAAATTGATACTACAGTGAACTTGGCTGATACAGTAAGTTCTACTTGTTTAGTAAAGCATCAAGATATCCTCTCACCTGAATAACTCTTAGTCCAGCTTCTTATCACCTAAATTCATCAAGTTAAATATACAAAAGTCTAGATCTTGAGATAAATAAATAGCTTTTAGAAAATGATAACATCAATGCAGAAAATATGGACAGTTCCATGAAAAACTTCAAATCATAACACAGAGAATATAATCTAATATGTGAAATAAATAAGCATATGACAAAGATTGAAGAACAAGAAATAACAGGTCACTTACAAAGAGCAATAATGATTTATCCTTGAACTAAATCAACATAAAGATTGTAACACTATAATTCGTGATTAGGAAAAATAAGAATACAATTAACAGTGCAAATTAGTATACAAAAAGCAGCTAGAAAGCGGAAACACATAAAAGGGGCAAATACGGAAATTTTGACAAAAACAAATACTACGAGAAAAGAAGAACGCGTGAACCCTACCAAATGAATCGCCGAAGTTGGTCCAGATTTCCGGACGGATTGACTTATCAGTATCAGCGATACCAATGACTTCAACAAACGTGGAAAGCGGAGCAGGAGGATTCCCTTTTATCAGGATTTGCTGCTCGTCCGTTGATTTTCCGAGGACGGAACCGCTTTCCAACCGGAGAACTTGAAACGCCGCCCTGACTCTTTTTCCGACGTGCAATCGAAGCAAATCCGCGTTCACAAATACTGCTGGATTCGATGTATCCATGGCTCGTCTGTTATGTTAGACTGAAGAAAACAAAAACAAATGTCAATTTCACATCCATTTTATCATAAGAATCATAAAATAAATCAAAAGGAGATGCTTATTTTTGGATTAAAGATGTATTACCTCCGGTAGCGGAATAGTCTGAGATCAAAGAATTGCCTCTTCAGTTCAATTTCATTATCGATTGCAGCTATAGACTATTATAGTTCTGGAAAGGGCGGTAAAATTCCCGCGCTTATTAGATGCGCGGGATCAATTATTTTCGCCTTATTTTGCATTTTTATCCCAGTTTTTTTTGGGGAGTGGTAAATGAACAAAAAAAAAAAAAATAAAAAAAAAAAAACCACAGGAATCAGGACAGTAAAAAGATAAATTGTGTGATAAGGAGTAATTTACAATTTATAACTTCAAATTCATTGTTTGTTGCAGTGGAACTGACCTCAAATTCAATGTTTCACTGTTCACTGTTTATGTATTCTTTACAAAAATAACGTTGAAAAATATCAAATGAAATGTCTAAATAAAGAGAACGTGAAGAGGAAAAATATGATAAAAGAATTACCATCTTTCGACAATTAGATCAAAAGATATATTCGTTTTTGTAGTTGAATACGAAAGAATATAAATCACGGTGAAATAAGGATATATCCTTTTTACCCAGAAAAATATTTCACTATCCTTTTTGCATATTTCTATGTTCAAATTGACTTTTTAATAATAAACTCTTTTTTTTATTATTATTATTGTTTTTTCAGCATCTTTTCAACTTTTTTTTATTTAGTCTTTGACTAAACTCATTAAAGAAAAAGCGAAAATAGTTGTAATTCATAAAGTGTCCCCTTTTACTCAGCCCCAAATCTCCCTCATTTACATAAATTCAAATTTTGAATGTCCAACACAAATCCTCCATATCTTCCTATTATCCTTCAAAGTCACTCATCCCCAAATCCCCCCTCTCCAGTTCTGCATCATCTTCTTGTTCTATCCAATTCTTGTAATGAGGTCACTCGTTTTTATGCACACAAACATTTGAACTTTTAACGAATTCAATTCGTGTTTTTGTGAAATTTCAGCTTGTTAATGAATTTGAATTTGTGTTTTTATGAAATTTCAGCCCTTTATTGTGGAACCCCTGATAATGAATTTGTGTTATTCGCCTCCAACACAGGTAAAGAGTTGAAATTTGTGTTTTTCATGGATTCATGGGTTCAAGGTTCAAGAGTTCAGGGGTTCGGGGGGTTCATGGGGTTTAAGGATTAGTTATGGGGTTGAAGAAGATGGGTAATTTGGGTTTTAGGGTTAGGATTATTGATTTGGAAATTAAGGAAATTGAATCAAGGGTAAATTGGGCAACTCATCCTATTTTGTATGGAAATGGTCTTTTAAAAGAATTTGTTTCCCCACATTATTTAAGCAATTATTGTGGTAAAAAAAGGCTTCTTAACCCAATGCCTCCTTTTTAGTAGTAAATGTGAATGTATATATTTAACCCGGTATGGGAACACGTGAACACAAAAAATGATTCCCCGAATAAAAATTTTCTTCCCCTACTCTCGGCTGACTTTTAGGAGTTTTAAAGGCTGAGCGATCAGACTCGGTATTGAAAATCAGAAGGCTGAGGGATCACACTAAGTATTGAAGACTGAAGACTGGGGGTTCAGACTCATATTTGAAATTTAAAGTCGAGTTTATAAAGTTGTCTCCAACTAAGTATGTGATGGTGTTGTGTGATTTTCACTTTAATCACTAAATCCTACCGCAAGCGCACGGCTTATCGAGTAGTACTTAGGATGTCGATCCCACAGGGACTTGGGACAATCACCGAATAGTTATCAATTTATATTAGCTAAACTAATCAAATTTTGGTGTTTTAAGATATAAGATAACTAAAAACTAAGGTCCTATTTAAATCTCAACACAAGTCCAAGAAAATGCTAGAAATCAAGTTGGAAGAACTTCTAGGACGTCGGATTACCACGGTAACAAATATATGACTTTTACAACGACCTTTCCATTTACTATGAATTTTTACTTATGTTGACGAATAATCAAAAGTGATTAACAATATTCTTTCAAACTACTATTAATCGTGCCTAAATTAATATTAAATCCGATTTCTCTCTCATTAACTTAATCTAGACCCATTAAAACATCATTATTCATATTGCCACAAGAAATTTCAATTAACTTTCACTCTCATGAATTTTCTTGATTGAAATTAGGGTTCTAACCTATCAACTAAACTTCACCTTTCAGTACATCACCTAATTGATAATAAATTCTTCATATAAACCTATGGAAATTCATCTTACAATCCATCAATTCATAAATTCATACGAAATAGCACACCAAAATCAATACAAAAGCATATCAATTCATAATAATAGGAAAGATCAAATCTTTAACTCACATATTCATTTACCGTGCTCTCCTAATCCTAGAAAATTAAATCTACTCGCGCATAATCAAAGAGATCACAAAAATCATGGATTTAGGCATTGTGAAACGTAAAGATAAAATAAAAGGAAGAAAATTAAGAGAAAGGAAATAGAATTGTCTCACAAATATCATAAAACCAAGAAATTCACGATCCGTTCTTTGTTCTTGAGCCCTAAGCAAAAATCTTGTTCTTCAAAAGTTGAGGGAAAAAAATAGATGGGATTGGGAGTGCAAATCACGCCTAAATGGAATGAATGTGGCGTCTATGATCACTTTTCAATTTAAGGGAATTATTTTAGGATAAATAGGAATTTTCCTTAATTTAAATTGTGTAATTTATCTCCTAAAATAAAATTCCCTAAAAATATGAAGATAATGGCGCAATATTCCTTATTTTTGCTCTCTTTTTTCACGCCAATCTCTTGAAATCACGTTGGGAATTATCTCCACCAATCAGAACATTTCGTTGGCCTGTAGAAAATCTGGATAGTTTCTACATTTTTTCACACCCTGTTCCATTCTTCCACACCTGGGTGTGATTCTTCTTGCCTTCATTACTTTGACTCATTTTTAGCTCATTTTCATTGCCTTTTATGCTCGGATTCATCATATCTGTAAAATATCAAAGCCACAGCAGTAATCTAGTCCAAAAAGGCAATTCATCATACGAATATCACAAAATAGGCATTAAAACAGGCCAAAATGATCCAAGAATAACCACATATGGTGGACTTATCAAACTCCCCCAAGCTTAAACCTTGCTTGTCCCAAAGCAAGTCAAAAGGACTCAAGACGAGACGGACTATGAAGATCACACATGACATAACATTAGACAAAGATGCACAACACACGAGCATTAATAAAATTCATCCCATCATTCAAAACACAAGATATAGACTAACTAATCCTTTTTATCATATCATGAGCAAAAGTGAACAGGGAAACAAGATAGACCAAGCAAATAGACCTCACGGGATAAATCACTCAAACGCTCAACATTTGTGAGGTGACTAAACTCTCAAGCTCATTCCATTGGAAATGCCCTACTATAAGCTTGTATATCGTCTCATATCAATCACCAAGACATTGTGCAACACATAAATCATAAGATCTTTGGAAAAAGAGAAAAAAAAAACGGTAAGTGAGGATAGCCCAAGTGAGAAAAAGAAAGTGATAGGTGTAGGAAAAGGTATAAGAGATGGCAAAACCATTAGGATTAGCGCGACACGTGACATTTAGACTTCAACATCACACAAGTGCAAGGGGGTCATACACTTTATTCCAAATAAAAGAGAATACAATAGATAATTTTTCTAATTTGGAGAATAATGATACAACTCCATCTTGATTGCTAACAGGTAAAACAAAATAGATTTAGGAGGTTATTTTTTTGATCGTCTCCTTTATTGATTTTTTTTCTTTTCATTTTTCTGTTTTCTTTTTTTTCATTTTTTTTTTTCATTTTTTTTCCTCATATATATTTTATTTTTTTTTCAACTAAGAAACGAACACGTAGTACCGGTGTGGATTTCCCCCAAGCTTGACCATTACATACTAAGTAAAAGAAATTTGATAGCCACATGTCCCTATTTGTTCTAAGGTTGGGTGAAAGGAATTGGGCTATCTGTTTTAGGGATTGTTCAATGTATGGTGTAGTGAAATAAGGTAAAGTGGGAAAAAGGTGTACAAAAGATTAAGGCTTGAAAGGTATAAGGTATATAATGTGGTGGAAGGTAGAAACGAATGCCTCAATCATTTCTACGTGTTTGCACATACCAAAGTAACATCAACAAGACTCAACACAAATTCTAAAGGAACAAATCCGAGGAAGAGAGAATACGCACAAATTTAGGGTGAGACTGAAGTGGTCAGTCATATGGCCGGAACAATACCTCACCGGGTCAATTTGTCTATTCACTCGGACTCTATTGTTTCCAAAAGAAAATAATGGCACTTCTAAACATGATATTTCAAAAGGATTTTTCACTCCATGTCATGCATTTATCTTGTCAAAACAAACCATATCAATTTTCATGCATTGCAAATCTCACCTAAAGTAGCTATGTGTGATCGCCAAAACCATCAAGACAAAATGACACAACCGATTAATCGACTAAGACTCTAAATTGCACAAAAGTGACTTTTATTGACCCCTAAATTTATTTATTTATTTTATTTTTATATACCCTAAGACAAAAGACTCGAATAACGACCAAGGAAATCGCACAAGTGACCCTCCCCACACGTGAATATTACATTGTCCCCAATGTAAATAAATTAAAAACAAGTGAGGTAGGAAGGAAACTCACCGGATCAAGAGACAGGAGGTCGGTGGACCCGAAGAAGAGGCACGAGGCATCAAGACGGCCAAAGATGTCTTTCAACGCATGAAGAAGCGTGTTGTGGTCACGAAGCTCCGTCTGCTGCACTGCCAGTAAAACGGGGCGGGAGGGCACGGAAGTTAAGGTGCCGGTTTTTTTGGTAGAGTTTCGGGATGGGTGTCTTCTCGGTTGCGGTGGTGGCTCGAAAGGAACCTGGATGGTGGTTGGAGGTTCGCCGGCGACCATGGAGTTGCACCGGTGACGGGAAGAGGGTTTATTTTTGGGTGGGGAGTTGAAGGTGGTTGAGCTCATTATGGAAGAGAGGGAGGAGAGGGGAATAAGGGGGTGGAAGGGTGGTGGCGGCCGGAAAGAAGGGTTTTCGCCGGAAGGGAGATGGGTAACAGCGGCTGAGGTTGGGGTTGGAAGAAGGGTCTGAAGGTTGGGGGGGGGGGAGGGGGACGGGAAAAAAGAAGTATTGGATAAGTGGGGATTATGTTTGATGAAAAGTTTGGAAAAAAAAATTAAAATAAGAAAATTATAAAAATAAACGTAAGCAGCAGTTTGTTTGTTTTGTTTTGTTTTTTTTTTTTTTTTTTTTGAAGAAATGAGATATAGTACCAGGGTGTGAATTATACCACACCCGGGTGTGAGGCTGACGTCAATTTTGGGTTTTTTTTTTTTTTTTGAGACAGGAGAATCACATGGTGTGATAAAAATCACACCTGGGTGTGAAGCCTGCGTCATTTTTGGGCTTCTTCTTCTTATTATTATTATTATTTTTTTCACATGTTAGGTGATAAAAATCACACCCCCGTTTTGCTTCAAAATTGCATTTCACCTCGATCGTGGTTTTCTCCATTTCTAAATATTCCACTCCATGGTCTCAAAATCTGCAAGCTCCTCTTATGCAAGTTACCTGGCTGCAAAACCGACACCGAAAAACAAGACTACACAAGACAAAACAAATGAAGAAACCTAGAAAAGAGTAGAAAAACTTGGGTTGCCTCCCAAGAAGAGCTTGTTTAAGGTCATAAGCTCGACCCCTGTTCAATTCAATCTGGAGGTCGAGGTGGAGAGGAGGTAGATGAGACCTTCTTCTTCACTTGAACTCCCTCGGCATTCTTCCTCGAGCCCCATATACTCACACCATTACCTTTAGGTATACTACCTTTATTGTCCCCATCTCCTTTACGGGACTTAAATTCCACGGAATGTTTATCATTTTCGTGCTGCATGCCACTCCTCTTTGGCTTAGGATTTGGAAGGATGGGTTTTGTCTTCTCCCGTATGACTTCTCCTTTTTTAATCATCAAAACATCCGGCCTATGATCATCCGCCTTAGCCTTCACTTTGTTGATTGAGGGATAGTAGTTAGTCTCGAGCAAGTGGATACTCGCAATGAATTCAGCGCTCTCATTGATGCTTGGTTCACCATAAATCATGTACCTCTCTAAAGGATCACTCACAAAAGGTTTCATAGTATCATATTTCTCACACCCCTTCCTAGAATCAATTCTATAACATGACTTCTCAACCAAAGAGCAATCGGGGTGACTGGACAAATTAAATTGAGCTTTCTCTTCTCCAACATTCAAGGATAGACTTCCACTTTTCACATCAATAACCGCTCCCGCCGTAGCCAAGAAAGGTCTACCAAGAATGATTGGGATGTTGGTATCCTCATCCATATCAAGAACAACAAAATCAGTCGGGATGGAAAACTTACCCACTTTAATTGGAACATCCTCCAATATACCTTCCGGATGTTTGACGGATCGATCCGCCAATTTCAGTGATATCGTAGTGGGCTTCAAATCACCCAGTCCCAACTTTAGGCAAACAGATAGAGGCATCAAACTGACGCTAGCACCCAAATTGCATAATGCCCGATCAATGGTCACATTGCCAACCACGCAAGGTATAGAGAAGCTACCAGGATCTTTAAGTTTTGGAGGCATTTTGTTTTGAATTATTTCACTACACTCCTCCGTTAAAGCAATTGTTTCATAGTCCTCTAGCTTTCTTTTATTAGACAGAATGTCCTTCAAAAACTTAGCATAGGTTGGCATTTGGGAAAGTGCCTCGGCGAATGGTACATTGATGTAAAGCTTCCTCAGAATCTCCAAAAACTTCCCAAACTGCTCATCTAGCTTTGCCTTAGCCAATCTTTGAGGGAAAGGCACAGGTGGCTGGTAAGGTGGCGGTGGGACGTACTTAGGCTCTAGTTCCGGTTCTTTCTCTATATGGATTTCAACCTCAAACTTAGGTTCCTCATTCTCATGCTTACCTACCTCAACATCCTTACTCTTACCAATCAAGGTCTCGGGCTCCACAAGTTGTTTTCCACTCCTTAAAGTCAGCGCATTACAATGCTCCCAAGGTTCAATCTCGGTTTTCCGGCAATATTCCGGGGCACTAGAGGAAGCAACCGCTTGTTGGGCAAACTGCTCTCTAATATCTTATTGTGGGCAGCTAGGTTGTCCACCTTAGACGCTAGAGTCTTAATCATGAACTGGTTCTCCTCATTTTGCTTTGCTTGGTTCGCCATAAAATTTTCTATTAAACTCTCAAGATTGGACTTTTGATGAGGTGGATTGGACGGCCTAGGTTGGAAACCAGGAGGGTAAAATGGGATAGGTTGTAAAGTATCATTCCTATATGGGAAGGTGTTGTAGGCATTGACTTGCTCATGGGGTTGGGTAAGCAGTTGACATCCTGGAGCAGTATGTCCAATCACTCCACAAACTTCACAAGGTATTTCTACATAACTCAAAGCACTCACATTCATTTTATCAAATTTAGAGCTAAGAGCATCTACTTTAGCAGAAAGAAGGGTCAACGCGTCTACCTCATACTTACCTGACTCCTTCTTTGATGTGCTAGGGATTCTGTTTCCTGACCACATGGAACTGTTTGTTGCCATATCTTCAATGAGATTGATGACGGAAAAATTCACTGTTATTATTATAACATTTCACCCCACTTTTGATACCATTTTGAGCATTTATGTATCAAATCAAGTCATTAATTTATAGGTTTTATCTAATTATATAAATAGTAAGTCTTATAGAATATATCGTGTTTTTATGTGTTTTTACTAGTTTTTGTACCGGTTTAAGAATCGGAGTGTAAATGTCGGATTTACGTTTGGTATTTTGGTGGTTCATTGCAGGATTATACATTGACCAAGATTCCACGTAACGACATGTTTTGAGTCTAAAAGATGTGTTTAGAGGGTTAGAAGAAGGTGCCACAAGCTACGAGTTAAAAGGGTCGTTTTCCTAAGTACTTGAATCGTTACATATTTTCGACGGAGATTTGACCCAGCTTAGAGACATTTTCAGGGGATGACTTCTTAATAAAAGTTGTAGATCTTCACATAAGCTTTCCAACGCACTTTGAATCACATCAATTGGAGTTCTACAACTCAAGTTATGGTCAAGTGGCTAATCGATTCAGATCGATAAAATGTCGTAAACGACACGTAATGAAATGGCTCATCAAAACGACATTTTCTGAAGAAGTTTCCTTAATAAAAGTTGTATATCTTCAAGAAAGATTTCCAATGGATTTTGAATCAAGTCAATCGGACTCCTACAACTCAAATGGTGGTCAAGTGGCTAATTGATTCAATTTCGTAAAAATGTCGCAAAAACGCTCGGAGGAACACGAGGTACTCAAGAAGACGTTTTCTGAAGAAGAGTCCTTCATGAAAGTTGTAGAGTTTCTCGAGACCGTAATTTTGGCATTTCGTTTGCAATTTTTGGAGGTCTACAACTCAAGATATGAATTTTAAGTTTTAATCCAATATATATCAAATCATCCAAGATTTGGATAGAATCGATTAGGATTTGCAATGATTAGTCCGCCCAGTCCGGCATTTTCCCCGACCAGTCCGGCCTCCTTTGAACTCTATAAATAGGACTCAATTGATACAACAGAAGGCTGCCCCTTGCTTCTTTCGGCCATTCTTTTCTTTTCTTGTTCTTGTTCTTATTTTATTTTTGTTTTTGTTTTGTTGTAGTACTATATATATATATATATATATATATATATATATATATATATATATATATATATATATATATATATATATATATATATATATCTAATTTCTTTTCCTTTCATTTTTCTTGTTTTATTTTTCTTTTGTAGTATCAATATATATATATATATACTTATATACATATATATAGATCTATATATTTATATACTTATATATATGTATCAAAAAAATAATAATACCGTAGTATTGATTGAATACTCGGAAATTATCGAAAGATCGTTGTTGTTGAAGTCGTAACCGTCCCGGAGAATACGACCTATGAATCAACAGATTGAAATCAAATGATTTCAAGCAATCATACGATGATGATGGAGAATTAAGCACGTTGGAACAAGCTCGTGAAACCGATTCTTAGCAAAGATCTCGATTTCGACTTTTGGATTGTTTTGTAAGTTTTAATAAAAGTTGTATCTTTATTATGCTTTATTCGTTTTTATGCAATTATATCGAGAGATCGGTGCATATTTGATGTTTAACGTTTGACGAGAGTCGTTGTTAAATCTTAGATCACCGTAGTAAAGATTAGATTTTTAACCTAAAAATAACGAGAGTTGTTAGGTTGAATATCTAGATTACGAAATTGAGAGATTTCACACCTTTGTTATGAAAGCGTTAATCTTTAAGATCGAAAGATAAAAGATTGATAGGTGAATTATCTACGAAAGTAGAAATTCATACCTTTGATGGGTGAATCACAATTTTCGTTAAATCACTACAAGATAATCCAGAGAAGAAATTGAGTGTTGTGGAATCGGTGGATCATTGCTTGTTCATTGTTAAATTAATTGAGAAAATCGTTTGTGCTGCCTTGCTTCGTTATCATCGTAGTAATCGCAGTAATCGTAGTAACTGTAGTAAGTTTACTGTAGTTGTAGTTATAAAATAGAATTAATTTAGTTAATCGAGTTCGTAACTATCTTTCCTGGCTTTGGATTGACAACCCTCTGTCCAGTTTATTGTTTTCGTTTTTAGTTTTGTTTTGTATTAGTTTAATCGTGACAAATTTCGAAAAATTAAGAACTAGACCAACCTCGATTCCCTGTGGATCGACTCCGGTTTTTAATCGCTATACTACGATCCCTGCACTTGGGGTAAACCGGATTTATTTATTACTTGTTTGTTTTGCTTTGCTATAAAATCCGAGACAAGTTTTTGGCGCCGTTGCGGGACTCGATACGGTCGCCTGGTTCTTTATTAATTTTTCTAAAGTTGTTTCTGTTTTGTTTTTCGTAGGTAGCTTTCCGTCAACGGAACCAAAAACAAGTTTTTGGCGCCGTTGCCGGGGAAACTGTGCGGTTGTCTAGTTTTATTAATTTTTTCTAGTTTTTGTTATCAAGTTTTTTTTTTTTTTTTGTAGGTAGGTTTAAAAAATAAAAAAAAATAAATAAAAAAAAAAAAAAAAACCGCACTCGGTAAATACCGAGTAGAGTCGGTAATTACCGGGAGAAAAAAAATAAATAAATAAAAAAATTAAAAAAATCCAAGGAACACGTTTCAATCGTCGAGGTTGGGTGATGGATTCTCGGTGAATCCCACTCTGCGTAAGCATAAGGAATAAAAAAAAAAAAACCCCCGAAACCTCGTAATTTAGGTGTTGGTGTTCGAATTGGTTTATGCAAACTCGAGTCGAGAAAGGTCCACCGCTTTACACGACGACCTCGAGCGAACCATAGTCGACCAAGCAGCGAAGAGTCCGTCCTTCGGCTCTTCCCGACGAAGAGAGCACGCGCCGATCAAGATTTGAACGACGTTTAGCGAGAGGAGATTGAAGAAATCATTATCATGGTCTGCGAATGAAAGACGACGTTGGTGACTATGCCATGCCTGGTGAAGTCGAGTCAACCCAATTGTCGTTTTACCGGCCTATTAATGCACCAACCTTCGAACTTAAACCAGGTCTTATTCAAATGATGCAACACGATCTATCTTTCATGGTTTTCAATCTGAGAATCCTCACACTCACGCATACACATTTTTAGAAATATGTGGTACAACTCGCATACAAGGAGTTAGTGAGGATGCAATTAAATTGAAATTGTTTCCTTTTTCCTTAAGAGGGAAGCGAAAGAGTGGTACAACTCTCTCCCCGCCGAGTCGACATACAACTGGTGAACTCGAGCACGAGTTCCTGAGTCAATACTTTCCACCATCTAAGACAGCCCAGTGTCTAAGTGAAATATTCACTTTCTATCAAAAGGAAAATGAGTCTTTCTTTGACTGTTGGAAGAGATTCAAAGCTCTCCTTAAAAATGCCCCATCATGGTTTGACTTGCAGAGGAAAGTCAACACGTTTTGGCCGGTTTGACCGAGCTCACTAAAGGCATGGTCACGCTTCTTACAGTGGGGCATTCTGAAAAAACACTGAAGAGGGTGGGCATTATTCAAGGATATTGCCAAATATAACTATGCCCCTCGTATCAAGCTATTCAAGCACCACTTCCTCCTCCTAGGATCGAGGAGGTGAACAATCAAATGAAATCGCCATTTGAAACAAAGCAGATGGCTACTCTTACCACGCCTCTAAATCAAAAGAATAAGAATCCTTCATTTTTCTGCAATTCTCAAGTTCGCTTTTGCGAAAATTGTTGTCAAAGCGGCCATATGGTTGGCGGTGTCAATTCATTTCCCTTCAACCTATCAAGTTAATCTTGTCGAGAATCATGGACAAGATAATCGATCACATGTCGAATCGTGACAATTTGGGGCACACATCTCGTTTCGTTCTATTAATGGACGAATCGTCAAATGAATGCATTCTTTGGCCACCCAATCGAGATTCAATAATCAATTCTTCTGGCCGAGTAATCTTCAAAACCAGGGTTTCGATCGAATCAAAATTTCAATCCAAATTCAAGTTTTAATCAAAATCAAAACTTCAATCGAAACCCTAATTACAATCGAACTAACTCCAATTTTTCCAATACAAATCAAAGGTTCAATCGAAATTGGCCTAACAATTCTAATTTACATTTCAAAATCGGTCCACCAAACCTTATTCCCAGAACTACCAAAACTCTCAAGGCCCTCGCACTCAAGTGATATCAAAGCTCAATGGGACTCCTTTAGGGAGGAGCAAAATAGATCAATGAAAAATCTTGAGAGGCAAATCGGACGATTGGGTTTGGATGATTAGCTTTAGACCCAGGGCGTTGCCTGGGCCACGAAAAAGAATCCAAAGGACGGTCAAGTTGCTCGGACCGATTTGAATAATAGCCAATGCACCGACTGGTACCTTCAATTCCTTACGGTAGAGAAGAGGCCAGTGCAATGAACTTAAGGTCTGGTACTCAACTAAGTGGTCCCCCGAACCAGGGAAACCCCTAACCCCTCCTGCCAGCGATGAGGTAGGAGGGGAATTCGTGCATCCATGCCCCTGCTCGTTTGATAGTACTCTGTGGTGGTGACCCCGAGAAGTAAAGAGTTTGAAAGACCTCAGGTGGCTGAACCCCTGAGAGATGAAAAATCCAGTGAAAGTCAGGTGGCTGATCCCCTGACTGGCAAGAAAGGTGAAAAAGTGGTGAGGTGGAAAGATTTGGAAGATAAAGCTGTCAGTTCATCCTCGAAGAAAGTCTTTTCTGAGAATGATTTAAAGAAACTTCCTTTTCCACCTAGAAAAAACAACATTTCATTGCATGAGGACAAGAAATATGAAAAAGTGCTTAATCTTCTTAAGAATACTCAGGTAAAACTTCCATTATCTGATGTTTTAGTTGAGATGCCTAAGTATACAAAGTTCATCAAGGATGTTGTGTCCTCCAAAAAGAAGCTCGAAGACATGGATCGCTTAATTGGTGAGAAGCGCTCTGTGATTGGTTATGATGAGTTGCCAATCAAGAGGGTGACCTCGGGAAATTTGTGCTCACGTTGTTGATGGGAGGTTTAGTCTTCCCAAATTCTTTATGTGACCTAGGTGCATCCATTAGTCGATGCCATTGTCTGCTCAGAAATGTGACTTGGTTTGAATGATCTTTTAGAACCCACAACCATGAACCTTCAATTGGCCTGATAGATCTTCCAGAAAGCTGCTGGGGATATTAAAGGATGTTCTAGTTCAAATTGATAGATTCACTTTCCCGCTTTGGTACGCCCTAGACACGGGAAGGATGAGAATGCTCCTTTGATACTTGGAAGACCGTTTCTTTTCTACAAACAGAGCCCTCATTGATCGTGATGGTGGCCAAGTGACCATCCGAGTTGGTGATCGGGAGGTGAGCTATAGTGTCTCCAAAGCTATTCAGAGACCTCTCGATTATCCAACTGGCTTCTCTATAGAAGATATGTCGATGATTTTAATGATTACATGGAAAAGCAAGTCATGGTCATTGAAACCGAATATGAGCAATTAATAGAGAACTTGAATAATCATGGTTGGGTGAATCTAGAACAATTAGAAGTTGAATTTGATAAAGATTTGTTGAAAGGAGAAGCTTTGGCAGTGGGACCACTAAGTAGACTCAGTGATGTTGAGTTGAAAAGTGGGGAGCTTAAATCGAGTTTAGAAGATCCCTGATTTGATTTAATCTGAAGCCGTTACTAAGCATCCAAATACGTGTTCTTAAGAGAAGATGACAAAGCTTCCGTTGATTATTTCGCCAAGCTATCTCGATTAGAAGAGATGAAGTTATTGGACGTCTTAAGAAAGAATGAGAAAGCCTTTGGTTGGCAAGTAGGAGACATCGAGAGGATATCTCCCGACATTTGTATGCATAAGATTAAGATCAAGAGGTGCCAAGTGTGTTAGATGTGACTCCAGGAGGAGGCTCAACCTCATATGCAAGAGGTGGTCAAAAGGAGATTATTAAGCTTTTGGACATGGGTATTATTTTTGCAATTCTTGTCGATGGTGAATGGGTGTCCCCTACTCAAGTAGTTCCTAAGAAAGGAGGAATTACTATTGAGAAGAATGAGAATGGCGAAGAAGTAGCATTGAGGCTCAATTCACGGTTATAGAGTTTGTATCGACTATAGAAAGCTCAATGAAGTTACAATGAAAGATCATTTCCCTTTCCTTTCATTGACCAGATGCTAGAACGTCTGGCAGGACATGCATTCTACTGTTTCCTTGATGGATATTCAGGATATTTCCAGATACCCATAGACCCAGGTGACCAAGAAAAGACCACTTTCACCTGCCCTTATGGTACATTCGCTTACAGGCGAATGCCATTTGGTCTTTGCAATGCCCCAGCTACATTCCAAAGATGTATCTTTGGCAATCTTTGATGGGCTTGTTGAAAAGTGTATGGAGATATTCATGGACGATTTCTCGTCTTTGGTCAATCCTTTGATCACTGTCTTGATAATCTTGATCAAGTATTATCCCGCTGTGTGGAGAAGAACTTAGTCCTAAACGGGAAAAATGCCATTTTATGGTAGACGAAGGAATAGTTCTTGGCCACAAGATATCGTGAAAGAGGAATGGAAGTAGATAGGGCAAAAGTTGAGGCTATAGAGAAGATGAAATTCCTAAAAGTGTGCGTGAAGTAAGAGGTTTCCTTGGACACGTTGGTTTTTATAGGAGGTTCATTAAGGATTTTTCTAAGATAGCTAAGCCCCTTTCCACTTTACTCGAGAGAAGATGTTGTTTTCAATTTTGATGATAGTTGCAAGCATGCGTTTGATGAGCTTAAAAGTCAAGCGATTTCCGCCCGATCCTTATCTCTCCCGATCGAACCTACCTTTGAACTCGTATGCGATGCATCCAACTACGCCGTGCAGTGCAGTCTTAGGTCGGCGAATTAAGGGAAAATTCCAGCCCATCTCTTACGCCTTGATCCACACATCGAACCCACACAAGTGAACTACACAACCACCGAAAAGGAATTATTGGTCGTAGTCTTTGCTATGGACAAATTTCGTGAGTTACTTGTTGGGTGCCTCGATCATTGTTTGGATCGACCACGCTGCTCTGCGCTATCTTATGAAAAGAAAGATGCTAAACGCGCGCTACTACGTTGGATACCGATCCTGCAAGAATTCGATGTTCAAATTAAGGATAAAAAGGGCAAAGAAAAGCGTAGTAGTAGCAGATCATGTTTCTAGAATGCGAGAATGATGAGAAGAAAGAACTCAAGAGATAGACCTTTACTTTCCTCTCGAGCATGTTATGCATATGGCGAGTGCACTCCGGATGTTCCATGGTTTGCCTCTATCGTCAACTACCCGCATTCCCGAGATTTAAATCCGAATTTTCATATCGGAGAAGAAGAAATTTTCTCTCGATTTGAAAACCTTCGTGTGGGATGAACCTTACCTCTTTAAAATCTATAAGGACGGATTGTTAAGAAGATGTGTTCACGAATCGAAAGCAACGTGATATCATTAAACAATGCCATAGTGGCCTCACTGGTGGTCACTTTGGTCCCTGGAAAACCGTTGCTAAAATCTTTCGATCCGGTTTCTATTGGCCCACGATCTTCAAGGATTGAAGCCTTCGCAAGGCTTGTGATAGGTGCCAATGAACCGGTACTCTAACTAAGCGTTTTGACATGCCATTAAAGCCCATTTTAGAATGTGAGGTCTTTGATGTATGGGGTATTGATTTTATGGGCCCGTTTCCATCTTCTGTGGAAACAAATACATCTTAGTCTGCGTTGATTACGTATCAAAATGGGTGGAGGCTCAAGCCACTTCTCGTAATGACCACAAACGGTCATGAACTTTCTCAAGAAAAATATCTTCGTGAGATTTGGATGTCCCCGTGCCTTAATCGGTGATGAGGAACGCACTTACGCAATGCACCACTAGAAAAAGTCCTTGAGAAAATAGGTGTCCGGCACAAAATTGGCACACCATATCATCCTATGACTAGTGGCGGTCGAGAGAAGCAATCAGAGTTTAAAGAAGATCTTGGAAAAAGTTGTAAACAGTCACAGAAAGGATTGGAGTCTCAAACTGGATGATGTGCTATGGGCATACCGTACTGCCTATAAAACCCCCATAGGTACATCACCCTATCAGATGGTGTATGGCAAACCCTGCCACTTGCCAGTCGAATTAGAGCATAAAGCATATTGGGACACTAAGTTCTTGAACTTTAATGCCCAGTCATGTGGTGAACATCGACTGATGCAGTTGCATGAATTGGATGAGTTTAGACTCCGGGCTTATGAGAGTGCCAGGATTAGCAAGGACAGAATGAAACTCCTTCATGATGCTAAAATCAAGAAGCGAGAATTTCAAGTTGGGGAGCAAGTCTTACTTTATAATTCCAGGTTGCATCTGTTTCCTAGAAAGTTGAGGACGCGTTGGTCCGGCCCCTTTGAAATTCTTCAAATTATTGCCGGAGGTGTTTTAGAGCTGAGAGGTCATGGTGACCAGCCGTTCAGAGTGAATGGTCAAAGGTGCAAGCATTATATAGGACAAACCAAAGAGAAACCTTTGATTGTTCATTTCCTCGACATCCTCGGGTGTGGTATGACTGAAGTCACTGAGTTTGACGAATTTTCACCCGACTTGTTTTCCGAGGATGACGGTGAGTTCATTAAAGGAAGTTATGGTGGTAGTTGGGATATGGAAGAACTCAAAAGGAGGCACAATTAAAGAGAAAAGTTGAAAAGAAGAAGTCTACAATGGGAGGATTAAAAGTGTTTGGAAAGCAATCGAAACTTGACCTCATGTGTTAGATGTTGTTTTTCAGCACCACACCAATGATCGAGCTTACACGATGTAATGGCCGGGAGGAAAGTTAAATGGCCTGACCTGAGGTTGAATGGAAGTTTTGTCGAGCCAATGACATAAAACAAAAACGCCACTAGGGGGCATCCTAGATATCTAGTTATAATAATAATAATAATAAATAATTTGGATACGACTAGTCTTAATGAAATGTAGAATTTGTGATAGAAGTTGAACACATAGCACAACCAAGTATCAGGATGAATGTTTGAATGTCTTTTAAAGGGAATGATTAGGTGGTTATCCGAAAATCCCGAGGGAGTACAAAGAAAACGTTCAAATGCATCATTTCTTGGACTTAGGTTGTTAGAATGATTTAACCCTTGAGGATCTGGGTATAAAAGACTCAATACTCTTTCACACATTTCATTTTATGATCTACTCTGTTTCCAACATGAATTTATGACTTGACTATGATATTTGCTCATGTGATATTCTCTATGATACATATATGCTTAGATGTTCTGTGCTTTACCCGTGTGGGTTATTTTTCCATCTAAAGCTTTTATGAGAGTGACCATATATGTATTGCCTATCGAATTTTCTGACGTGACAGGGCCATTTTCTTATTATTCCCATATCCCTATTCGATGTTTTGGCACGAGGACCATGTCCCGTGTTTGCTTTGTGTTGGTTGTTTTTTGTTTTGGTATAGGGATTCGGATCGTGCTTTCTCATGGCTGTTACGGGATTCGATAGCATCTTTCTGCCTGGTTTATAAGTTAAGTCTTCCTCTCTATCTCATTTACACTCTGAGAATAATGCAAAGTCGTAAGTGGGGTAGAGTCCGGTTGGTTTAGAAATGGCGAGAAGTGTTTAAACTCTTAGTTTTTGGATCTTTTTCGAGCATAAATGAGTTGAATATAATGAATTGTATAAGGTATATATTTCATGGATTTGAAGATATAATGATCAATTTGATATGTATAACTAATTTGAACCGTAAGTACATTTTAACCCCTAATTTATTTGTGTAACATGAATTGATTGTTCACGTAAGCCTTTGACATTGAAAGCGAAAATTTTAAATCAGATCCATTCAAGTATCCTAGTGGTTATTCTAGAGATAGTTACTGAGTAACTTAGTACCTAACTTTTGAACGTGTACTGTGAATATCTGAAGGTTTGAATGTGATAGAAAGGATATAAGTTAAGTGGAATGAAAAGAAAAATACCAAATTAAGATGAACTATATATATGTCGGTTGTAGCTACCAATGATTTGAGTGCGGTAGGCGTTATCACTAAACGCCCTATACCACTATGAGGTTTAAAAGCTCCCGATCGCTCGATGATAGTAGTCCCGGCTAGGGTGTTATCACTAAACATCCTATTGCTTTGGGAATGAAGGCATATGCTACATGTGAAATTAAGTCCACTAGGGTGTTATCACGAAACATCCTATTCTTCGGGAATGAATTAAGCATGGTTGAAAACTTAGTTATCTTCGACTATTGCAGTATAAACCGAATGATATGCTTTAGGGATTATCCTAATAAGTACACGAGAGGACTTTGTGTGGAATCATATCGCTTTTACGTAGGAAAGTCATTGGGAATATGTCTGAATGGATATTCGTGTGTATTGCTTGAATTATTCAAGAGAGGATAGTGGAAATTGAAAAGGCTTGTCACACACACTCTGTTATATATATATATTAAGGTTAACGTGTGGTTATGATTCGATCGGTTGTATTATCTGGTTGTCCCTTATATCTTATCTTTTCGTGAATTTTGTCCCTCATTCATTTTGTTTTATCACTTGTTTTTGCTCGAGGACGACCAAAAGCTAAGTGGGGGTTTGTGATGACGGAAAAATTCACTGTTATTATTATAACATTTCACCCCACTTTTGATACCATTTTGAGCATTTATGTATCAAATCAAGTCATTAATTTATAGGTTTTATCTAATTATATAAATAGTAAGTCTTATAGAATATATCGTGTTTTTATGTGTTTTTACTAGTTTTTGTACCGTTTAAGTAATCGAGTGTAAATGTCGGATTTACGTTTGGTATTTTGGTGGTTCATTGCAGGATTATACATTGACCAAGATTCCACGTAACGACATGTTTTGAGTCTAAAAGATGTGTTTAGAGGGTTAGAAGAAGGTGCCACAAGCTTACGAGTTAAAAAGGGTCGTTTTTCCTAAGTACTTGAATCGTTACATATTTTCGACGGAGATTTGACCCAGCTTAGAGACATTTTCAGGGGATGACTTCTTAATAAAAGTTGTAGATCTTCACATAAGCTTTCCAACGCACTTTGAATCACGTCAATTGGAGTTCTACAACTCAAGTTATGGTCAAGTGGCTAATCGATTCAGATCAAGAAATGTCGAAAACGACACGTAATGAAATGGCTCATCAAAACGACATTTTCTAAAGAAGTTTCCTTAATAAAAGTTGTATATCTTCAAGAAATCTTTCCAATGGATTTTGAATCAAGTCAATCGGACTCCTACAACTCAAATGGTGGTCAAGTGGCTAATTGATTCAATTTCGTAAAAATGTCGCAAAACGCTCGGAGGAACACGAGGTACTCAAGAAGACGTTTTCTGAAGAAGAGTCCTTCATGAAAGTTGTAGAGTTTCTCGAGACCGTAATTTTGGCATTTCGTTTGCAATTTTGGGAGTCTACAACTCAAGATATGAATTTTAAGTTTTAATCCAATATATATCAAATCATCAGAAGATTTGGATAGAATCGAGCAGGATTTCTGATGATTAGTCCTCGCCCAGTCCGGCATTTTCCGGACCAGTCCGGCCTCCCTTTGAACTCTATAAATAGGACTCAATTGATACAACAGAAGGCTGCCCCTTGCTTCTTTCGGCCATTCTTTTCTTTTCTTGTTCTTGTTCTTATTTTATTTTTGTTTTTGTTTTGTTGTAGTACTAATATATATATATATATATATATATATATATATATATATATATATATATATATATATATATATATATATATATCTAATTTCTTTTCCTTTCATTTTTCTTGTTTTATTTTTCTTTTGTAGTATCAATATATATATATATATATATATACTTATATACATATATATAGATCTATATATTTATATACTTATATATATGTATCAAAAATAATAATACCGTAGTATTGATTGAATACTCGGAAATTATCGAAAGATCGTTGTTGTTGAAGTCGAATCGTTCCCGGAGAATACGACCTATGAATCAACAGTTGAAATCAAATGATTTCAAGCAATCATACGATGATGAGAAAGGCTAAAGACGTTTGAACAAGCTTGTGAAACCGATTCTTAGCAAAGATCTCGATTTCGACTTTTGGATTGTTTTGTAAGTTTTAATAAAAGTTGTATCTTTATTATGCTTTATTCGCTTTTATGCAATTATATCGAGAGATCGGTGCATATTTGATGTTTAACGCTTGACGAGAGTCGTTGTTAAATCTTAGATCACCGTAGTAAAGATTAGATTTTTAACCTAAAAATAACGAGAGTTGTTAGGTTGAATATCTAGATTACTTAAATTGAGAGATTTCACACCTTTGTTATGAAAGCGTTAATCTTTAAGATCGAAAGATAAAAGATTGATAGGTGAATTATCTACGAAAGTAGAAATTCATACCTTTGATGGGTGAATCACAATTTTTCGTTAAATCACTACAAGATAATCCAGAGAAGAAATTGAGTGTTGTGGAATCGGTGGATCATTGCTTGTTCATTGTTAAATTAATTGAGAAAATCGTTTGTCTTTGCCTTTGCTTCGTTATCATCGTAGTAATCGCAGTGAATCGTAGTAATCTTGTAGTAAGTTTTCATGTGTAGTTGTAGTTATAAAATAGAATTAATTTAGTTAATCGAGTTCAGTAACTATCTTTCCTGGCTTTGGATTGACAACCTCTGTCAGGTTTATTGTTTTCGTTTTAGTTTTGTTTTGTATTAGTTTAATCGTGACAAATTTGAAAAATTAAGAACTAGACCAACCTCGATTCCTGTGGATCGACTCCGGTTTTAATCGCTATACTACGATCCCTGCACTTGGGGTAAACCGGATTTATTTATTACTTGTTTGTTTTGCTTTGCTATAAAATCCGAGACAGAGATTGTATGCATCATCGGGATATTTATTATGCAATGCACCTCCTGCCGCAGCATCTATGTTCTTCCTATCCCTATAATCCAGTCCATTATAAAATGTCTGCACTAATTGCCATTTTTCCAACCCATGGTGAGGGCAGTTCCTCAGCATTTCCTTAAAACGCTCCCAAGCTTCATAAAGGGATTCATTGGATTGTGTGAAGCTTGTAATCTGATTCCGCAACTGAACTGTCTTACCAGGAGGAAAATACTTGGCTAAAAAGGCCTGAGAGAGTTGATCCCAAGTAGTCACCGTGCCTGGTGGAATGGAATGGTACCAGGCTCTTGCTTTATCTCTCAGGGAAAACTTGAACAACATGGTTCTGATCTGATCTGAAGTGATGTTGTTCACTTTTAGGGTATGACAGTATTCCAGGAATATCTTTAGATGCATAGTAGGGTCTTCTGTAGGTGATCCCCCAAAGGAATTCTGTTGAACCATCTGAATAAGAGCAGGCTTCAGTTCAAAGTTGTTTGCTGCTATAGTAGGCTGCACAACCCCTGGCTGTAAACCTTGTGCAGTAGGCACTGAGTAATCCTTCAAGGTCTTATTATTGTTTTCAGCCATCTCTGTTTCAGATTTAGTTTCCTCTGTCTCAGATTCCAGCTTAAACAATCTTCTCCTCCTATGAAAAGTCCTCTCGATTTCTAGATCTAACTCAAAGAGATTGTTAAGACTTCGAGATTTTCGCATAAACAAGAAGAAAAGACAACCAAGAGAGGAAAGCACAATTACCTACTAAAAAAAAAGTCTAGTCTAACAAAATTAACAACCGGCTCGATGTTGGCACTCAAGTCCCTGGCAACGGCGCCAGAAAACTTGTTGTGTGATTTTCACTTTAATCACTAAATCCTACCGCAAGCGCACGGCTTATCGAGTAGTACTTAGGATGTCGATCCCACAGGGACTTGGGACAATCACCGAATAGTTATCAATTTATATTAGCTAAACTAATCAAATTTTGGTGTTTTAAGATATAAGATAACTAAAAACTAAGGTCCTATTTAAATCTCAACACAAGTCCAAGAAAATGCTAGAAATCAAGTTGGAAGAACTTCTAGGACGTCGGATTACTACGGTAACAAATATATGACTTTTACAACGACCTTTCCATTTACTATGAATTTTTACTTATGTTGATTGAATAATCAAAAGTGATTAACAATATTCTTTCAAACTACTATTAATCGTGCCTAAATTAATATTAAATCCGATTTCTCGCTCATTAACTTAATCTAGACCCATTAAAACATCATTATTCATATTGCCACAAGAAATTTCAATTAACTTTCACTCATGAATTTTCTTGATTGAAATTAGAGTTCTAACCTATCAACTAAACTTCACCTTTCAAGACATCACCTAATTGATAATAAATTCTTCATATAAACCTATGGAAATTCATCTTACGATCCATCAATTCATAAATTCATACGAAATAGCACACCAAAATCAATACAAAAGCATATCAATTCATAATAATAGGAAAGATCAAATCTTTAACTCATATATTCATTTACCGTGCTCTCCTAATCCTAGAAAATTAAATCTACTCACAAGATAATCAAAGAGATCACAAAAATCATGGATTTAGGCATTGTGAAACGTAAAGATAAAATAAAAGGAAGAAAATTAAGAGAAAGGAAATAGAATTGTCTCACAAATATCATAAAACCAAGAAATTCACGATCCGTTCTTTGTTCTTGAGCCCTAAGCAAAAATCTTGTTCTTCAAAAGTTGAAGGAAAAAAATAGATGGGATTGGGAGTGCAAATCACGCCTAAATGGAATGAATGTGGCGTCTATGATCATTTTTCAATTTAAGGGAATTATTTTAGGATAAATAGGAATTTTCCTTAATTTAAATTGTGTAATTTATCTCCTAAAATAAAATTCCCTAAAAATATGAAGATAATGGCTCAATATTCCTTATTTTTGCTCTCTTTTTTCACGCCAATCTCTTGAAATCACGTTGGGAATTATCTCCACCAATCAGAACATTTCGTTGGCCTGTAGAAAATCTGGATAGTTTCTGCATTTTTTCACACCCTGTTCCATTCTTCCACACCTGGGTGTGATTCTTCTTGCCTTCATTACTTTGACTCCTTTTTAGCTCATTTTCATTGCCTTTTATGCTCGGATTCATCATATCTCAGAAATATCAAAGCCACAAAGATGAATCTAGTCCCAAAAGGCAATTTATCATACGAATATCACAAAATAGGCATTAAAACAGGCCAAAATGATCCAAGAATAACCACATATGGTGGACTTATCAGATGGTTTGGTATAACTTTATAATACTTGTATAGAAGGCTGGAAGTCAAGTGATGTGATGAAACTTCAAGTTATATAAAATATGGTGTACTCTGATCTCACAAATTAAGATCAGAGAAAATTGAGACTCATATCAATAGCAAAACAAATCTGAAAGAATCCGAAGAAACATATTCATATGTAAAGAATTTAGAAGGATGAGATTCAGATGTGTAAAATCAGGTATTATCAGAAGAATATTTCAAAGATGCAGAAAAGACAAGTTTAACGTTCATTTTAATGAATAAAAGATAAGGTTGAACAAGTATTTATTGCGTCCCCGGACAGTTGTACTAGCAATTAATGCGGCCAGTCGGAAATTCGAAACATGGGACACTCAACCAATAAAAAATAGATCACCAACATATTTCTGTACTTGCAATGTCCAAGAATCAAAAGAAGCAAAATCAACGGATATGTTACAAATAAGACAAGAATTCATCGAGGGATTACAATGGTTACATTATCAAGAATGTTTCAGAACTGATCGGATGTGAAAATGATGAATTCAGGACATCAAATTTAAAGAATGCCTACTCTATAAATAGAGGACGTAAGCATTGGTGGGACCAACTTTGGAAAAACTTTTGCATATTCTAACGCTCTATTCTCTAAGTCCTAAGGCATTCTCTCTACATCTTCATATATTCAAAGAGCTTCAAAACAATATCTAGTGATTCAAGAGTTAGCAAATCTTCAAAAACTTCAAAGATAAAATCAAGCAAGCTACTCTTGTAGAAAGTTGAGCAAACACATAACTTCATATACACATCCAGAAAGGCTCAGCAACCTCTGAATCAACTTCTTGATTCATGACTCAATCTCCAACTTGATTCAATCAACAATGTGGTTTAATCGGTGAAGAAGCTGCAAGCTTTGAAGGACTGAAGCAACTGAATTAGAAGCCATTTACGTTAGGGAACTATGTTTGTGATAGTTTTTAAAGGTTACTCCGAAAGAACACCAGAGCAGGATTAGTGAAGCAGCTTAAGTTCAAGTTGTGAAGGATTGATTGCTCAGATTCTGAAACAACTGAGAGAGTTGTCAAGGACAATCATCATTGTTGTATTGGTGTCACAGAACAATAATGAATTCCTCTAGCATTACAGGAGACGAGTGGACTAAGAGATTAAACCATCATGAACCACTATAAATTTTGTGTTCTTTATTTTCTGCACTTTACTGTCCGTCACTTTCACTTTCTACAAGTTTATTTCATGTCTGCACATAACACATTTGCAGACACAACTTTGAAAACATCTTTAAAAGGCTTCTAATCTGTTGCACTTTAATTCTGTATATTTAACGGTTAGGAAAAGTTTTAAAATCTAACATGTTCATTCACCCCCCTATGAACTTGCTCTTGCCATTCTTTGGGACCAACACGAACCAAACCAATTTTTTTTACTTCTATGTATACATGCATATATGTCTAGCTCACCTATCTCAACACATTTATGCTTTCTATTTCAAATATATTTTGATCTATTATTAATTTCATATACTATATATTCAGATCATTCTTGGATGGTTCTGAGACATCGTCATGAAACAAAGCTTTGGCTTTTGAAAAATAGCAAGTTCCTTCCATAGAACTTTTTATATAAGAATTCTATTTCAAAGGTTAGACAAAACTGAACTAGCCGCTGCATTCAAATTTCCTTAATATTAAATCAGCATAAAGGACACAACGAAGCTTCGTCACACATATTCTCAGCTTCAACATCTTATAAAATGAATTAAGGACAACCAAAGTCTTGGTTAACCTTGGGAGAAGGTGGTGATTAGAGACAAACCACTCTTGACAAGCCATTTGTAATTGACTAATCCAAGTGTATGAATTCGGTTTGTCTTGGACCCTTGGATCAAACCGTAGATCTTGGGGGCCGGATGAAAACTTTCAAGGCTATTAATATCTTGTACATGGTAAACAAGTGTACCAAGTTGTATCACATGCGGAAATCTTCAATTATACAATATATTATACAAAGTATAATGCGAACTTAATTTGATGTCTTAATACAATTTTGTCTTTTGATTGGAATATAGCATTGTTCAACGTGCGTAAACACTTGTATAGTACATGTAATACATCAATGAAGTTTTGTGCAATGTACTGTGAGCATTACACTTCAATTGGCATTGATACATGCAAAATGATACACACACATACTCAATAATGACATGAAAGTGTTCTTTAATGACAGAATTCTTATCGGTAATGACATGAAATAAAATTAGCACATTAGATCAATTCCAATGATTTATAGAGATTAAGCATTCAATTCAAAGCCAATTACTCACTTAATTAATGAGATACAAGTTGGGTTATATTGAAACAATCAAACCAATGTATCAAATTAGGGTTTGAGAGTCAATTACTCAACATATATTATTGTCATTGTCATTATTATAATGATTTTAGGTTCCTAATTTCCAGCATAAGGCTTCGTGATTCGCTATTTCGATTTCGGATCATGGTTCCGATCTAGGTAATCGGGTAAATTCCGGGTCAGGTCATTACATATATATTATGCAACTTTGTTTGGCGTTGATGTTGTGTGGAGTTCTGAGTTTTGGAGTTATCAGACTTGCGGGCTGCCACTGGACTAGCGGCGGGAGTGAAATTCTGTGAAAGCCATTTTTGTTTGTTTTTCAGCTTCCGTACATTCATCTCTGATAATTTGTATGTCGGTTCACGTGAGAACAATTAAGACGGTTGTATTTAATGTGCCGGACACTCGCTTCCGCAAAATGACTCGATTTCCAAGACAGCGTGTCACACACTATTTACTGTTAAACAAAGTTTATTATTAAAGAGTAAGTCTCCTACCCAATAAACAAAAACAAAAAAAAAAAAACAAAAGAGCCGGTCACTGTTTGGATTGAAGTAAACATGTAGAAAAGAAAAGAAAAGAGAAAATCATAAAAGAAAGGAGAGGAGAATAAGAAATTGTGAAATCTACTTAGGGTGTTTGGATTGAGCTTGACAGAAACGAACGGAGGAGAGATCGAGAAGCATTTTATCTATAATATAATGGTTTCTTACATTTCAAAAAATTTATTTCAAAAGGAGAACATGTTCTTTCAAAGTGTATTCCTTTGGTTTTCCCTCTTCCTCTTCCCCCCCTCCCCATCCCCCTCCCTTTCCTTCCTCCAATATTTTACCAAACACTCAAAATTAAATCCCTCCAAATCCCCTCTTTTTCTCCCTTATCTCTTTATCCAAACATGTGTTAATTTACTTTTCATTTTTATATCACATAGGTTGTTGGCAAACCATACAAATAGTTCACTTTTAGTTAGATATAATACGCATGTTGAAAGTACAATTATAAAAGTGATATTGCTCCAGAAATTACCATTGGATGAAAACCAAACATTCCATCCTCTCCAACACAATAGAAAATAAGTTACACAGTTCACCCAGTTTCCACCAAAAGGTCTAAACTGGAAAATATCTTGCAAACCCAAAAACTGTTTAAAATTTCAAATGAAAAGAAAGTAAGAAGAAAATTAAAAAATAAATACAGAAATTACAAAGACAGTATACAAATGTATAGATGAACCACAACATTCAAATGAAATGGCCAAAAACTTCATGCCAAAGTACACTTCACCTCCAAGCTTCCACTCGTTCTGTCTGAGCCGTTATACGACCGATGTTGTTAGATTCTTTCCCTTTTTCTGCATGAATCACTTGCATTTCATTCAGTTTTTTTGATGCCTTCATGGCACTAGTATAACTCGACTGCCTGATTCGTGTCCTCCTGCTTTTCGATTGATACCTTCCCCCTCCTTTTGTAATATTATTATTATTACCACCACCTTCACTTGCATCTTTACATAATTTAACTTGTTTTGATGAATCTTTAACAAGACACTGATTAACCAGATTTTCCTTTTCATCTTGCCCAACAATGCTATCAGAGTGCAGATCTTTAGGATCTTTAAGTTGATCTTCTTCACTTTCTTCATCTTTTTCGATGGTGATTGGTTGAGAATACGTTCCATGTTCTCCATTTTCGTCAGATGGCTCAAGGTGATCAAGGGATCGAGCAATTTTTACAGGAGAGTCTCCTCTGTCCTTTAAGGTCCTTTCAATTAGTGTCTTCAGAAAATTCATAACTTGGACAGCAAACATCAATGCTGTTAATGGATCTGCCATCTGTAACCCCCCGAGAATGTAGTTAGGAAAAAAGTAACTTACAATTATGAGTAGTATTATTAAGTTAGGCTACTAATAACTCACCTTAGTCATGTTTGGTGCAAAGACCATAGCGATATTTCGTGCATTCATTTTGTTAAGATGTTCCATTTGAGCAACATCTGCCATTAAATTTATAGCCCAATCCAATAGAGCTGCCTCTGTAGGTGGTAGAAGCTTCACAAGCTGAACACATTGTTCTTCGGATTGCGCCTGCATCACCTGCTCTTGAGGAAAACAATCCAACAAAGCTGTTGGGAGTTCTCTAAACCAAGCCTGTATATAATATACAACACAAAGTTCAACTTAGTATTGAGTTTTTTTTTTTTTTTTTTTTTTTTTTTTTCATTGATGAATACAGTACCAAAAAAAAAAAGGATAACAAATCATTACTTTTATTAAACCAGCTAAGCAGTGGATATCAACATTATCTGGCACCACTCCCATGTTCAATTGTTCTCTAACATCTTCTTCTTGAGCATTATCAGGATTAATTCTGAAGATCCCTTCTGCCTGAAAGACAAAGATTAATACAAGTTATAAAAAAAACCCACCAAATCCTTTCCCTTTCAAAGAGAGAGTGATAAACAATTATTACCTGCAATCCGCCTTCGGCATAAAGACGTCTTTGCATCATTAGGAGTATTGTAGGTACACTATTTCCTCTAGAGTCAAAAGATAGTTGCATAGACACTGTTGAAACTCCGAAAACTCTTGTACTGCGTAAGAACAAAACAAGATCAATTAAGTTAAGTACTTGGGGCCAATTGTACTTAACACTACTTAACTGATGAATTTCTTGTATTAATACAAAAGAAGGTTAAGCAAACTTGTTCAACCATTATGTATCTGAAGTACTGAATAGTGATCAGCTTCATCTAATTGGTTTCTCACCAATTCAAACTAAAGTGGGAAAAAAAAAGGCTGCCAACATAAGTAATTAGCTATATATGGCAAACATTTAGCTATATAATCCAAGAAGCCAGCAAAAATCGTCTAAACGAACCGGGAAACATTTACGGGGGACTATTCATTTCATTTCAGTGAAATATGTGTACAAGAACATGAAAAACAATCTGTATTCTTATACATGTTTCACAGTTTGAATGGAATTGTCCAATAAGTACTAGTAATATTTGAATCTGCCTTTGTACTAAATACACCTCAATGAAAAGGGAAAAGGAACATGAAAAGAAAAAGGGCACCTTGCACTTGGAGGCCTCCTAGGAACCTCTGGTTCAAACTCAACAGGGAGACCAAGGAATCCATTAAATCGATCAAAGGTAACATGAGAAACATGTCTAACATTTGTAGGCCAACTAATCTTCATTCCAGAAGAAGAAATCTTCCCCTCTTCTTCAACCCCAACGTCACTTCTACAAGCAACCAATGATTTCCTAAACACAGTTACCAACACTTTGAATAGAGACAGCTGATCTCCCTCTTCTCTTTCCCTCTTTTTCCTAAACTCAAAAACGCCTTCACCAACAACCTCCTCCCTTAATTCTTGATGTATTTCAGTATCTCTCCTGTCTAGAGCTACTGAATAACAATCCGTTATGTTTATAAAGGGGTCAATGTCATCATATGGTGGTGGTTGTTGCAACCCATCATATGCCAAGTTAATGGGGCTTGGGGGTGAAGGAAAACCCTGTGGGGATCGAAGTACCTCCGCCATTTTTATATATTTATTGTCTTTATGACTTATATATGTATAATAAAAAGATGGGATTTTGATGGGTGTTAGATTGAAAGAAAAGGAAAGGATTTGGTGGGTTTTTTTAGTGAGCTCAATGATTGTTCTGATGGGTAAGTAGATTTGCAAACTATGAAGGAGAAGATAAAGTGTGGGAATATTTGATGTATGGAAACGTAAGAATTTTTTTCTCTTTTTTGGTGGAGTTAGATTGAAGAAACGGTCATGGAAGGTGAGAATAGAACATGATTGTACATTTTTTTTTTTTAAAAAATGGTTTCATATGCGGATGTAAGAATAGAACATCAGATTAACACAAAACCTTTTGCCAAGTCTGAAGGGGATGAAAGAAAATTGATAGTCGTTTAGCTCAGAGGATACATACAGAGGGGAAGTGAGATAGATGGTGGATGAAGATGATGAATGCACTTTGTTGTGCTTTTCGAATGCCCCCGTTACTTTTCCCTTCTCAAAGTCCGAGCAAAATTTGAAAATCCAAAAAGGAGTAAAGAAATAAATAAAGCTAAGACTGTATGCAACAAAGATTCTTCTCTCGAGGTGCAAGATTCTTCTCTTTACGGGAAAAAAATTCAAATAACGTATCGTTTGCATCTTTAAACTATGTGATGTAGGACGATAACTATTGCTTGCTTTGTCCCTTTAAAAAAAAAAAAAAAAAACAAAAGAAAACAAAACATCAAAAAAACTATTTCTTGTTTGGCTTGATTTTAAGGGAAATACTTGTGTGGAAAGAGCATTTTGAGGTAAAGTGACGGGTGAAATGATTAGAACCGCACAATTTTAATAGAAAATAAAACTGTATTGTTCATATTGAACAATGCGGTGTTTCTACACTTGTGGAGACACAATACATGTATTTTCATGATGTTAGTCCATGTCGGTTGGGGTGTGGGTGTGGGTGTGGGTGTGGGTGTGGGTGCGTGCATGTGTGTGCGCGCTGTGCGCATGTGTCACTACATTTAAACAAGGAACAATCCAGTACAATATATATTGATACTTTAACAAACAACCTCACACACGTAGGTTGTGGCCAACCTAATAAGACACGTAACAAGATAATGTAATGATCTACATGGTTTTATATCATTAGTCTAATTGGAACATATAAGAATATATCTCTCACACACACACACACTCTCTCTTTATTTGTATATATACGAAGTTTATGGAAAATAAAGAGAAGAAAAACCCCATAAAAAACCAGAACCAAGTCAAGGCAAACCGGTCTGGATGAAATGGTCTTACCCAATTATGATTCAGTTTCAGTTTATAAATACTGAAAGTGTTTAAAATAATTTGGTTTTAAAAGTGGTCCTAAACCGGAAATCAAATCATGTACACCCTCACGTGAAGGACTCTAGTTTTTGTTATGCCATAGTGTCTAGTATGCACTTATCATTTTTTTTGCCCTAATTTTTATTTATCTTTTTATCCTAATATTATTTTAGTTTCACTTTCACTCAAAAAGAGAAGTATATCGCTAAACCCTTACCTAACTGAGACGTGAGATCGGTCACCCAATACTTGACACTCATCAGGCCTTATACGGAATAAGGAAGGCCACCTTAGCATATGGGCCAACATGGGCTCAACTTGATATCATGCCTCTATTAGAAAGACTCGTCTCAACATGGCACATGTTGCCCCTATATATCATATGGCCGACTTGACGCAAGTCGTTCATGGTCTGTAATTTCCTACATGACGCAGGTCGTCTACGGTTTCTTATTGCCAATGATCACCCCGATCTCTCGTATCCTATATGGTGCAGGTCGTCCTCAAACGAGCGTTTATCCTAGAATAGCCGTTACACTACATTAAACGAGCGTTATCGGCATTATTAGATGTTCTACAATTGATCTCTGACAATATCCCCGTTAATACACGAGCCACATTAGCTCCGTCATGGCTTCAGAATGACTCGGAACACTAGTCCCACTTTTTAATACGCATTAACGAATCATCCCATGATGGAACGCTATATATATAAAGGGATCATCCTTCTCATTTACATGGTGCACTTATTATACGCTCACAATTTATATAAATTCCTTATCATAATATTGACTTGATCGACATAGTGTCCTTTTAGAGACAAGCTCCGAGACCTCTCACACCTTGTTTTTTAGCATTCTCGTTCTAAAGGTTCATTGGATAACCATTCAAAAGTCTTGTTATCCGATTCAACACTTGATTTATTAACGAATGATATACAATCATCAATTGGCGCTAGAAGGAGGGACCTCTATATCTTGTGTTTTGACATAGGTGAAATCAGTAACCGTAAATGTTGCCTCCATCAAGCCTTATTGTTAAGATCAAGCGCTTACCGTTGTACTGAAACCAATTGGTGGTAGTAAAGGTGTTACTATATTACCAAGTGTTGGCAATCTGTCCAACACTTGCACAATTTTCATTCAAAATTGTGGGCAATCTGTCCCAACACCCCCTCAAATGTGGACAATCTGTCCCAACACTTGCATAATTTCTTTTTAAATAATGTTCCAACCAGGGTTCGATCTCGTGACCTCTGGCTCCGATACCATGTTAAACATGATAGTCGAAGTAATTTTTTCTCCCTTCCTTCATCATTCACAGTAGTACAAATATATAGTCATCTCTAGGGCTTCAACATCTAATAACAATGGTAGTTGCTTCAAAATGAAGGATTTTGGGAGATTAAAATATTTTCTTGGGTTGGAGGTTGCTAGGAATCCACATGGAATTTTCCTATCTCAACGAAAGTATGCGCTTGGCATAATTGAGGAGACCGGTCTACTAGGGGCACGTCTTGCTGAGTTCCCTATGGAACAAAATCATCAGTTGGCGGTTGATGAAGGTGACTTCTTGAATGATCCTGGAAAATATCGATGATTGGTGGGACGTCTTATTTATCTTGGTGTTACACGTCCCGACTTGGCGTATTCGGTTCATATTATTTCTCAATTTATGCAATCACCGCGCGTTAAGCATTGGGAGGCTACATTAAGAGTGGTTCGTTACTTGAAGAAAAGCCCAGGTCAGGGTGTGCTTTTGCGGGCGGATAGCCCATTGTCCCTAGAAGGGTGGTGTGATTCCGATTGGGCGAGTTGCCCGGTCATTCGCCGGTCCTTGAGTGGGGGTAGCAGAGCCAGGTTTTTCATGAAAGGACCAAACATATCGAAGTGGATTGCCACTTTATTCGTGATGCGATCACGGAGGGCCTCATTGCTCCCGGATATGTGCCCACACGGGTCCATCTGGTGGATAGTTTTACGAAAGCATTGGGAAAACAACAATTTCAATTTTCGTTACACAAGTTGGGCGTTCGTGATCTTCACGCTCCAACTTGAGGGGGGTATTACGGATTTATATTATTATTGTGAAATTATATTTATTGTATTTTCTAGAAATGGTAGTTTGGACATTGTGTACAAATATTGAAGCACTAGAGATGACTATATATTTGTACTACTGTGAATGATGAAGCAAGGGAGAAAATTATTTCGACTATCATATTTTGTCACTTATAAAGACACCGCAACAAATGGATTGACATTATTAACCAATGCACTAACCTTCTTCTCAAAATCCAAGATTTCGTAACCAATTACTCTCCCTAATGAGCTAACTGCGGTTAAATGAATCCTTAATTGGTTCCACACTTCGATTATTGAAATCGTAATCGTCATACCTAAAAAAGCATCCGTCAAGATAAATTCGAGTTGAAAGTGAAGGTTTTGTCCTCGATTTGAAATAGATGCCCGAATAATATCCAAAATTATCTAAGTTGTTGAAATCGATAGAATCTTTTTGGCTTTAAATGACTAAAACTAGATTGCAGTAAGGAAAATGATATGTGCACTCCATAAATGTGTAGTGCACAAACCACAACATGCTGTGTACCATCGATTAAAGTGATAAATTATTTATTGTGATGGGTCCCAATAAAATATGTGGTGTTGATTGTGTTGTGTAAGATATTGTGGTAGAAGAAGTAGTGGATGTATCACTACTCTTGCAGTAATGAATGAAAAGTTCAACCTTGCAACGTTCACTGTCAAGTCATTGAACATATGTCTTATTGTCAGCCAAGATGTCAACTAAGAATCATATTGTTGTGGTTAAAAGAGGGAAAGGTGTTTTTTTTTTTTTTTTTTTGTTTTGTTTTGTTTTTGTTTTTTTCTCTTTGGGGCATTTTATCAAGGGGGAGTGGGAATAAATGACCGATAAGAGGAAAAAAATTAGGAATCAGGACAGTGTAAATATAAATTGGATGATAAAGACAATTTCACTATTTGTTACCGCAAATCTATTGTTCGGTACAGTAGAATTGACCTCAAATCCACTATTCCACTGTTTCGTTGTTTTTGACGAAATGACGTCGAAAAAATATCAAATGGGGTGTCTGAACAAAGAGAATGAAAAAAGGAAAATATGGTGAAATAATTACGATATTCTGACTTTTAGATCAAAAGATATATTTATTTTTGTAATTAAATATGAGAGAATTTAAATTGTACTAGAATAAACACTTATTCTTTTTACCTAGTAAAAAATTCCACAGTCCTGTTTAAATACTTCTAGTTTTAAATTGTCATTTTTAACAATAAAACCTTTTTATCAAACACCTAGACCAAGGAGTTGGTTAGTTAGTTACAACAACCAATTAGCTTCTTCTGTTGTTGTAAATAGGAATTGAAGATCATAATCTGTAATTATAAGTTCCAATTACATTTTTGCGTTGCCAATTTTTGTAAAATATTGATATTCCGTTTTCCCGCCTTTTCGAATATTCAAAAGTTTGTTAACTTCATCTTCCTCGTTGGATGAAGTTCTACAAATAGTTTAGTTTTTTCATTCTTTGAGTTTGTTCTTCATTTATTACAAATTTAACACGGTATCAGAGCTAAATCCATGTTAGCACTCTGAGTCTTGTTTCTTCTTTGATTCTTGCTTACACTCGAGTTCTTGATTGAAGTTTTCATGGCGGAACAAGTAATTCCTCCAGCTGCTGTTGCTACTAGCAGTCACGATAATCCTAGTTTAGTTTTGGTTCAGCCTCTATTGAAAGGAGCTGATAATTTCCATCATTGGAAACACACTACAATGAAGTCACTCTCTTCTCGAGGCAAAGTTTTCTATGTTGATGGAACTTCGGTTATGCCTGATGCTAATGACAGAGCTTATACCAATTGGATGCAGCAGAATGATCTTGTGGTATAATGGCTTCTTAATTCGATAGTGCCCATTTTATCTGAGAGTGTTATGTACTATGACACTGCTCGTGAAATATGGGTTGATCTTCAAGATAGGTTTAGGAGAAGAAAGGCTTAGAGTTTGTCTCATCTTGATGAAGAAATCGAGAAGGTGAAGCAGGGGAATCTTCCACTCACTGATTATATCACCAAACTCAAGTCCCTAGAGGATCAATACTTAGTTTTGATGCTTCTTTGCCCATCATAAGGGAGTAATATTCTAATGCTTAGACTACAAGATTCTTGAAAGGTCTTAATGGAATTTCAGTACTGTCAAATCCCAAGTTCTCATGACTTTTCCTCTTTCATATGTTAAAACAACCTTTGTCATGGCCTTAAATCATGTGCCACAGTTGAACAATAATAATTATGCAACAGATTCTGTGGTTCTTGCTTCCCAAAGTAGTAATGGTACACAAGAAACTGGTTATTCCAATGCTGTGGCACAATCAAGATTTCATATTCAAGGCAGAGGTCACGGTAGAGGCAATGGCAGAGGGCAAAACAGTAGCCAAAGGCCTCAGTGTACTTTCTGTGGAAAAGAGGGACATACTATAGATAATTGCTATAAAAAGTATGGCTATCCTCTAAATTTGAAAGAACATGGCAGAGGAGTAGGCCCATGTAAGGAAATCTACACGGGAACGCAACGGAATTTAAAATTCGGGTGGTGGGCCTGAAGGACAATATAAGATTCAAAATGATGAAATAGGACCAAAAAAAAAGACAGTGGTTGAGAAGGACAAAAAAAATAAGAGATGTACAAAAATACCCTTAATGATAATAATTTTTTTCCACCTTAAAGTCGGGTAAGTATTTGCACTGAATTTTATTCCTCATTTTCTTACTAAAAATGCGGGGTTTTGAAACGGCAATTGAGAGGAGAAATCAAGTGGATAAAAAAAACGAAGCAGGCAACCGATGAAACTAGGGGTCTGCACATATTCGAAGAAAATTCATCAAAATTAACAGCAATTTCGCACCATCCGATCGGGAAAGAAGGGAATTGAGACGTCTAAATGGCAAAAGGGAGAAGAAAAAAGAGGAACACAGAGTAAGTATCGATTTTTTATCAATCAAGCACATATTTTGAGTTATTTTTTATGATTTTGTGGTTGATTATTGGTTCAAAGCTACGTGGGAGGCTTAGAAAATAAGGAAATTGTTTGAAATTGTGTGGAATTGATGGTGGCAATGTATAATCGAATTGGGCGTATTGTAAAATCTGGTGTGTAAATGAGATTGAGTGTATGTGAGTAACTGCATATGATCGATGACTGGACTTGGGTTCTAGCACCTTATAAATGCATTGTGTGTTGCTACATTATACTGTGCGTTCATAATGGTTGTTACTGCATCCTCGTTGTAATGAAGATGTCGCTGCTAGCATTTTGTTTGTTGTATAGTGCAAATTCTTAAAATTTTGTCATTGTTTCTACATCTACCTTTCAAATTCATATTTCATAGCATCGAATTGGGTGGGATGTAAAATTAGGGAAAATATATGAAATTGACAGTGGGGTTGTAGTGGGTGTTCCTGCGTTTTGGATCTCTCGTTGTGTCATTGCATTATGTGTTACTAAGTCTTCATGGCCATGGGTTACTGTATATCCTCACTTTATTGAATATGAACAAACAATTTTTTTCTTTCTATTGAGAAAATTCTTGTATTTTTGTCTATGTTTCTTCATCTACTTGGAAAATACATATTTTAGTATTATGCATTGACACCGTTTTTCATTTGGTAGATGTAGTAACACATTCATAAAGGTGTGTAGTAACACTATTCCTTTTCAAGAAAATGCAGTGACATTACATTCATGTTTCAACATGCGTAGTAACATGCCTAAGTAGACGGAAAAAATTGTAGACTGATAATTGAATGTCTTTCGATTTCATGTTACTGAATGTGTAGTAACATGGCGTTGCGTCACTTTTTTTTAATGACGTGTCCTTTTATACAGAGAATTTATAGTAACAAGAGTCAATGTTTGCTGGTAGATGTAGTGACACATGTAACGAATGTGTAGTAACACATGTAACAAATAATCATAGGAATGTCGTGCAAAGAACACAATTCAGACACTTATTCAAAGCTTTGGCTGAAGGGGAACTACTGTTAGAAATAATGAACAATGACATGCCGGATGAAGTGATGAAAATGTACAACAATGATAAAAAAAATTCAGGTACATGATGGAAAGAAAGTGTTACTACAAGTGTCACTACATGCTGTTAATTGACGTATGTCTTGATACATTTTGTGGTCATAATATAAATATTACACAATAAAGATGTTACTGCATTCTGAAATCTTCAAGAAGAAAAAAAAACAGACTCCACGGGTTGATCTTTTGAGGAACAATTTACGGATCCAAAAGGATGTAACAGTCCAATAAAACAAAAAACTACAAACAGAACCGTCAGAATTGAAGAAATTCAATTACGGATGATACCTAAAGCGAAATCCATGAAAGCAATGAATGATCATACGTACCAGTGGTCCAGTAAAGATGAATACCTTCGGTCAACAACAAAATAGATAGATCACAAACACTAGAAAAAGTGACCAAACAAAATTCAATCTAGGTGAAATATACTTGGAATGGAGAAACACACAAGTATGAATTAAAATTCTCTATCAGCCAACATCATAATGGAATATACAGGCTTGAAGAACAATATTTTTCTTCAAGCATGGGCAGAAATGGAAAGAGTGGTACTAAAGAAGGTGATTGTGTGCAATTCTTCTGGGAATGAAAGAGACGTAATTAGGATTTTTCTCTCTTTTTTTTTTTAAATTCGCAGAAGTGGACTGGAAATGGGCATGAAAATCGGACGTTGTATCTAATTTGCAGTTACTCGACCGCAATGATTAAATCCCTGAAAAAAAAACAGCATTTAAAATTAAAAATATAAATATTAAGGGTAATATTGGATATCCATTAATTTTTGTCCTTTACAACGAGTGTCTTTTTTTGTTGTCCTTTTTACCCAAATTAGATTAAAAGTGGCCATTCACAACCTTTTCCTATTTAAAATTTAATTTCTTTTTAACGAGGATCGACTTCGTTTAAGCAACAAACAAATAAGTAGTAAACGAGAAAGTTACTTTGGATGATCTAAAAGATTGAAGCTTTATCGTTTACGAAAGAGTAGTGGTGCACGGAGCCGCCCAAGAGTTCGGCCTCTACCGGCAGTTTACACGAACAACCCGCCGGAATCCCATCATGGATTGCTACCAGAAAAACTCGGTTGCTAGACCGACCTTTTCTCTTTCTCAAAATCTCTCTTAGAAGCTCTCTTATTTTCACAAGAACTATTAGTCTCTTGGAATTGTGATGATACAAAAGAGAGCTTGACACCCACCACATATTTATAGTGGTGTCTGCGCCCCTAATAGTCCCAATCTGATTGGGAGAAACTTTCTAGTAGATTGAGAAGAAAGAAAACATTTAACTAGTAAAATAAGGAAATAAATATTCTAGATTTATCTCATTTAATTTAACATCTCATATTAAATATTTCCAAGATATTTTCAATATCTAATATTGACTATATTTATATTATTACCATAAATCAATTTATACAAATCTATTAATAACTAATATTTATATATGATAATACCATTAATTAAATTGCACAATCCAAGTGTATCTTAATACACCAAATATGGCGCCACATATATATATATATATATATATATATATATATATATATATATATATATATATATATATAGGTATATTTAATTAATATAATACTATGATTAATTAATTCACAAAATACATGTATATCATATATGCGTATATATTTTGACATATACATCAAATATGTATATTTAATTAATCAACATAATTAATATCTTGTATTTAATTTATTCATAATAAATAAATACCAAAATATTAATTTATCACTATAGCACTTTATAGTCGAGATAAAACTTTTCTTATTTGGTTATCACTATAGCCATATTTTAATCCGGCTAGAAGTTCTTATGTGTGTGAGCCGATAGGCTTTTGAATATGTTGGCCGTAGGCACAAAGTGTAAATTACGAAAATTCCCTTCACACCTAACGATCACGGAACAACGTCTAGCAACACACCGTGACCCTCAATCATCGGAAGAGTCAAATGCAATGACTACTACCTTTCATGTGAAATGGTTACCGTGTAAATACAATACTATCGCTATAATAATATCCATACGATCGTATCTCGAGTCAGTACATCAACGATCGTATCTTATAGTCTGGATATCATGCTCTCCCGAAGTAACTAATATACTCCCACTTTGCAAAGATTCATGAGAGCTAGACATTCCTTATAAGAAGGCCCTTTCGGATATTTACTCCTATTCATAGGATACACAATTTCCGGACGAGCGACATGAATCCGATGCATGCTTCAGTATCATACCCAATCACTACCGCATGATCACCCCATGGCTAGGGGAAACCTCAGTAGTGTCAAAGTATGAAGAAATGGGTTCAATGCGTATATTGAGAGCCAAACCAAACACCATAGTCCTATAACCAGAAGATCCGATAAATTGAATGACCGACCAAACTCTTCAGTTGAATCACCCGCTTTATTAATCCTGTTGTTATATCTCTATAAATCTGAGACCGCATTCTTCCATGGAAAGAACGTCTTAATCTACTATACATATAGTTACCGAGAGCCAAATGGTATAACGACTACTTCTAGATAACACTCCATAGACAATTTGCATATGAAGCAAGACATTGTACGTACGGCCACTTCATAACATCTTACCATCAACTACCATTAATTCAATAATGATGAATATTTATCATCAGTATCATCCATTCTGCTGATTAATCAATTCCATAATTAACAAACAAGGGAACTGTCTATCTACTTCCGTAGGTTAGAGTGAACTCCATCTTTGTGACATACATTTCTTGTTAGTATATGTGCTGAAAGAAGTGATGAGTGCAAGTCAGCTGACTATGAAAGACTCAGCAGACCATCTGAACTCTCAGCCGCCTGTTGAGATAGTCAGCAGAATACATGCAGACAGTAAATGTTTATCTTGTTAGATTCTATTATAACCGCTTGTAACTTACTTTTAACTAACTCATGAGGTGTATGAAACTATAAATACCCAATGATCAGTAGCATTGTAACTTAACTCTTGAATTATTCTTTGAATAATATACTTCTTTCTTTCATTTTCATTGTATTACACAACTTCAACATGGTATCAGAGCAAAAACTTGAGAGTTTCTGATGCTTTTCTATGTTTTCCTCTGATTTTTGAAGAATGTTGAGAGTGTTCTTCATCCTTTCTGAGTTTTTCCACAGTTTCTTGAGAGAAAACTGCGGTTATTCTTTGTGTTCTGATCATTCCTTGATCGTTTTTCACCTCTATTGTTATAAATTGGTATATTTTTTAAGTTCTTGATAGCCATGGCAGCTAAAAAGCAAGAGCCGAGCCCGTCCAGTCTGTTCTATGTTCTTTCTAATCAGAATCCATCCTTGGTTCTTGTACAGCCATTAATGAATGACAACAACTACAATCCATGTAAGATGTTTATGGAAATGGTGCTGATTACCAAGAACAAGATTGGCGTCGTAGACAGCACAATGAAGAGGTCAGAAGTAGATTCAACAGATTTTCATGCATAGAGGCAGTGTGACACAATGGTGAGATCTTGGATTTTGAATTATATTGAGCATACCATTGCACAAAGTTTGATGTATTTTAAGAGCGCCTGTGCAGTTTGGAAAAATATTGTTGCTAGGTTTTCTAATGTGGTTGCATTGAGGCTTTCATATATTCTTGAAGAAATGCATCTATTGAAACATGACACCGATTCTGTTAATCAATATTTCACAAAATTTATGGTTCTCTAGGAATAAGTCAAGACCATTAAGCCCATTCCAGTGTGTTCTTGTGATCCTCAATGTCATTGCAATGCATTAAAAACTTTAGATGATTATTTTTTAAACTGAACATGTCATGAAATTTCTTAAGGGTTTGAAAGATGAATTTGAGCCTAAGGTTTCTTAGGCAATATTGATGGTACCATTCCCAGAGATCCATGATGCCTTTAATGGCCATCAAATTTGAGAGACAGAAGTTGTATGTGACAAATAAGGCCAAAAATCAAGATTCTATGGATCTACTATCTAAAAAGAGTGGAGAATGTCAACATCAAACAGTCAGCTGATCAGGTTCTGTGCTTGCTGCCAACTCTAGGCTTAATAATTCTAAGAAGGTTCAATGCAGTTTCTTGTGGTTTCAACGGCCATACTAAAGAAACTTGCTACAAGAAACATGGCTATCCTCTGGATTCAAATCAAAGAAGGCTAACTTGGTGGAAGAAGAACTAAGAGCAGAAGAATATCAGCCCCACAGAGGTCCGTTGGACCAGAGTTTCCTAATCTTACTGCAAAAAAAACTTGAGAAGTTGACGGCTCTATTGAGTTCTGAACCTCCCATGCATGCAGGATTTGCTGTTGGGAAACCTAACGCAGTCACCGGCCATTTTTCACTCACTATAAGGATATGTAACCTAAATTTAGTAAGACTATACAATGGATCATGGATTCTAGTACCAAATATCACATTGTAGGTTCCTTAGAACTCTTAAGTAATCCCAAACCTTCATCTGGTATAAGAATAGGATTAGATGATGGGAATAATGTTTTTGTCACACATATAGGACAAGTGAGGGTGAATTCTCAGCTAGTCATACATGATGTGTTTTGTATTCCTGGTTTTAAATATAATCTTTTATCTTTAATTTCTTTGATTAACCATTCCAAAGGTGCAGGTATTTTTTTTGCTAACAAGTGTGTTTTGCAGGACAAGGACAAGAAGGTGATTGGTTTAGCTAAGTTGCAAAGAGGACTCTATGTCTTAGATCAACCAGTCAAGATTTCTACTGTTAATACTGTATAAAATAATACTTTGTCAGATAGGCTAGATGATGCTCTTTTATGGAATTGTAGACTAGGACATCTACCAGATAAGTGACTGCAAGTTATCAGTTCTCAGTCTGTTTGTGTTAACTTTTGTGAGCATGATCTTTGTTATGTTTGCCCTATGGCAAAACTAAAGAAACATCCTTTCCTCATAAGTACTACTAAATGATACGCCTAACCCATAAAAGGACCTGTGGATCCATACAATCGGGTCCATCCGATGGCCTAAACAGTGGGTAGGGTCCCCGGCCTCATGAGTCCGCATCATCATTAGCCGGATAGGGTCGGATCTGATCAAGTTCATTTGAACCCTTCAGTCCACCTCATGTAGTGCGAAGTAAAGCAATAGGGCCTTTTAGTCCGTCTCTCAGATTAACTAGTCCACCTCCGGACTGAGCTCTGAATACTAGGCAAATAAGCTATCACACGATGATCCCAAGACTAAGACTCAGCCAAAGGCAAGTTGGGTCCGTCATCCAAGGTCCGTCCTTCACCTGTCCTCCATAACATATGTCTAGTCTAATTAGTGTCACATCACTCTTTATTATGTCTTAGCGTCATTAGGTTAATTGTACTTAGCAATCCGCCTATATATACAAAGGCTCAATGTAACAGTAAATGAAGATATAATTCAATATAAGCAGTAACACTCGACCAATTTGTCCACTCCATTCCTATCTTCATAAAGCTTGTGTCCGACCACCATATTATCATAAACACCACCGCGTTTCTCTGGTAAAATCACATATAAACAGCCAAATATCCATACTAAACAATCATTACCGCCACCGTGATAAATTCGACGTTATCACTAATATGAATGTTGTTTTCGATTTTGTTGATATGGATGTTTGAGGCCCTTTGAGGCACCACACTATGAATGCACATAAATATTTTTTAACTATTGTGGATGGTTTTTTTTAGATTTACTTGGGCTTTTCTCATGACGCACAAATCTAAAGCCTCTGACCTTGTTAAATCTTTTGTTAAGTTTGTATATACTCAATTTAATAAAATTATTAAAGTGATTAAGTCTGATAGTGGAGCCGAGTTTCATCTCACATGTGTCATTAAACATCAAACATCACGTGTCAGCACACCTGAGCAAAACGATATTGTTGAAAGGAAACATCAGCATCTGCTGAATATTGCCAGAGGGCTTAGATTTTAGAGTAACTTACCCATTGAGTATTGGGGTTTCTGCTTTTTGCATGTTGTAAAATTAATCAATGCAGCACTCACACCATTGTTGAAGGAAAGCAGTCCTCATGAGGTGCTCTATGGGACCAAACCTGACTATTCTGTGTTCAAAATTTTTTGGATACTTAGTTTTTTCTTGCACTCTTCAGCAGTACAGGACAAAGTTTGATTCCAAATGTAGGACTTGTGTTTATCTTCAGAATTCAAACACTTCCAAGGGTGTGATACTCCTGGGCATCACCAACAGAGATATTTTTGTTGCTAGAAACACTCAATTTCATGAAACTTACTTTCCTCTATTTCAGTAGGTTCCAGAAAAGTCTAGGTATCTTTCTGATATACCAGTCCCAGTGCCATTCATGGGTAGTTTTGATGATCTGTTGAGTGACGCAGCAGATCAGTCCAGTATTGGACCAACTGCAGCTGAGGCTTTTAGTGAAGGAAATGCTCTTGTCAGCCAAGCACTTGCGCCTATTTCATTGAGGAGATCAGCAAGGATAAGGAAAATACCAAACTTTTATCAAGGTAGTGCTCATACAGTTCAACAGACTCCACATATGCTGAGTGAAGTGATGAATCTTGAACTGCTATCAGCAGTGTATTCCAGATACATCAATGCTATTGATGTTGTTAAAGAACCTAAGACTTATAACCAATCCATCAAGCATGATGAGTGGAAAGAATCCATGAAAAAGGAAATTGAAGCTTTAGAGTCCACTCACACTTGGGAAGTGGTTGATCTATCACCAGGAAAGAAGCCTATTGGGTGCAAATGGATGTATAAAATAAAGTATAATCTTGATGGCTCTGTAGAAATATACAAAGCCAGATTAGTGGCAAAAGTCTACACTCAAACATATGGAATCGATTATCAAGAGACCTTCTCTCTTGTTGTCAAAATTACAAAAGTCAGGGCTTTACTAACAGCAGCAGCTGATAACAGGCATCTTAATCAGATGGATGTTAATACAATCTTATTACATTGGGATCTGCATGAAGAAATGTATATGCAGCTGCCCCCAGGCTTTGCAACAGAAAAACCAAATCAAGTCTGCAGGTTAAGAAAATCCTTGCATGGTTTGAAACAAGCAAGCAGACAGTGGAATTGTAAATTGATTGAGTCATTAAAAGCACAAGGGTTTGTTCAATCAAAGAATGATCTGTTAGGAAATCTATGCGGGAACGCAGCGGAATTCAAAAATTTATTTCCTATCGACCCAAGATCGACTTCGTTTAAGCAATAAACAAACAAGTAGTAGAGGCGGTGGTTACCTTGGTTGATCTATAAGATCGACGCTTTGATTTGTCTAAGGAGAGTAGTTCGCATAGAGCCGCCCAAGTGTTCGGCCTCTACCGCTAGTCCACACGAACACTACCGGAATCCCATCATGGATTGCTATTGAAAAATTCGGTTGCTAGACCGGCCTTTTTCCTCTCTCCAAACTCTACATAGGATGCTATCTATTTTACACAATAACTATTAGTTCTTGGAATTGTGATGTCCAAAAGAGCTTGACACCCACCTCTTATTTATAGTCATAGGTGGCGCCCCAATAGAGTAGAAAGGAAGAAAACCTTTTCCCAATAAAATAAGGAAAATATAATTGATTGATTTATCTCATTTATTATAATATCTCATATTAAATAAATCTAGGATATTGTCAATATCTTATATTGAATATTCCAAGATATTGTCAAGATCTTATATTGACAATATTTATCTTTTATTATATTACCATAAATCAATTTACACATGTGCATATATCACATATATATTACACAAAATAAATCTATATATATATATATATACATAGTGGTGCGCATGCAAATCACTAATTTGCATTGATGCCACACACGCATGTATCATTTATATATATATATTAATATCTAATATTAATATTTGGTAATACTATTAATTAAATTGCACAATCCAAGTGTATCTTATACACATTAAATGTGGCGCCCCTTTGACCAACAAATTGGCTTCCGGAATATTCTTTAATTAATATAATACTATTAATATCTTGTATTTAATTTATTCATAATAAATAAATACCACCATATTAATTTACCACTATAACCCTTATAGCCTCGAGATAAACTTTCCTTATTTGGTTATCATCTATAACCACATTTTAATCCGGCTAGATGTTCTTATGTGTGTGACCCGATAGGCTTCCGAATATGTTGGCCGTAGACACAAAGTGCAAATTACGAAAATGCCCTTCATGCCTAACGATCACGGGATAGCATCTAGCAACACACCGTGACCCCCAATCATCGGAAGAGTCAAATGCAATGACTACTACCTTTCATGTGAAGCTTGATTACCGTGTAACTTACAATCCTATCATTTGTAATAATATCCATACGGTCGTACGTCGAGTGTCAAACATTAACGACCGTATCTTATAATCTGGATATCAAGCTCTCTCGAAGTAACTAATTTACTCCCACTTTGCAAAGATTCACGAGAGTAAGACATTCCTTATAAGAAGGCCATTTCGGATATTCGATCCCCAACATAGGATACGCGATTCCCGGACGACCAATCATGTATACTCCGCATGCTTCAGTATCATACCCAATCACTACCGCATGATCGCCCCGTGGCTAGGGGAAACCTCAATAGTGTCAAAGCATGACAATCCACACCGTGATGCCATGAAGACTCCGGTCCTAAGGATAATTACACAACCGCCACATAGCGTGACACTTATACGTGTAAGTGGGTCGGTCCCTAACGACGCATTCTCTAATACACGTCCCCACGCATACCCAAGTGTCTCTACACTTTGATAGGCGAGATCTATCCCGCCCCTTAAAGGCGAAGACATCTAATACGTGCTAGTCTCATTTTATGCTATCAATGCCCTGTTTAATAGTACATCGACCTAGAGACATTTAAGTATCAAACTTATTAAAGTGATTAGAGATCTCATCAACCATAATCGCCTATCATGGTTTCTCTATCACGATTTAATACTAAGGACGTTATCATATAACAATTCATAATTGGTTCTTTAAAAGAACATATATATGACAATGAGAAAAGCCATTTAATATATGTACAAACATAAAGAAATAGTAGAAATGATCCGACCGGTCGGATCCGGTCCAACCCGATTGGGTTTAGGACACTATTCCAACAATCTCCCACTTGGCCTAAAACCAATCACTCACACACAAGACCAAGTTGAAACACAAGAATCTTATGCAATACTCGCAACCAAATTTAGCCATAAACGGATCGCTATCCGTGGGGACTCAGACTATCTTCATATCACGTTCCAAATGACCACGTCAAAGGAACCGCCTCAACACACACATGAATCTCTCGACGAGACCTGGTCCTTGCTTCAAGCAATGAATCCACTTACTATATCGGCTATATAGAAAAGGTGGAAGAACCGTACAAGGTTCAAGAATGAACCTTCAGATCCATGTATTTGCTCCCGGCCGCGCCTCTAAGGCACTACTGTGTGTTTTGGCCTAGTTGTAGAATTTCTGATGACCATAGCTAAGAACATTTCCACTCATCGTATCACTTATTCAAAGTGATCGCAAACCCAGAAAGTAGCTCCCACTCGCCTTCATAAGACTCGGGATATACGTGCTGTATATCTACGTTTATTTAATTCCAAGTTTCAATAAACTAGGAAACCATCCTTAACTTGTTTAAGGATATTCTCGACATTCACCAGATTTACTTTCATACTTGCTCATGACTATTCATGGACTATGAACATCCGGCATCATCTTTATGATGGTTTCTATCGCAGTAGCGAAGGAAACCTTCCATAAGCATCATCTTTCACCTTATCTTTAGGACCAATGTCCTAACATAGACAGATCTCGCGATCTATGCTAAACTTCTTTTAGCATCACATCTATATAGGTAAACAATAATCTAACAGCAGTTAAATCTATCGCTATAGATTCCTATTTCTAAAAATAAGAACTGCTAATTCAAGTGCTTTCGTAAAGACCTTGAACTACCAAACATTAATTGACTGTGACATGGGGTGATAATTCTCGAGATAGATATCTAATACCTTGCTCAAAAATCATAACACACTCCCACTATCCATCTTACACATTAGGCATATCCTTCTTCTGACTAAATCAAACTCCTTTGATTATCAAACAAAGAAATTGTCTAGAGAAACTTGTTTGAGTCCATAAATGGATCTTGTGGGCTTACATATCATGTCAACGTCTATGAACATTGAGCAATATGCCCAACGTCTTCAACACTATCATATAGTCATGATACGAAGTTATAACAAGTATTATCTGAATATAACTGGGCTCAGCCTTACGGGGACATTCCCTCTAGGTAAGACAGACTAGGTTCATAACCTGGTTGTCACTGATGGAATCTAATTCAGATATTATGGCTCATAGTCATACCTCTCAATCTTGCCTTTCAAACATTCCTTCACAAGTCGTGAGATATTCATTTTTCAAGATGAACGTACCTGCAGCCCTTTCAGGCTTAAGGTTATCTACAGACTTACAGAACTTTGTGTGCCTTTGAGCGGTGTTTTACACCTCATCGCTATGTGGCGTCGCTCACGCTCCTATGGTTGAATATATCTTTGTGGTTCTCAAACTCTTTTGAGATCTGACTCACTCCCACTGTTTCTTTTGGAAGAAACACTTCCTTTAGAAGACAGCATGTTTGGAGACAAACATTTTGCTCCGCGGACAAGTAAATAATATCCAGCGTGCTAGCTAAGACATTCCACAAAGTTGTATATGTCGTACTAGGCTCCAAGCCTTTTCTCGACGGGCCACGACAACTTCAAATCATCGGTTAAGATAGATTCGACATTATCATCTTCCATGTCTAATATGGAATTTATTCAACCTTTATTCTTTGGAACTCTGTTAAGTATAAGGGCACTATCCCGAAACGGATAAGGGATACACCGCATGGCTTGCGTCACACCTTTATCATATAAAGTGTTATTTCCACTCTGGGAACACAATTTAATTGCGTATCCCAAATATGGTATCCTTCAAGGGAGAATCTTATTCCTTTTCAGACGACTTCTGAAACACCCTTCAGGTATTAATTACTTCAATCCAATTGAAGATTAATTCCTAAGTAGCTCGTCAATCTTATATTCATACTAGCTCGAACTTTTCGGGCTTTCCGAATTGTCGTACTTCAATAAGTACATTCAACTATTTCTAAAAATAGTGATAGAGATTAACAAACAATTATTTGTGGCATTAATTGTCACAAGCCAACAAACATCGTATGTTTAGGCTTTAGACAATTTTCTAGATTTTACAACCTTTTCATGAAAGGGTATTTTCGTCATCTTTAGATAAGATACGTATTATCCATAAGATTCATAATCATATGGTTCAACATCATCAGAATGACGTTTGATTACACGCTTCCCTTCCAGAGAGACTATGTCTAGAACAACTACAAATATCAAGGATAACAGCCATTCAAATATTTAGTTGAGATCTCATCACATATATCAACTATATAGTGACTTCAATCTAATATGTTAGATTCAGTGACCTTCCAACTTTATCGGAATAACATTTATTCTTTACAATTGAATATGTCTACTAAATCCTAACGGATAACTGAAAGTACGTTCTTCATAAGAACCGGAACATAATAACATTTATTTAGTTCCCTTATCAGTTTACTAGATCCAGAATATGGTAAGTATTACAACATTTGCTTCACCTTCCATATCTGTATTTAATCTTTCTAATTTAGTCACACTCGCAAGATATCATATATCTAAGAGTTGACTTGAACTTAGATAGATTTATCTCAACCTACTTGCCTAGAATAGAAACTTCAATAAGTTCTCTATTTAAGCACATGCCCTAACTTTCCCTTTTAATCCTTTAAGCACTTGAGAAATGTTTCTTATTGTAGTCTTCATAAGACTTAAGAAATATCATAAGAGCTATGTTTTCAATTTCCTTTCATAAAGAAAATCTAAAGTTTATTAAATAGTTTATTCATCCTTTTGAATCGTATTCAAAACATTGACTATTTAATTAACCTTTAAGCAATGATAGAATTAAGTCGATACTTAAATCTTACAATTTTGAAAACAACATTTCCAAAATTCGACATGGTCATTCTTATCCAACGTTTGAATTAATTGTCATCGTATGACTGAATGATCATCTTGGATCGTATTCAATTTATGACTAATTCATTGAAACTTATTTCAAATGATTTAATCATATCATGAGCTTCCGCTTTCATTAATAATTAAAGTCTCGGAGCACTGCATGTAATCTCCTTGTCTCTAACTACTATAACGGGATTGCTCATGCCATTGCTTATTTTAAAAGGATTAAAATTACTTAACCATATTTGAGAACGTTTCTCAAAATTAACAGTCATAATTTGGTTTTACTAATCGAGAATTAAACATGAATATAAAGTCTGCTAAAACTACAACATAAAAATGAAAATAAAAGAGTGTTGTTTAACACGCAAAATCAAACATGGTCTTTTGGTTTATGATTTTGCACCCACTAGTCAACTACTTCCAATTGACTTTCAAGAATTATTAATTTCTTTAGTGGACAAGATCCCACTAAACTACCGCGACCCCCGCTTTGGCTGGTGGGCCGAAAATAGTCTAATAGGTAGACAACATCCCTTTGTCAATCGTATCCTATACGACTCTTGTTGTTTGACTAGTCAACTCTTTGACAAATTTTCATCTTATGAAATAGTCAAACCCTTGCCTCTAAAATCCAGACGACCCCGCTTTGGCTGGTGGCCGAGAGAATTCTTAGTCAAGTCATAACCCCAATATTCGTGAGATCTCATACGATCATATCTCAATAATGACGATATACCCGAGGTAGGTCAACCCCCTGCTTTGGCTGATGAGTTGGATCCGAACAAGGGCTCTTCACCGTCATTATAATATGGGGAGGCAATTTCAACTTGATTCTTTTGAGGTGGAAGTATTTATGTAAATTAATTCACTTAATTAATTTAATTACGGTCTCATCATAAATATGTCTATCTCTATAAACATACATCCTACACATTTATCTAGATCGTGCCTAGTCATGCATCTATCGTATCATATAAAATAAATACAAGCACAAAATAAATAAATGCGTAAAGTAACCGGTATGATCATGGACTTTTCCTAGAGTGCGGTTTTGAATACAAGCCGATTTAAACCGCTGGTCACAATCTAAAGGTAATGCAGAACCGCATAATAGGATCTTTAATGCTCCATTCTCCAATGAGATCTTTATTTTCTTCTCTTTCTTTGGTCTCTATTTTCTGCTCCATTCTTGTTACATTTAATTCTATCTAATAAAATAAATACACCCGCCACAGACGGGAGGGAGCTAACGGGAATGAGATAAATGCAGAAAATAAACTAGGTCACGTTCTTCATAACGGCCTAGGACAATTTTTAAAACCAACAGAAAAATTAAATCATTCACATCTATCCTATATCGATTGAGTCCATGATCAATCGGGTCCATATAATCATATTATATCTACTATATCTAATCCATACAATAAAATCTTATGAAAAAGATAAAATTAAAATTTAACTACTTGCGTCTTAATTAATCAATTAACATTTAATCTATTAAATAATTTTATCCAACCAATTAACTAATTAACATTTAATTAATTAAATGATTTTAATCGAAATAAAATTAACGATTAACTTTAAACGATTTTAATTTTAATTTTAATCAATTGGAACTATTCCAAAAATAAATCAAAATTAAAATTATTTCTCTTTTGTTTCTTTCCTTTTGATTCGTAATCAAAGGGATGCGCTGGTTTCTAAACCAAATTTGGCTTATGTCGCCACTTTCCAAAATCAAAATTTTTGAAGTTAGCTAAGCTCAGCTTTTACAAACCAAATATTTGGAAAAGGCTTGGCTATTCCAAATCAAATATTTGGAAATGCCAAATAATTTTGGTTTAGCTCGCCACTTTCCAAAATCAAAATTTTGGAAGTGGTTTACGCTGCGCTTTTCCCAAATCAAATATTTGGAAATGGCGCAAGCTCATTCCAAATAAAGTTTGGAAAGACCATTATTATTTTAATGCCATGTGGCATCCCAATGACCCAAACTATTTGAACCATTGGTTAGCCACATGAAACAACTAAACAAAGGAGGAATTACCAATCACAACTATGAACCATATTGAATCACAAAATACACAAAAAAAAAATTTTTGGAGATCCGCCAGCATTGACCGGTCAACCGACTGCCGGCAGCAGGTTGCCCTGCTGCCGCCACCGCCGCCGCCGGTGGTGGTGCCGCCGCCAGTCGGCCGAGCACCACCCGATCTCCTTTTTTTATTTTTTTTTATTTCTTTTCATGTATCAATTTTGCAAATCAAAAATCTTTCATCTTTTAATTACGTGATTTAAATGATAAAATTAACTACGCATAATAACATGCTTATTGCTTAAGCTCGAAGCTCTCTCTGATACCACTGTTAGGAAATCTACGCGGGAACGCAGCGGAATTCAAAAATTTATTTCATATCGACCCAAGATCGACTTCGTTTAAGCAATAAACAATAGGGGTGTACATAGTCCAGTCCGGTTGGTTTTTTACGATTTTCTGAACTGAACTGTAGTTACGGTTTTGATATTTTCTGAACTGAACTGAATTGGTCATTTTTCTTAATTGAACTGAACCAATACGATCGAGTTCGGTTCGATTCGTTTTTGATCGTATTTTATTTACCATAAATTTTGATTTTTTCTTCTAAAAATGAGACAAACACCATTATTGGCACCATAAGCCAACGGGTGGTCGTTGTAACGACAATTTCAAAGGTTGCTTTCAGCCTTTCACGATCAAAGGATGAAGAATATTAGAAGAAGCAAGAACGGCCGGTGAACTCAAACAATGTTATCAGTGGTGAGGAAGCATTTTAGGTTTAGGTTTAGGTAGAAACGATGAAGTGTAAGGTTTAGAAATTTAGGGTTGTGTGTGGGGTTTTATAGTAGGAGCTAGTGAACAAATTAAATTATATATATATATATATATATATATATATATATATATATATATATATATATATATATATATATATACAATACATATAATTCGTTAACATACCTTGAGCCATTTTTTATTAACATAATGACACCGAGCCCGTATTGCAGCCCGTATACCGCCGAGCCATTTTTTATTAACATAATGACACCGAGCCATTTTTGTCCCCTCCTACGGATTAATCGACACTTTTCACAAATTTTACGGACAGAAGCTCTTATTTTCATACTTGTCATTCCTTATCTTAAATTTGAATCAATAACCGGTTCGGTTCGGGTCATACCGGTTTTTATGGATAAAACCGAAAACTGAATTGGATTTCCGGTTCGGTTTTCCTTCAATGAAAAAACCGATTGGAAAACCACGGTTTATCATTTTCCGGTCCGGTTTAATCCGATTCAGTCGGTCAGTCCAGTTTTCCAATTTCGTTGTACACCCCTAATAAACAAACAAGTAGTAGACGGTGGTTACCTTGGTTGATCTATAAGATCGACGCTTTGACTGTCTAAGGAGAGTAGTTCTGCATAGAGCCGCCCAAGTGTTCGGCCTCTACCGCTAGTCCACACGAACAGCCCGCCGGAATCCCATCATGGATTGCTATTGAAAAATTCCGGTTGCTAGACCGGCCTTTTTCCCCTCTCTCCAACTCTCTATAGGATGCTATCTATTTTACACAAAAACTATTAGTTCTTGGAATTGTGATGTCCAAAAGAGCTTGACACCCACCTCTTATTTATAGTCATAGGTGGCGCCCCAATAGAGTAGAAAGGAAGAAAACCTTTTCCCAATAAAATAAGGAAAATATAATTGATTGATTTATCTCTTTTTATTATAATATCTCATATTAAATAAATCTAGGATATTGTCAATATCTTATATTGAATATTCCAAGATATTGTCAAGATCTTATATTGACAATATTTATCTTTTATTATATTACCATAAATCAATTTACTGCGTATGCATATATCACATATATATTACACAAAATAAATCTATATATATATATATATACATAGTGGTGCGCATGCAAATCACTAATTTGCATTGATGCCACACACGCATGTATCATTTATATATATATATATTAATATCTAATATTAATATTTGGTAATACTTATTAATTAAATTGCACAATCCAAGTGTATCTTATACACATTAAATGCGCCCACTTTGACCAACAAATTGGCTTCCGGAATATTCTTTAATTAATATAATACTATTAATATCTTGTATTTAATTTATTCATAATAAATAAATACCACCATATTAATTTACCCCTATAACCCTTATAGCCTCGAGATAAACTTTTCTTATTTGGTTATCATCTATAACCACATTTTAATCCGGCTAGATGTTCTATGTGTGTGACCCGATAGGCTTCGAATATGTTGACCGTAGACACAAAGTGAAAATTACGAAAATGCCCTTCATGCCTAACGATCACGGGATAGCGTCTAGCAACACACGTAACCCCAATCATCGGAAGAGTCAAATGCAATGACTACTACCTTTCATGTGAAACAGATTACCGTGTAACTTACAATCCTATCATTTGTAATAATATCCATACGGTCGATGCGTCGAGTGTCAAACATTAACGACCGTATCTTATAACTGGATATCAAGCTCTCTCAAGTAACTAATTTACTCCCACTTTGCAAAGATTCACGAGAGTAAGACATTCCTTATAAGAAGGCCATTTCGGATATTCGATCCCCAACATAGATACGCGATTCCCGGACGACCAATCATGTATACTCCGCGATGCTTGAAGATCATACCCAATCACTACCGCATGATCGCCCGTGGCTGGGGAAACCTCAATAGTGTCAAAGCATGACAATCCACACCGTGATGCCATGAAGACTCGGTCCTAAGGATAATTACACAACAACCGCCACATAGTGTGACACTTATATGTGTAAGTGGGCCGATCCTAACGTCACGCATTCTCTTATACACGCCCACGCATACCCAAGTGTCTCTACACTTTGATAGACGAGATCTATCCCCGCCCTTAAAGACGAAGACATCTAATACGTGCTAGTCTGTTTTATGCTATCAATGCCTGTTTAATAGTACATCACCTAGAGACATTTAAGTATCAAACTTATTAAAGTGATTAGAGATCTCATCAACCATAATCGCCTATCATGGTTTCTCTATCACGATTTAATACTAAGACGCGTTATCATATAACAATTCATAATTGGTTCTTTAAAAGAACATATATATGACAAACAGAAAAGCCATTTAATATATGTACAAACATAAAGAAATAGTAGAAATGATCCGCCCCGGTCGGATCCGGTCCAACCCGATTGGGTTTAGGACACTATTCCAACATGATCATAGTTTGTTCACCAAAGGGTCATGACATATTGCTCTACTAGTTTATGTGGATGACATAATAACAACAAGTCCTGATGCCCAGATGATTCATCAAGTGAAAGATGCCTTGTATCAGCATTTTACCATTAAAGACCTTGGCAAATTAAGATATTTCTTAGTTAATGAAGCTGCCAGTACTCTTGCAGGCATTTTCTCAAAGAAAGTACACACTAAATCTCCTAGAAGAATATGAGTTCTTGGGTGCTAAACCAGCCAAGACACCTATGGAGTCCAAGAAGACTTTACAACATGGAGATTCACAACTATTAGATGATATACTGCATGCAGATCATATGTAGGTAAGTTGATTTATCTTACCTTCACTAGACCAGACATAGCTTTTGCAGTTCAACATCTGAGTCAAATTTTAGATACTTCTACTGAAAATCGCATGAAAGCTGATCACAGACTGCTAAGGTATTTAAAAGCTAATCCAAGGCAAGGCATATTATTCCCAGCTCAGAAAAACCTTGTTCTGAAAAGCTTTACTAGCGGTGATTTGGTTGGCTGCCCTGAAACTAGAAAATCAGTATCAGGCTACATTATGTTCTTAGTGGATGCTTCTATCTCTTGAAATCCAAGAAACTGACAACTATAGCCAGGAGTTCTTCAGAAGCTGAATATAGGGCTATGCCATTGCAGTATGTGAACTTTAGTGGCTAGTTTGCATTCTAAAGATTTGAAGATTCGTGTCTAATTTTCTGCTCTACTCTTTTGTGAAAATGCAAGTGCTATGCACATTGCTCATAATCCAGTTTTTCATGAAAGAACCAAGAATATTGAGATTGACTGTCATGTTGTAAGAGATAAAGTCAAATCTGGACTTGTCAAGTTGCTTCCAGTTAACACAAAAGAACAAAGTTCTTTGACATTCTCACCAAGGCCTTGGGTGCACTTAAATTTCATATATTTTAGAGAAATTGGGGATTGAAAATATATTTACCAATAGTTTCCGTAGCTGAAGGAAGTGTTGAGTGCAAGCTGAACATCTACCATTCTTAGCCTGAGGGGGTGTTACTGTATATGTGCTGATGGAAGTGCTGAGTGCAAGTCAGCTGAATGTTAAAGACTCATCAGACCATCTGAAGACTCAACAGCCTGTTGAGACAGTCAACAGAATACATGCAGACAAAAACCAGTTATCTTGTTAGATCCTGTTTTAACCGCTTGTAACTTACCTTAAACTGACTCATGAGGTGTATGAAGCTATAAATACCTCATGATCAGTAGCATTGTAACTGGACTCTTGAATTATTCTTTGAATAATATACTTCCGCATTCTTTCTTTCATTTTCGTTGTATTTCACAACTTCAACATTTCTGGCTACCCCAACGTGGACGTGATTGAGAATGCTTCTCAAAGCTAGATTTAACGTCACATCAAACACCACTCCTGAAAATGCATGAGTCTATAACTGCATAAAGATTATGATTAAATTCATAAATGGGAATCTTGTGCCTCAATTAGATTCTCTCACCACGAAATTACTACAAGATCGTCATTTTTAATCGGTCCAAGTCCTACGTAATCGTATCACTTATAAGTGTTGCCACTAGGATTCCTGACATCGATGGCCTAAATAAGGCGGTCACACTCTAAGTGTTTTGGGGCACTAATAGTTGTTTTAATGTACGATATTGAAATTTAGTCAATTTCACCATAGGTTTATTATTCAAGGAATATCACCATAAGCTCAATACTCTTGTACATAACTATTATGCATTGAGTATTATAGTCACATAACGGATGCCTTTGGATTTTCTATGATGTTCATTTAGATGCATTCTCCTAAGAAAGGATTCATAGCATAATATTACTTTTTTTAATTAAAAAAACAATATCATCTTTCGGGCACCGCTCCTAACACATATTTTGTCAATCCAGAGGAGAGGTGCGATGCATTATTTGAACATGAATCGGTCAATGTTGATTCTATTAAACAAATAGCTGAAATGAATCCCTAGCTTACATTGTTGCATCTTCACGTGTTGTCTGCAACACATCCACTTCAGAATCACTTCCATGTTCTTGAAGGCCGTCAAATTTAAGAGTTGCTAAATACAATGTCGATGCCTCAAGAGTGGCCAACTTGCCCACGGTGGGATGTGTTTTTCGAGATCATGTGGGTTGAGTTTTCCTTGCCGGCCTATTATGGTTTATTGGATTTTATTTTCTCGGTGGAAGCATTGGAGACGAAGGCAACAAACATAAGGCACATGGATGCTATTTGCCAAGATTTTTTTCTCTTTCACATTGAGTCGTGAGTCTGATTCCGTGAATCCTATTCGTAAGCAATCTGAGCATGAAGATGACATCTATGATGTTGGTTTATCTATCTCTGTGATGTTGGTTGTTTGGTTGAAGACTGCAACCGGCTGCATCCTTGTTTTAATCATATAGTCTTTTCTTTGATCCTAAGGTTAGACAATGTTCCAACACATCTCTTAGCCCATAGTCTCTTTGTCTTGGGTTTCTTTTCTTAGCGGAATTCACCACCAAACGTTGTTATGTATGTCTAAGCGGCTGATTCCAATCAATAAATTTTAGTATATATTTTCCTCAAATGAAAATCCATGTGAATTTTTTTTTGAAATGCGTAAGTAATTTAATGGGGGAATTGAAAATATATACCTTTGGATATAAATAGTTTTTTTTTAGGGGGAACGAGGGAGAAGGACAAAAATATTTCATCAATTGAGTAGAGGGCGATCTTTTGAAACTTTTGCATAAAGGACAAAACTATTTATTCATTGTCGAAATTCACTTGTGTTTGAAATTCATTTATTTTAAATTTATCGCCAAAATTCATTATCGAAATTCACTAATTTTCAAAATTCATTGTTAAATTCACTAATTTTCGGGATTCACCGTTTAAATTCACCGTCAAAATTCACCGATTTGGGATTATTGGGAGATTCAACGATTTTTGGGATTCACTGTCATTCTTCTCGCTATAAAAATTATGCGATTGTCCTTCTCCCTATAAAAATATGTGAAATTGTCTCTGCATACTTAAAAATATTCCAGATTGTGTCCTTATCCCTAATTTTCCATTTTTTTTATACCCTTATTTTTAGGTTTTACAAGCATAACCCTCATTAGGACGGGCAGTTTGACATTCAGGACGTGATATAATGTCATGAGGACGGGTTATTTTTCATTGAGGTTGGACTAAAATAACACGTCCTCAGTAAATTTTCTCATCCGGTCGTGCTAAAAAAAACCATCCTGAAATATATTTTTTTTTTGTTAGCAATTGTCCGACATTTAATAAGTAATTATGCTGTCAATTACGATTTTTTCCTTTTTTGAAGGCGTCAATTACGATTTTTCGCCACAAAAAAGACCATCAAGATCTGCAAAACCCTTCTCCTCCGGCAGTTCCTCAAAGCGTCAATTAGTCTCTATTCAAATTTTCCCATATTGTATTAATTTATTGCCGAGGGGTCAAGAAATCAAGATTATACAGGGGCTTTTGTTTTGGGATGCGCTTTTCGATGACCTGGACGAATCGTTCGATATTCTTATCAAGTCCAACAATTATTGTAGCAGCATAAATTAAGGAAATCTCGTTTTCAATGTTGTCGATTATTGTAGCAGCTTGTGCGTTTTCTTGGCTGGGTTTTTGAAAATGCATAGTAAAAGTTGTCTTGAATTGAATCACTCTAATTTGCTGCTGGTTTTTGCAGATGCTGTCTTTTTTTGTGGCCTGTAAATCGTAATTGACGTCTTCAAAAAAAGAAAAAAATTGTAATTGACAGCATAATTACTTATTAAAATGTTGGACAATTGCTATAAAAAATTTTAAAAAAAATTCAGGACGGAATTTTTTAGCACGACCGAGTGAGAAAATTTACTGAATACGTGTTATTTTAATCCGACATCAATAAAAAATAACCCGTCCTTATGACATTTTATCCCGTCCTGAATGCCAAATTGCCCGTCCTACCGAAGGTTATGCTTGTAACACTTAAAAATAGAGGTATACAAAAAAAACTATTTTTACCTAAAGGTATATATTTCGAATTTTCGTCTAATTTAATTATGTCCGATGCACGATAAAGCAACATTCATAAAACTGAAGTCCCAAACATAAAATATAATAACTAAAGTTATATATGGGTATAAACAAATTTTATTATGGTCCCGGATCAAATCCTCGTTGGTGTGCCAAACCAATAGCATTTAAGAGATTTGTGGTGGCCCCTATGTTTAAAAATCAACCACCAATCATGTTGTCTCAAATTGATGGCATGATGGTCCAATTACTTGGTCCAGGACTTGTTGGATAAACAGTTCTGGTTTGCTTAAACTTGATAGTTTCACGTGAAGCAATTTCACAACTTGGAAAACAGAAAGTTCAGAAGAACTTAAATATGCAGTTTGACTTTTATTCATACGAACACATAACACATATAGAATCAGAAATGCAGGAAGCAAGAGTAAAACAAAAACTTATTGATCGAGGCGAGTTCGTAACTCATCCTTAAGACATTATTGCCCCGACTATGTGCTCACGGATATGACAATACGTCCCCCAAGATACAATAGTCTACTTTGTTCTAGTCTTTGCACTTAGATATGAAGAAGCAGCAAATTTATTCGGCCACGATATCCCTGACTTGTGTTTATGCAAAAAAATGTGCTTTTATTTTTGCAGATTTTCAGTATGTAGAAGAAGTTTTGTATTGTTGATCGGCACTTTTCTAGATGTCCAATCTCACCGGCAGTGTATGGGGTCAATTGTACTCTAGTCTAGTAGTCAAGGTCGTATCCACGAGGACTGTGAGGTCAAACACCGAAAAGCTATTAATATTTTGATCTTAGTCGCAATAATACAAGAAGATAAACGTATCTAACAATCTTCTACTACAAAGGATGATAAAATGATAAAAGCCTCGCCCAGACAATGCAATGATCAAGCCAATCTCTACTAGTGTCATGGGAATGAACTACCTACCAACCTTCCATTAGTGTTCAAGTGTGTGTTATCGGTGCACTCCTAAGCTAGCAATTCCCCCTCATACGAGTGAATGGAACTAATCTATGCCTCCTCCTTGGTCTAAGAACCCTAGACCTAATGATTCAACATGATGAAGTTCTTGAGTGCAATGAATGAACAAAAACCCCCGGATAAGAAATCGAGTTCCAATTAAGGTCAATTTTATCTTCCGGTTATCCTATCCCTTCTCCCACATCAAGCATCTCCTTTCGGGCTCAACTAAGTGTGTGTGTGTGTGTGTGCAAGTTCTAGGTGATCAATCCAACACAAACAAGCAATAAAACGAAAATAGGAGAAGATAAACAACACACACTAAGCTATGAATTACAAAGTAACACTCTCAATCAACCAATAAAGATAACAACTGTCACAAAAACATTATCTTGACTAGCAAAAGTTTAGCCTCCCATGGCTATGAAACCACAAATGTCACTTAGGGTGTCATAACAATGAAATAAGAGCTAAAAGTAAGAAAATAAGTTACCAAACCAATATTGCAAGAACTTCAATGATATAAATGCATAAACATCTCAAGGTACTTCCATGGAGAAGTTACACCCAAAAAGATGAAGATTCTTCCACAAATTCCCTTTTAAAAGATCTAAATAAGGTTGCTTCAATGATTACAAGTAGAATTAATGACTAAACTATTGCTATGGTTGGGCTAGAAGAGCCCTTGAAAATGGAGTCCTCAAGGTCTTCAAAGAGGGGTGAAAGAAGATGGAGTGGGTAGGTTTATAAAACGACCAAAAATAGAGTTTTTAAAGCTAAAAACTGCTTTCTGTGATGCCCGGTAAAGGTCCAGCGTGCGCCGGTATCACTGAAAATATCTCTGACAGCTCTGGCAACGTTCGGTGTACGCCACTATAAGTCGGCGTACGCCGGCCTTTCATTGCAGTTTAGTAAAATGGCCATAACTGGAGTTGTAGACCTCCGAATTATGTGATTCAAGATGCGTTGGAGATCTCATTTCTTGATCTACAACACACATAAAGAAGTATTGTCCATAAAATGCATTTAAGTGGGGTCAAATGTCCGTTGAAGATAGGTTACGGTAGAAGCACTAAGGACAAACGATCCGTTTGAATTCGTTAGCTTCCGGCATACTCTTCTAGCCCTCGAAAGACATGTTTAGGCTCAACACGTGTCGTCACTCAGGGTCTTGGTTAACCCATAATCCTGCAATGAATCACCAAAATACCAAGCGTAAACCCGACACGACACTCCGGTTACTAAAACCGGTACAAAACATATCAAAATGTGATATTTTATCTAACAATTACTATCTACATATTTGGATGAAACTAAGCAAATAATGACTCGAATTGATACGAAAACATCAATAAAATCATGAGAAATGAGGATAAAACATCGTGAAATGCATCATCTAGTTGACTCACATCAATTGTTTTCATTCTATGCATTGGGATTATATAGGTAGAATAAGTGGGCAATGAACATATATTTCTTTTCAAAATTTTGGTTGGAACTGTCAACCGAAGTGTTATGACCGAGAAATTGCGTACAGATTCATGAACATTTTCAAACTGATGCATCCTTTTTATTGTTTCAGAAAACATTCATTGAGCTGGCCCAAAAAAAATTAACACTGCAAGAGGGATGCTACTGTTCAAATTAACACTGCGCCGGCCCGAGGTCCGAGCACGCATGTGTGGGGTTCTAATCCATCAAACATCTACGTCCTCCATCCTATACAAAATTCTCTTCAGATTCATGAACATTTTATTCATACGAACACATAACGCATATAGAATCAGAAATGCAGGAAGCAAGAGTAAAACAAAAATTATTCAGACTGAGACGAGTTCAGAACTCTGTCCTTAAGACATTATTGCCCCGACTATACACACACAGATATGGCAATACATCCCCCAAGATACAATAGTCTACTTTGTTCTAGTCTTTGCACTTAGATATGAACAAGCAATGAATTTATTTTGCCACGATATCACTGACTTGTGTTTATGCAGAAAAAGCGTTTTTATTTTTGCAGAATTTCGGAATGCAGAAGAAGTTTTGTATTTTTTTCATTCTATGCATTGGATTATATAGGTAGAATAAGTGGACAATGAACATATATTTCTGTTCAAAATTTCGCAAGAGGGATGCTACTTTTTTGAATTTTCGGTTGGAACTGTCAACCGAAGTGTTATGTCGAACAATTGCCTTCAGATTCATGAACATTTTCGAACTGATGCCTCCTTTTTATTGATTCAGAAAACAAGCGTTGATCTGACTCAAAAATATTAACACTGGGCCGGCCCAAGGCCCGAGCGCGCACGTGTGGGGTTCTAAACCAACAAACATCTACGTCCTCCATCCTCTACAAAATTCTTTTCAGATTCATGAACATTTTATTCATACGAACACATAACACATATAGAATAAGAATTGCAGGAAACCAAAGTAAAACAAAAATTTATTCAGACGAGTTTAGAACTCTGTCATTAAGACATTATTGTCCCGACTATGTGCACACGGATATGGCAATACGTCCTCCAAGATACAATAATCTACTTTATTCTATTCTTGCACTTAGATATGAACAAGCAACGAATTTATTCGGCCACGATATCCCTGACTTGTGTTTATGCAGAAAATGTTTTTTTATTTTTGCAGAAATTCGGTGCAGAAGAAGTTTTGTATTGTTTCCATTCTATGCATTTGATTATATAGGTAGAATAAATGGGTAATGAACATATATTTCTGTTCAAAATTTTGCAAGTGGGATGCTACTGTTCAGAATTTTTGGTTGGAACTGTCAACCGAAGTGTTATGACCAAACAGTTGCCTTCAGATTCCTGAACATTTTGAACTGATGCATCCTTTTTATTGATTCAGAAAACAAGCGTTGAGCTGGCCCAAAAATATTAACACTGGGCCGGCCCAAGGCCCGAGCGCGCACGTGTGGGGTTCTAAACCAACAAACATCTACGTCCTCCATCCTCTACAAAATTCTCTATAGATTCATGAACATTTTATTCATACGAACACATAACACATATAAAATCAGAAATGTAGGAAGCAAGAGTAAAACAAAACTTATTCAGACTGAGACGAGTTCAGAACTCTGTCCTTAAGGCATTATTGCCCTGACTATGTGCACACGGATATGGCAATACGTCCCCCAAGATACAATAGTCTACTTTGTTCTAGTCTTTTCACTTAGATATGAACAAGCAAAGAATTTATTCGTCCACGATATCCCTGTCTTGTGTTTATGCAGAAAATGTGTTTTTACTTTGCAGAATTTTGGTATGCAGAAGAAGTTTTGTATTGTTTTCATTCTATGCATAGGGATTATATAGGTAGAATAAGTGGGCAATAAAGATATATTTTTGTTCAAAATTTCGCAAGAGGGATGCTACTGTTCCGAAATTTCGTTTGGAACTATCAACCGAAGTGTTATGACCAAACAATTGCCTTAAGATTCATGAACATTTTCGAACTGATGCATCCTTTTTATTGATTCAGAAAACAAGTGTTGAGCTGGCCCAAAAATATTAGCACTGGGCTGGCCCAAGGCCCGAGCGCGCATTTGTAGGGTTCTAAACCAACAAACATCTACATCCTCCATCCGATATCGGAATTGAGTGATTCAAAAGCTTAACATCAACTACTATCTTAGTAGTTATCAAAACTGTTTTTAGCTCCCGAAAATTTATTTCGCAAGTCATTCAAAATCGAGCCCGAAGTCGACTATTCGTCACTTGTTCCAACATTTGATTTTAGCCAAAAACTCAGAAAGTTCCAACAGGACATTATAAAATCTCAGGGATTATACGTTTAAAGGGGTAGAGGATTTTATATATGTAATAAGGGAAAATTCCACTTTTATCTTTATTTTAGGGATATGACATCATATAAAGCTTCTGCTACAAATGCCCTAAATATGCATGTAATTTTTTTTTAAAGTATGTATATAATATTTGTAATATTACATCAATGTTGAACAAAAGGATTCACACAAATGGTTAATGCTAAAACACGTCCATAAATTAAAAATTAAAGTTCCATGAATTGAAGTAGGGTTCCCCTTATTTTTTTCTCATACATATACCCGAGAAAAAATGTATATCCAGAGGGAAACTTGAAGAAATATGTTCGAAAAATAAATGTTTGGAAAAAATATGCCTCGACTCATGCGGCGTGCATGCGTCACTCATGCGGCACGCGTGCGGCCCTCGTGCGGCTGAAGCAGGCATATTTTTCAAATGTTTAATTTTTAGGCATATTTTTTCAATGTTTATCTTTTCGGGCATATTTCTACAAGTTTCCCTATGCAGAAACACTAGTTAGTAGTGATGAGATAACTACGAATTGAGACACATGTGACATTACATATTTTATCATTGAATAAATCATTGTATCGTTACATTATCAATAATGATAAATTATCAAACCATACATATTGTATCTTAATATAGAGTTGACAATTTTTCCCTAAGATATATGTAACGCCCTGTCCCGAAAACCCGAGTATTTTCGGAGAACGGACCGTTATACTTGGGTTTTCGGGACGGAGAGTTACATATATGTCTTGTTAGTCCAGCCTGAAATGTGCTAGAGCAGAAGTTCCGTCAAGACCCTTGCCTTCATAATAGGCGGTATAGTCCTTAACCGTTGTTTCCCTGTACTTCTGAGGATTATCCTTAGACAACAACTCCTTGATCGGTCCGTAAAGCTTTGAGAAAGGACAATAGTATGTCGTGAAGAAACTCGCCACAGATATCCTTGGACCAATACAGTTTGCGAGCACCCTGTGCTCCGAGCTTATAAACTTGTCGTTCGAGATTAGCTGCATGCGCGAAAATTCCAATAAGTCGAAACCCAAGAATGAAACAAACATGAGGTCATCATGAAATTTTACCCTGCTCAAGTATATATATATACTTCGTAATAAATGGTCAAAAACTACTAATTTGTGAAAGATCACTTGATAATTTTAGGGGAACTTGCCTGTAAAAGATCACCAACGTTGACGATAAGAGCAGCACGTTTAGGGGGAACATCTACCCACATGCTATCATGAAGAACTTGAAGGCCTCCCAGTTGGTCTTGTAAAAGTATAGTAAGAAAATTATTATCACAATGCTGACTTGCGCCTAAAGTCAATTCTGGTTCTGGACATGCCGGATAGTAGTGCCCCAAAATCGCCAGGCCCTTTGTGCAATCCATGTCTTTTAAGTGGTTCCGTTCAAGTCCTAGAGCTTCGGATAATAGTTCAAATATACTGTATGCCAACTTCATTATTTCTTTTGAATATTTTAGCAGAATATGGCTGTCACATATACAAAACAACAAAAATGATTTATGATAACCATCTCCAAGTGTTACACTAAGAGAAATATTTGCCATAGTAAAAGAAATTAAATTTTAAATTTATTAAGCATGATTTTTTTTTATTATTTATTTTAAAACATGATTTTATTTCAGATAAGCATTTTTGAAAAGCTGAGTTTCTAGCTTTTTGGAAGTATAAAGGAAAAAACAAAACTAAAGATCAAAGATTTTATTTTGCTTCTGAGTTCGAGTAATCTTCTTAGCCGGAGTAATTAACTTCTCTTCAAAAACCTTATCCGAAATGTACTCACCCAGCTGAGCTTTTGGGTCTAAACTCATATATTGGAGCTCAGCTTGGATGGAATCTTGACTATCTAAACTCATAATATTGGGGCTCGGCTTCCAAATTAGCAAGCATTGCAAATGAGTTTTTTGTGGGTAATGTTTATGAAGTCCCAATTCCTTTGTCCGAAGAGTGAGCAGCCGAGACCAATTTATTGACTTATGCGCTTACCAAAACAGGGGGTATATTTAAATCTTGCACAACTGCAGCAGGCCCCTCTGTTGAGTGATGTTTGGATGTTGCTGTCCAAAGGTCTTTACCGTTACTTGCAGCAACATCTAACTTATGAATTCCATCATCCATATTTCCCAACAGCTCATTCTCAGCCCGTATTTCAGTTCTCTTTTGTATTTTCATCACAGGGCCTTCATTAACAAGTGCATCCACTGTTTTGTTGCTAACCTGTTCTCGTTGATCATCAGGAGGCATCCCTGCCTTTGCAGCATTTAGCACAAAAGAATTATTGACATCTTCGGAAAGATCACCATCCAAGTTTTTATCCACTTCTGTACCCTGTTTTGTTGACTATGGCAATTCCATAACATGTGCTCGTTGATCAGCAGGAAATATCCTTACCTTTGTTGCATTTAGCTCAAGAGAATTATTGACATCTGCGGAATGATCACCATACATGTTTTTATCCACGCCGGTGCCCTGTTTTGTACAAGTATCCTCCACTGTTTCATAAATCTCAGCATTCCTGGATTCTACTGTGCCCTGAGCCTTAGCTTTAGGCCTATATTCTGTGTGTGTATGAGCCGTGTGTGTGTAAATACGATCGCTGCAATTCTGGGTACTGAACTGTGAAAAAGTGTTCTTCATATCCAATATGCCAACAAAATGTACTATACGAAGGTAGATAGTTATCTAATTCAATCGACTGCCAAAAGCCATCCCCATTTGCAGATTGAATCCATACCTGGGAAGGCAGTTTCTCAAGCTAATCGAACTCAATTTGAACTCTAGCAATGGAGAGCCTTCTAAGAGATACGGTGGCCTTATCGATTCTTAACGGTTTGCTGAAAGAGGAGACCAAGGAGAAAATGAAACTTCGATTTATCAGGTGTATCAGCAAATTAGGTAAAGAAAGCCAAATCAGTACAATAGATGGCTCTCGGTTGACACGAAAATTTGAAGTCCACTTCAGAATTCGCATTGGTTTCCCATAGACAATCCAAATTGGCTTAGAGAAAATTCTAATGTAGTCATTTACACACTCAAATCGCAGGATAATATGTTTGGAATCTAAGAGACCTTCAATCACAACTCCAGAAAAATTCTGAATTGACAGGAATATACGAATCAAATCCATACCTCGCTTGCCCTGTGAAAATTTACCAATAAGAGTCTTGTCAAAGCGTGCTACAAGCGAGGCTTTGATGTGCTGAGGGATTGTGATTACAGGTACCCCTTTGAAGGTTCCGGCATCTTTACACCAGAGGAGGAAGAAATCGGAGGAGATATGTGTTAGGAAATCTACGCGGGAACGCTGCGGAATTCAAAAATTTATTTCCTTTTAACCAGGATCGATTTCGTTTAAGCAATAAACAAATAAGCTAGTAGACGGTGGTTATTGGTTGATCTAAAAGATCGACGTTTTGACCGTCTAAGGAGAGTAGTGGTGCATGGAGCCGCCCAAACGTCCGGCATCTACCGCTAGTCCACACGAATAACCCACCGGAATCCACCATTGGATTGCTACTAGAAAACTCTGTCATTCTTTGGACCGACCATTTTCTCTCTCAAATCACTCTCTTAAAAGCTCTCTATTTTTCACAAGAAACTATTAGTCTCTTGTAATTGCTGATGAGACAAAAGAAAAGCCACCCTTGCTTATATAGATGTAGGGGCGCCCTATGTCTCCAATTCCCGATAGGAAAAAGCTTCTGTGTAGATTAAAGAGAAATAAAACATTTTCCTAATAAAATAAGGAAAAAACATTTGATTGATTTATATCATTTAATTTAATATCATATATTAAATATTTCCAAGATATTGTCAATATCTTATATTGACTATATTTATCTTGTTACCATAAATCTATTTTTTCCAAAATCAATTAATATCCAATATTAATATATGGTAATCACATTAATTAAATTGCACAATCCAAGTGTATCTTATACACATGAATGTGGCGCCCCTTATGTCAAAGAATTGACATCCGGAATATTCTTTAATTAATATAATACTATGATTAATTAATTTGTAAAATACATGTGTATCATATACATATATTTTCGAAATAAACATATACATTATATGTATATTTAATTAATCAACATAATTAATATCTTGTATTATATTTATTCATAAAAAATAAATACCACCATATTAATTTACCACTATAACCTTTATAGTATGAGATAAATTCTTTCCTTATTTGGTTATCACTATAACCGCATTTTAATCCGCTAAATGTTCTTATGTGTGACCCGATAGACTTCCAAATATGTTGGCCGTAGACACAAAGTGCAAATTACGAAAATACCCTTCACATCTAACGATAACGGAATAGCGTCTAGCAACACACCGTAACCCCAATCATCGGAAGAGTCAAATGCAATGACTACTACCTTTCATGTGCTCGGTTAGCGTGTAAATAGAATCTTATCGCTGCAATAATATCTATACGGTCGTACGTCGAGTGTCAAGCATCAACGATCGTATCTTATAATATGGATATCGTGCTCTCTCGAAGTAACTCATTTACTTCCACTTTGCAAAGATTCACGAGAGTAAGACATTCCTTATAAGAATGCCCTTTCGGATATTCACCCTACTGATAGGGTACACGATTTCCGGACGAACAAACATGTATACTCCGCATGCTTCAGTATCACACCCAATCACTACCGCATGATCTCTCCATGGCTAGGGGAAACCTCAATAGTGTCAAAGCATGACAATTTAGACCGTGATGCCATGTAGACTCCGGTCCTAAGGATAATTACACAACCGTCACATAGTGTGACACCTAACAGTGTAAGTGGGCTAGTCTAACGTACGCATTCTCTAATACACATCCATGTACAGTCTAAGTGTCTCTACACTTCGATAGACGAGATCTATCCCTGCCCTTAAAGACAGAAGACATCTAATACGTGCTAGCCTACTTGTACTATCAATGCCCTGTTTAATAATACATAAGCCTAAAGACATTTAAGCATCAAACTTATTAAAGTGATTAGAGATCTCATCAACCATAATCGCCTATCATGGTTTCTCTATCACAGTTTAATACTAAGGTCGTCATCATATAACAATTCATAATTGGTTCTTTAAAAGAACAAATATATGACAACAGAAAAGCCATTTATTATATATGTATAATCATAAATAAATAGTAGAACCGGTCCAACCCGATTGGGTTTAGGACACTATTTCAAAAATATTCCACTTGGCCTAAATCCAATCACTCGTACACACAAGACCAAGTTGAAACACAAGAATCTCATGCAATACTCGCAACCAACCCTAAGCGTAAATGGATCACTATCCGTGGGGACTCAGACTATCTTCATATCATGTTCCAAATGACCAAGTCAAAGGAACCACCTCAACACACACATGAATCTCTGACGAGACCCTGGTCCTTGCCTAAGCAATGAACCCACTTACTATATCAACTATATAGAAAAGGTGGAAGAACCACACAAGGTTCAGGAATGAACCTCATAGACTCATGTACTGCTCCCGCTGCCCTCCAAGGGCACTACTGTGCTTTGGCTAAGTTGTAGAATTTACAGCGACCCATAGCCAAGAACATTTCCAGCTCACTGTATCACCTAATCAAAGTGACTGCAAACCCAGCATCAGTAGCTCCTACTAGCCTTCATAAGACTCAGGATATATGTCTGTATATCTATATTTATCCGATTCCAAGTTTCAATAAGCCAGGAAACCATCCTTAACTTGTTTAAGGATATTCTTGACATTCACCAGACTTACTTTCATACTTGCTCGTGACTGTTCATGGACTATGAACATCTGGCATTACTTCTATGAAGGTTCCTATCGCAGTAGCAAAGGAAACCTTCCATAAGCATCATCTTTCACCTTATTTTTAGGACTAACATCCTAACATAGATAGATCTTGAGAACACCGGCTAGCAGTATCTCCTGTCGCGATCTATGCTAAACTCCTTTAGCATCACATCTATATAGGTAAACTATAAACTAACAACAGTTAAATCTATCACTATAGATTCTTATTTCAAAAAAAAAAAAAAAAAAAACTGCTAATCCAAGTGCTTTCGTAAAGACCTTGAACTACCAAATATTAATTGACTGTGACATAGGGTGACAATTCCCGAGAGAGATATCCAATACCTTACTCAAAAATTGTAACACACTACCACTATCCCTCTTGCACTATGGGCATATCCCTTCTTTTGACTAAATCAAACTCATTTGATTATCAAACAAAGAAATTTTCTAGAGAAACTTGTTTGAGTCCATAAATGGATCTCGTGGGCTCGCATATCATGTTCTCGTCTATGAACATCGAGTTGTTCGCCCAACGTCTTCAACACTATCATATAGCCATGATATGAAGTTATAACAAGTATAGTCTGAATAGAATTGGGCTTAGCTGGCAGCATAAAGATAATTAAAAGGTTTACACCCCCATACCCTTCAGCCGTCACTATAGCTTTTTGGTAATCATATTACTATCCATATCAGCCTTTCAGGGACATTCCCTCTAGGTAAGACAGACTAGGTTCACAACCTGGTTGTCACTGATGGAATCTTATTCAGATATTATGGCTCCTGGCCATATCTCTCAGTCTTGCCTTTCAAACATTCCTTCATAAGTCGTGAGATATTCATTCTTCAAGATGAACATACTAGCAGCCATTTCAGGCTAGAGGTTATCCACATACTTACAGAACTTTTGTGTGCACTGAGCAGTGTTCTACACCTCATCACTATGTGGCGTCTGCTCATGTTCCTATGGTTGAATCTCTTCTTGTTGCACTCAAACTCTTTTGAGATTTCAACTTACTCCCACTGTTTCTTTTGGAAGAAACACTTCCTCTAGAAGACAGCATGTTTGTAGACAAACACCTTTTGCTCCACGGACAAGTAAATAATACCCAATGTGCTAGCTAAGATATTCCACAAAGTTGCATATGTCATACTAAGCTCCAAGCCATTCAGACATTGCCTCGCTTGCTAAACACGGCAACCCTAAATCATCGGTTAAGATGGATTTGATGTCATCGATTCCATATCTCGATATGGAATTTATTCAACCTTTATTCTTTGGAACTCGGTTAAGTATATGTATCGTATAAGGGATAATTCGCATGGCTTACGTTACACCTTTATCATATAAAGTGTTGTTTACATTTTAGAACACAATCTAATTGCGTATCCCAAAGATGGTATCCTTTAAGGAGAAATCGATTCTATTTTGACGGCTTCAAACACCCTTGGTATTAATTGCTCCAATCCAATTGGAGATTAATTACTAAGTAGCTCATCAATCTCATATTCGTACTAGCTCAAACTCTTCGGCTTTCCGAATTCGTGACTTCACTGAGTACACTTGACTTATTTCTAAAAATAGTCATGAGATTAACAAATAGTTATTTGTGGCATTGATTGTCATAAGCCAACAAGCATTGGTATGCTTAGGCTTTAGGCAAATTTTTCTAGAATCAATAACCTTTTCATAAAAGGGAATTTTAGTCATCTTTAGATTAGATATGTATTACCCACATGATTCATAATCACATGGTTCAGACATCATCTGAATGACATTTGATTATACGTTTCTCTTCCAGATAGTCGACATCTAGAACAACCAAAAATATCAAGGATAACAACCATACAAATATTTGGTTGAGATTTATCACTTATATCAACTATATAGTGACTTCAATCTAGTATGTTAGATTCAGTGACTATTCAACTTAATCGGAGTAACATTTATTCCTTTCAATTGAATATGTCTACTAAATTCTAACAAACAACTGAGCTAGTGTTCTTCATAAGAACCGGAAGACAATAACATTTATTTAGTTCATTTATCGTTTACGGACTCGTAATACAAAACCAAAAATGTCAGAACGTTTGCTTCACTTTTCGTATCATGGTGTATTCCGCATTTAATCTTTCTTACTTAATCATACTCGTAAGATATCATATATCTAAGAGTTGACTTGAACTTAGATAGATTTATCTCAACTCACTTGCCTAGAATAGAGACTTCGATGAGATCTCTTATTTTAAGCACATACCCTAACTTTCCTTTAAATCCTTTAAGAACTTGTAAATATTTCTTAGTGTAGTCTTCATAAGACTTAAGAAAGATCACAAGAGCTATGTCTTTAATTTCTTTTCATAAAGAAGATCTAAAGTTTATTAAATAGTTTGTTTTACCTTTTGAATCGTATTCAAAACAATAACTATTCAATTAACCTTTAAGCAATGATTAAAGAATTAAGTCAATACTTAAATCTTACAATTTTGAAAACAACCTTTCCAAAATTTGATGCAATCATTCTTATTCAACGCTTGCATTAATTGTCATCGTATGATGTAATGATCATATTGATAGTATCCAATATATGATTAATTCGTTGAAATTCATTTCAAGTGACTAAATCATATCATGAGCTTCGCTTTTCATTAATAATTAAAGTCTTGGAGCATTTCGCTCAAATATGTAGTCTCCTTGTCTCTAACTACTATAACGGGGTTGTTCGTGTCATTGCTTATTTAAAAGGGATTAAAATTACTTAACCATATTTGAGAACGTTTCTCAAATGGTAACAATCATAATTTGGTTTTAACAATCGAGAATAAAGACATAGAAATAAAGTTTGCAAAAACTACAACATAAAAATAAGATTAATGACAGAAAATATTGTGTACTAGGTGCAGCTAAAGGAAACCTAGCCTACAATAAGTTTATGTTTGCTGTTTATCCTAAGTTTGGACTTAGTATAGAAAGCAAAAACTTAGGTAAAGTATTATCACTCATACATCATTTCGAACGAGATGATCTGATGAATGAAGGTGATAAACATTTTAGCGTAACTTATTTAGTAAGTTATGCCTTAACCAATAGTCATCATAGTATTGACTATAGAAAGACAGAATACATCGAATTGACAATGTCTTCTTAGAAATTGAAACTATACAAGAGAAGAATTTCTCTGATATAGACTGCAACAATGATTCTTGGGAAATTGATATTGCTAAAGAAAAGAAAATGTTAGGATCTAAAGAAGCTCCTACCATTAAGGGAACTAGATTCCAGATTGGAGAATCTTCTGCTAGAAGAAATTTCAGTCTAGCCCCTAAAATTACTAGATATAAAATCTCTAATAAAGGATAAGAATCTATGCGAAGATCTGATACTGATCTACTAATATCTATCTCAGAGAGAGCAGATAAAGCCACTAATACGCTTAAACAGCTTTGTGGATAAAATGGACACCAAAGAAGACGTTTGGGTTCTTAAAAAGAAACCCATGTGTTACCAAACACTTTGGGCTAACGAAAGAATTAAACTTCTTAGTAAAAGAAGTAGATTCCAGAAAGATATCTTTTTAAGAGAGATATCTGGAAAACCTTTAAAGGTATCGCAATCTTTAAAACAAGCATTTTATTGGGAATCAGAAGATAGATTCAAATAAAATGAATAAAGATTCAATCTTTAAAAAAGAAAAAATTCTTAAGGAAACAAAACCTCTAAGAAAAAGACCTATTCAAGTACCAGTAACTTTGGGTAATATAGGAATCGAAAGACTTATTTCACATGAAAAAAGAATTTTGATTCTTACAAACAAAAATGGATTTCAAGAAGAAATCTATTTAAGAGAAATTTCTGGTACTAAGAAATTATCTAAATCATAAAATGAGTGTTGCCAATATTGAAAAAATGTTGGAACAACTCATAAATGAGAATAAACTCATCCTCACACAACTGGATGATGTTCGTAAAAAATTGGCAAAAAACGCTATTCAAAATACTCTGGAAGCAGAATCAATAGCAGCCAAAATAATAAAAGAAGTAACAGCGAAAATTGATGAATTTTCCTGTGTAACATTAGACACAACTACAACTTCTACATCTATTTTCCCAAAAGATGGAAAATATAGTTATCCCAATTATAACGTGGGGAATAAAGAACTTGGTTCAAGTAGCAATCCAAATGCTCTAAAATGGACTTTTGGATTAAATGAATCTAAGTGAAAAATTAGAAGTTTACTTCTGGGATAATCTTGAAAAAGATAATTTTATCCTAGATGGAAAGAACACTTCACCATTAGATGAAGTTGTTAAGCTAATGACACTAGACGAGTCAGAAATCGAAAGAGAAATGGAAACAAAACCAGAATTAAGTAGAATTCTCAGTATTGAAACCATTAATATGAACCAAGAAGATAATCCGAAGTTTCTGAGAATGATCCATTAGAAACTCTCAGAACAGGAACTTCTGGCACAAGGGAAGAGCCCTCAAAGAAAAGAAAAGAGTCCGAAAAGACTAGTTTCACTAATTATCCAAAGATTACGGGAGAATCTTAGGATACTGGAATTTCTGTTCTCAACATAGATTGTAAAGAGAATAGAAAAGAGCTCATAGATAGATGGGTTACAGAATTAAGTCTGATTATTCAGACAAACATAGAAGCATATGACACTACCAGAAGCATACTTCTCTTAATTGAACACAAAACCGCTGGAATAGTCCAATCATTTGTTAAAACAACAAAATGGGATTTTTCTCCAGAAAGTATATTTGAAGGTATCATCGATAGCTTCTACACTATGTTTTTAGGAATCAACTATACCAGTGATAAAGCAAATGAGATTCTTAAACAACAAGAAAAGGCTAGAGATCGCCTCATTAAATTACAATTATGTGATATCTGTGATTTATCAGCATTCACCTGCGATTTTGAAAATAATCTTTATAAACTCCCACAAACTGATTTTGGAGGATTTATAAGGCAATATTTGACAAAAATCCCTATTGTAGGAGAAAAATCTCTACAGAGATTTGAAGCAGAAGCTTTAGGAATAATTTTACACAGTCTTGGTTTTGCGGCAAAGATTGTTAGGGAAGAAATCGCAAAAATATGTGATCTCTCCAAACAACAAAAGAAATTGAAGAAATTCAATAAAAGATGTTGTAAGGACAATTTGGTAGCATCTACGGAATATGGATGTACCCAAAATGTTTATTCTAAAACAAATTTAGAAAAAAATTATAAGGATAAATATTCTTATAAAAGAAAAATAAACGGTTCAAACCGGAAAATACTTTAAGCCACGTCAAAAGAATATTGACAAAAAGCATGAAATTGCCGACAAAAGAAAATTTTGCCCAAAGGGTAAAAATGATTGTAGATGTTGGATCTGCAATATTGAGGGCCATTATGCAAATGAATGCCCCAATAGACAACAATACCCTCATAAGGTAAAACTTATTTAAGAGATTGTTGAAATAGGATTTGAACCTATTAGGATATATTCGAAACTTTGGAAGAAGTTTATATCATTAAAGAAAACTCCGAGTATTCATCAAATGAATACGATATGGAGAATGCAGAATAACTTAAACATTCAGAGAACTCCTGGAATGATGAAGAAATAGTAATGTCTCAAAAAACATTACTAATCCAAATTCTATTTATATCAAAGGACAATTAAAATTCTCTGGATATAAACAGATAAATTTACATTGTTATGTAGATACATGAGCTAGTTTATGACTAGCATCCAAGTTCATCATACCAAGCGAACATTGGGAAATGCCCCAAATGTCTTAAAGTAACAATTGCAAATGGTGAGAAAATAAATATTTCCAAAGTCTGTAAAAATCTAAACATTAAGATTGCAGGAGAAATATTTCACATACCCACCATATACCAACAAGAAAATGGTATGGACATTATCCTTGGTAATAACTTCTGTCAATTGTATGAACCTTTCACACAATTTACAGATCAAATTATTTTTACTTTAAATAATCACCCGGTGATTATTGGTAAAATACGAAAAGCTATTACCATGGCACAAAATGGGTTCTTAGAATCTAAGGTTAAAGGTTGTGGAGGACTGTTTTTGATCTAAAACGAGGACAAAGGACAAGAAAAAAAGATAGTGGTTGAGAAGGACAAAAACGCGCATGTTACTACATGTTGCTACAACCACATGTAGTAACACATGTAGTAACAGACGCGTTTTTGTCCTTCTCAACCATTATTTTTTTTCTTGTCCTTTTTTTCCCATTTTGTATCTTATTTTGTCCTTCTGGCCTCTGGCCCCTAGAATCTATGAAAAAGAATTCAAAGATTCCAAAACCAGCGTCTATCAATATCAGTCCTGACAAAATCACCTTTCTTGAAGGAGGGGAGGAGGACAACGAGATAGAACATTTATAACACATATCTGAACAAGAATTTAATCAAGAGAATGAAAAATTCAAAAAGATTAAAATCCTGTTAGAAAAAGTTTGTGGCGAAAATCCTGTAAACCCTAAAAAGTCTAGACAATGGATGACAGCTACCATAAAACTCATAGATCCAAAGACAATAGTCAAGGTTAAACCCATGATCTATGGCCCATTGGACAGAGAAGAATTTGGCAAACAAATTCAAGAATTGTTAGACTTAAAAATAATTAAGCCTAGTAAATCACCTCATATGTCTCCAGCATTTCTAGTGGAAAATGAAGCTGAGAGGGAGAGGAAAAAAAAGAATGGTTGTCAACTATAAAGCTATTAACATAGCAACTATACTTAGTAGTAATTCGAGTCATTAAAAAATTTAGTGCTTATCTTACTCCTATTAAGTTCTTAATTAGCATGAGATAACAAAAACTTTACATACTTTTAAATACCAATTTAAAGGTGATAATAAACAAGGTAGACTTGTAAGATGGCAAATATGGCTATCAAGATATTGTTTTGATATAGAACATATCCTAGGTAACAAAAATATATTTGCTGATTTCTTAACTCGTGAATTTACGGGTTAAAATCAGAAGAATCTCCGTTGTGAGATAAAAATGGGTAAAACCCAGGGACTAATTGTCCTTACTGGACTTCCACCTATGGAAGAATTGCAGAAGCTAAAACTGCAAGAAAAAACGATGGATTTAAAAATAAAAGTTCTAAGATATCGCATTAGTTTACTTGAACGGGTATCGAGTGAACCACAAAGGATATTAATGATCCTCTTGCACTAGCACTAGTAGCTTAATCTGTTAGCTATTCCGATGCAAACGGCAATCGGTAAAGAATCATCAAATCCATTGATTCCTAGCATCTTGGAAAAAGATATAAAAGATGTACAAACATCTAGATTGGTTAAACTTCTGATTTGATCTCGGTTTTAGGCCAAACACACAGGACATTTTAGGTCTTGATAAAGCTGAAAATCAAACTTGATTTAACCGATAAGGCAATTCCAATGCCGACTTTCAGTAATAAATTTTATGTTGTTTATAATGGTCCTCACGCAGGTATATACATAACATGGGAAGTTGCAGAAAAGGCAACAAAAGGAATTTCTGGCGTAAGGCATAAGAGTTTCAACACGCTTCTAGAAGCAAAGGTTGCTGGTGAAATCTATGCTAAGGAACATATGACACCTCTGCCAAAATTAATGTCTAATGCAGACTTCTTAAAGGTCACCACCTTCAAGGAAATCTTAAAAAGAAAGCCTAATAATTTGGTTTATTTAGGGAGAATTTCAGTCCCTGTCAAAACTGAAAAGAAAACTGTCATTGATCTCGATTTTGAAGGATTATAATTTTGCTTTCAACATGCAAGAGCTGCAGGCGAAGAACATTTTATTAAAGAAAAGTTCTTTACTCTGAGATAGCGAATTAATCATCTGTTCAATTTATTGAAAACGCCGATCCAAAATGGTATATGAAGCGTTCTCTTATGGATTAGTTAGGATGATTTATCCTAGCAAAAATCTTTTGGAAATTTCTAAATTCTGGAAGATTCAAAAGGCAATCAAGAACTTTAGAACCAAGATTGTCAAAGAAGCGATTGAGCTATATTTCTAAAAATATATATAGCGACTGCGAGAATGGAATGATGGAATAACTCGATTACCATATCATTTCATTGAAATAGGAATCTCAAATGAAGAAACCCATATAGACCCTCAAAAGTCATGGAAACCAGTTTCTCTCACTATGATATTGAACACATCAAAATTACTAGATTCAAAATCATTATTGGTAAAATTCTAAAAATCAATGATGATTCAAAAATAAAAGTAAATTATCAAAACTCCCATACTTTGATGATTTCAAAAACTTACAAGAAATTTCAAGAAGAAGATACAGAAAAGGTTCTTCAATACGAAAAATTGTTCAAAAATGGACAAATAATGAGTTGGCACCAAGACAAAACTTGCCAAATGCTTCATCAAACTTTTGATAAATCCAAAGTGGAATACAGCTGTAAAAGATGCTCTGGTTCCCACCACTCAAAGGAAAAGGCAACTTTTCCAAAAGCAGACAAAGAAGGAACCCACCACTCACAAGAATTATCATGTGAAGACAAGGCATCCTCCTCAGCATATACCGACTAGCTTTAATAATTAAAGTTAGTGGAATATAAAATGTCATGCATGACGTTTATTGTAATAAGATCCTTCTTCCTTGATCTATAAAAGGGTAAGTTCATTTTCATTTGTGGATATCTTGTTTTTTTAGCAATTTCACAACCCCTTTTCCAGTTTTCAATAAATGTTTAATGAGTAGACCTCCTTTGAGAGGATTTAGATTGTGAGTTTGTAATGTTTGTTTAAATACATTCATATTGTATGCTTGAAGATAGTTATAATAAATAAAGATTTCAAGTTTCTTACTATTCATATGTTCCTTGGGTTATGTTGTTCGAGAACTCAAGTGGTCAAGCAACATTGAGAGTAAATACCCGGCGTGAGGCCATAGAGAAAGTGTCGTCGTTGTTGTCATTGGTGTTGAATAATCAAAAACTTGGAAGGTATAATTTTAAGCAAAGTTATTTTCAATATAAAATTATATCTTGATATTAAGCATACAATAAGCATTGATTTTAAAACATTACTTACCACATCTATTTCCTTACAAATTTTAAACTTTAAAAACCCCTTTCCCCGGTCCAAAATAATATTCCCCAAATTCTGCAATCCCAAACGCATGTTTCATAAATTGTATCGGAGCCTTGTTAGGTTCTTAGAAATTAAAATCCATTATGAATAGAGATCCTTGGATCTAAGTCATGAGCGCAATTCCGATTTTAAAATAGAAAATGAGTCTCAACTCATTTATAATAAATCCTCATCTGGATTCAATGCAAGAGTTATGATTCAACAAGAATTATTAACCAAAATAAAAGCATCTAAATTAGACAATAAGAAAGAAAAAATCTTTAGGATACCTAGTAAAATACCTAGTCTTAAGTACTATCTTAAAAAGAGAAAACAAAATTTATTATTTTGTAAGTACTCAGGAACTCCATGAAACAAAATTTATTATTTTTCTTAATGGTTTACGTGTCATCCACTAGCTGATGCTGATGTCGTATCTGATGTGGATTCTTCTGACGTCAGTGCTGACGTTTTTTCTTCATATGCTGAATTTGATGTTGATCCAATGTTGAGATCTTGATCGTTGACAGCGGATTTTTGTATCTTTTTGTTGCAGTAATTGCATAGATACATAGTTTCTACCTTATCAAAGGCTTTCTTTAACATAGATCATATTTCTTCATTTTGAATTGTCATAACTTGCCCATTTTGGAATGTTCTTTCAAATTAGGAAGTTTAGTGCTTATCTCACTCCAGTTAGATTTCTAATTAGGACTGACAAAGGACATGAAAATACTGATAAAAAGAAATTTTGCCCCAAAGGCAAGAAAAATTGAAGATGTTGGATCTGCAATATGGAGGGCCATTATGCAAATGAATGTCCCAATAAACAACAAAATCGTCATAAGGTCAAACTTAAGGAAGAAATTGTTGAAATAGGATATGATCCTATTGAAGATATATATGAAACCATGGAAGAGGTTTATATCTTTAAAGAAAATCCTGAATATTCATCCGATGAATATTTCACATAAGATTCCGAATAATCTAAACATTCAAGATTCACCTTGGGATGTGCTAGATACAGGAAAAGTAATGGCAAATAACATTACTAATCCAAATTCTATTTATATCAAAGGACAATAACAATTCTCCGGATATAAACAGATAAATTTACATTGTTATATAGATATAGGAGCTAGACTTTGCCTAGCATCAAAGTTTGTTATACCAAACGAAAATTGGGAAAACGCACCCAATATCATTCAGGTAACTATTGCAAATAAAGAAATGATAAATGTTTCTAAATTCTGTAGAAATCTTAACATCAAGATTGCAGGTGAAATATTTCACATTCCTACGATTTACCAACAGGAAAATGGCATGGACATTATCCTTGGTAACAACTTCTGTCAATTGCATGGACCTTTTACACAATTCACAGATAGAATTATTTTTACCTTAGACAATCAACCAGTGATTATTGGTAAAATACGCAAAGCCATTACCATGGCACAACACGGGTTTTTGGAATCCATGAAAAAGAATTCAAAGATTCTAAAACCAGCACCTATGCCGGCCAGCCCTGAAAAAGTCACATTTTTAAGGGTGGGGGGTTATTGAAGAATGTAAAATTGAGCAAGAATTTAATCACGAGAATATAAAGTTCAAAAAGATTAAAGACTTGTTAGAAAAAGTTTGTGGAGAAAATCCTATAGACCCTAAAAAGTCTAAAAAAAATGGATGACAGCTACCATAAAACTACTAGATTCTAAGACCATAGTCAAAGTTAAACCAATGATCTATAGTCCTTTGGATAGAGAAGAATTTGGTAAGCAAATTCAGGAATTGTTAGACTTAAAAATAATTAAGCCTAGTAAATCACCTCACATGTCTCCAGCATTTCTTGTAGAAAATGAAGCTGAGAGAAGAAGAGGAAAGAAGAGAATGGTTGTCAACTATAAGGCCATAAATACGGCAACTATAGGTGATAGTCACAACCTTCCAAATAAAGATGAACTCTTTACTCTAATAAAGGGAAAGAAAATCTTTAGTAATTTCGATTGCAAATCAGGCTTCTGGCAAGTATTGTTAGATGACGACTCGCAATTATTAACTGCATTCACATGTCCACAAGGACATTATCAATGGAATGTTTTACCTTTTGGATTAAAACAAGCACCATCTATATTTCAAAGACATGTGAAAAATGCATTTAGATCATTTGAAAAATTCTTCAGTGTTTATATTGATGACATACTCGTCTTCAGCAACACAGAGAAAGAACACTATATGCACGTTGCAATGGTACTCAAAAAATACGAGGAGTTAAGAATAATCCTATCCTTGAAACAGAAACAACTATTTAAAACAAAGATTAATTTTCTAGGACTAGAAATAGATCAGGGTCTTCATTGTCCTCAAAATCATATTTTGGAACATATACACAAGTTTCCATATAGGATAGAAGATAAAAAAACAGCTACAAAGGTTTTTAGGCATATTAACTTATTCTGAAAGTTATATTCCAAAACTTGCTGAAATGCAAAAACCTTTGCAGGTTAAACTTAGGGACAACACCCTCTGGGATTGGAAAGAAACTGATACAATCCATGTAAAAAATATATAAAAAAAGAGCTTAACTAGCTTTCCAAAGCTATATCATCCTTTACCAAATGATAAAGCGATCATCGAAACCGATGCATCAAACCGATGCATCGCATTTAATATTGGGGTGGAATCCTCAAAGCAAAAAACTCGAACAAGAGTTAATTTGTAGAGATACTTCTATGACTTTAAAAACGTTGAAAAAAAGAACTATCATAGCAATGAAAAGAATACAGCGGTAATTCAAGTCATTAAGAAGTTTAGTGCTTATCTCACTCTCGTTAGATTTCTAATTAGAATCGATAATAAAACTTCACATATTTTCTGAACACCAATACTAAAGGTGACAACAAACAAGGAAGACTTGTTAGATGGCAAATGTGGCTATCAAGATACTGCTTTGTAGTCGAACACATCGCAGGAAATAAAAATATATTTGCAAATTTTCTAACTCGTGAATTTGCAGGTTGAAACAGGTCAAAACAGAAGATATTGACGCAAGCAATGGAAGAGTTGCAAAAACTAAGTTGCGAGAAGCAACAATGGATTTTGAACTTAAAGTTCTAAGATATCGAATTAGCCTATTGGAAAATTCCAGTAAGCAACAAAAGGAAATTCATATTCCTTGCACTAGTAATAGTAGCAAAATATAAGCTATTCCGGGTCAAACGGTAACCGGTAAAGAATCATCAAATCCGTTGATTCCTAGCATCTTGGAAAAAGAAGTATCTGTTGTACAAACATCAACAACATTGGTTAAACCCTCTGATTTAATATCTGGATTGAGACCTAAGACAAAGGATATTCAAAGTCCTAATAAATCTGAAGGTCACACTTCAGTATCAACAACAGTTGATTCGGTCATTTCACGACCAAAATATTATTATGTGGTTTTTAATGGACCATATGCAGGTATATACACCGTCTGGGAAGCTGCAAAACATGCAGTTGAAGGAGTTTCAGGAGTGCAACATAAAAGATACAACACACTCACTGAGGCGCACGTTGCAGGAGAAATCTTTGCACGAGAAAACTTGACAACACCTCCTAAGCTGATGTCAAGCACACACTGCTTGAAGGCAACCTTCAAAGAAATCGTAAAACGGGAAAAGAAACCGACACAGTTGGCTCACTTGGAAGAATCTCAATCATTAAACCAGTTGAGAAACAACAGCAGTTTATACTCACAGAAGAGAGGTTTGGTCATCTTTTCAAACATGCCAGAATGGCAAATGAAGAACATTTTCTAAAAGAAAAGTTTTTTACAACAGATAGACATGACTCAAGTCTATACAACTTCATCGAAGGGGCTGATCCCAGTCTAGTCAATGAAGTATTCAGGTATGGGATGATACGATTAATTTATCCCAGCAAAAACCTTCTGGAGATATCCTTATTACCAGAAGCAATTAAAAAGGCTATCAAAGTCTTTAGAACTAAAGTCATAAAGGAAACTGATCGGCTAATCTTCCTCAAAATGAGCAGTACTTTACCAGTTTGGAAATTTGGATGTTCCAGTCACCATGTCATTTAATTGAAATTGGAATCTCAAAGGAAAAAAGAGAGTATACACCCTCAAAACCTATGGAAATCATTTCCGATGATTTTGAACGACTTAATATTCCTCGATTTGGACAATTAATCGATCAATTACTGAAGTGTTATAAAACGGATGGAGATAACTTCAGATGCAAGAAATAGAAACAGAAGCAATCAAACATAAACAATCAAAGGAGAAAGCGAAACAAGAAGAACACAGATTTTAACGTGGAAAACCCCTCGAGTGGGAGAGGTAAAACCACGGGCGTAAAAGAGATATTTTATTATGATTGAATTTTCTGATTTCAACACACACGATAATGAGACAACAATCTGTATTTATAGGCACAAATCCCTAAACCCTAGCCGCCAGAATCTTTGTCGATCTCGCCATAAATACCTTACACGTGTCCTCCTTTTAATGACACTTTGATATAGGCACATACATAATGCAATGAGATGTGGGACCTGTTGTATTCGGTACTCAGCAGATCACCACCTGGCCGATAGTCACCTGCTTTGAAGCCTCGAGACTCCACCCTCGATGCATGTAATTGAATACACTTCACCGTGTCCATCACACAACGGTGAGTCTTGATTGGTTCCACCCAGAGATGCAGAGTTTAAGTCACCTTACCGACAAATCTCCACCTTGACTTCAACTCTCACTAGAGTCAAACAGTTGCATAACCGGATGTACTTGTACCGGATGCATTCGTCAATGCCGGATGTACTTGTACGGACTATCTCCACAAGATCCACTCCACCGATCCGCCTCGGTAGAGTTTCCGAAGCAGATTACAAGCTTTGAATATTCGAAGAAGTCCAGGCAAAGTGGAACTTACTCTCTTGAATCTGGTTTAGTGAACATATCGGCAGGATTCTCCTTTGTGCCAATTTTCTTCACCACAACCCTCTTCTCATTTCTCGAGAAAATGATACGACATCAATATGCTTGGTTCTCTCATGATGAACTCCGATCCTTGGCTAAACATATTGCACTTAGATCATCACAATATATATCACTGATCTCGATGCAACCCCAAATCATTGACTAGCCCCTTCAACGGACACCTCCTTGACCATTTGCCCAAGTAAGAGCCATATATTCTCGCTTGAGAGTTGATAAGGCTCATCGTAGCTGAAGAGTAGCTTTCGGTGACCTTTGCATTTCCCAATGTAAACACATAACCGGTCATTGATTTTCTCATCATCAACATCACCGTGATAATCGGCATCACAAGAACTCGTGACCAAACCAAGATCACCACCATAAATGAGACCAACATCACCGTGTACCTCTCGGTGCATTGAATATCCTTTAATGACTTTCCGGTGTTCCTTTCCAGGTTGAGCCATAAACCTGCCGACAACACCGATCGCTGAGCCAGATCAGGCCTAGTGCATACCATGGCATACATCGATCGCCAATTGCACTAGCATAGGGAACTTTGTCATATACTCCTTCTTCTTGGTCGTCGTGAAGCATAAATGAGACAAATGAACATTTGATGCCATAGAGTATCTATTGGTTTTGCGATGAGACATCCCAAACTTGGCCAATATCTTACGCACATAACCCTCGCTCGAGACAAGAACAACTTCTTCCGACTTCTATCTCTCCGGATCTCCATCCCCAAGATTTTCTTAGTAAAGCACCCAAATCCTTCATTTCAAATTCAAGATGAGAAGGTTCTTGATTTTGAACATCGACTTCCTTGCTGCAGGCTATCAACATGTCATCCACATACTGAGGACAAGATAGATATATGATCCATCTTTCAAGTAGATTTGTAGTAAACACAACATGATCATATGGACTTCTGTTATAACCTCTTTGAAGCATGAAGCTGTCAAACCTTTTATACCTTCGCCTTGGAGCTTGCTTCAAACCATACAATGATTTCTTCAACTTGCAAACATAGTTTTCTTTGCCAGGAACTTGAAAACCCTCATTTGTGTCATGTATATCTCCTTATCCACCTCACCATGTAGAAAGCAGTTTTCACATCTAATTGCTCAAGTTCCAGGATCTCTTTGTGCCACCATTGCTAGTAACACCCGATTGAAGTATGTCGACCCTTTGGTGAAAATATTTCATCAAAGTCAACCCTTCCTTTTGATGAATCCTCTTGCAACCAAACGTGCCTTATACGACCCTTCGCGCTTTGTTATTCCTTCCTTTTCTTGAAGATCCATTTACAAGTCACAACCCCCTTGTCGGTGAGTTTGTTTGACCAATTCCCAAGTCCGATTCTTCAATAATGACTCCATTTCATCTCCCATGGTCGCATGCCACTGAGATGCTTCAGACATGTCATCTGCTTCCTGTAAGTAGTAGGTTCAAAGAACCTCTACTTCTTCAAACAACTTGGAGTGCATATCGGCCAAATCATCATATCCATATCTCCTGGAGGTATCCCAACATTAGATCTTCTAGGCTCTTTGGCGGTAGACTCTCACGATCAATGTTTGTATGACGCTCTCTTGAGGTCTCAAGCAGATCGGCTGGATCGATTACGGTTCATTATCCAGATCAAGATAGTGTTGATTTGGATCCACCGATTGTTGCATATCGGTAGACTCCACTGAAGCTCCACCTGTTTCTCAACACCATCAGTTGACGCTTTGGTTTGGACTCGGTAGACCTCTCCACCGATGAGTTTAACATAGAATTTTCATCAAACACAACGTCCTCGCTGAGGATTACTCGGACTCTGCGATGACCAAATCCTATATCCTTTCACTCCATCACCATACCCCACAAACACTCCTTCTTGGCTCTTGGCTCCAACTTCCTTCACTAACATGATAGTAAGTTGTACTTCCAAAACCCTTAGAATCGAGTAGTCAAAGAGGCTTGCCCGACCACATCTCAAATGGTGTCTTGAGATTGATTCTGTGTGAGGACTCTGTTGATTAAGCAGCAAGTTGTCTTAACGGCTTACGCCCAAAATCTCCTTGATAAACCCGACTTGAGAAAGCATACACCTTGCCCTCTCCGGAAGAGTTTGATTCATCCTTTCACTACACCATTCTGGCGAGGTGTATTCACTTACTGATATGATGTCCGGCAATACCCTCATTTGCACAAAATGAATCAAAATCCGTCAAAGCAGTAATTCGGACCATTATCATGCGAAGCTTCTTGATTTTCTTGCCTAACTGATTCTCCACTAGGGCCTTCCAACGCTTGAAGTTATTGAATGCATCACTTTTGTTCTTCATCATCACCACCCAAGTCATCCTTGAATAGTCATCTATGAATGACACAAAATATCTGTGACCACCCAATGACTCAACTTTTGATGGACCCCAAAGATCTGAATGGATATAATCAAGTGTTGCCTTTGTATTGTGCAACCCTCGCCGAGAACTTACTTACGTGCAATTTCCCAAACACACAATGTTCACAAAAGTCCAGATTCTTGACCTTATATCCCCAAGAAAACTCTTTGAAGAAAGAACTCGCATACCCCCTTTCACCCGTGTGACCAAGTCTCATGTGCACACATTGAGTCTCTTGAGATCAGTGAAGCTAAGCGAGGATGCAACAATGAAGAATGTTGAGATCTGATGAGATCCTTGTAATATATACAAGGTTCCTCTTGATGCCTTTGAGGACTACAATCTGAATCTTTAAAGACATTCAATTGTCCACCTTCACCCTTGAAATTGAACCCTGGTTGCCTAGTAGATCGAGAGATACCAAATTCTTGGTCATCTGTGGAACATGTCTTACATCCTTGATTGTACAAAATTTACCATCCTCTCGCCCTTAACTTTCATGAGCCAATTCCCACAACTTTCTGGACCTTCTTTGTTGGCCATATAGATTTGACCACCATCTATCTGCTCATAAGTAGAAAACCTCTGTTTGGACAAATATGGTAGGATGCTCCAGAATCAAGTATCCACACATCATTGTGATGTGTAGAATCCCTGCAACTAGAACCAGATCCTCATCAGATTGCTCAAGAGCCAAAGCCACTCGTGCTGAACTGCCTTCCCGCTGCTTTCTTCTTCCTTGGACAATTGGACTTCCAATGTCCCTCGCTCCTACAAGAATTACAGACATCGTAGACTTAGGACCTTTGGACCACGACTTCTTTTCTTCTTCGTCCATATCCTTTTCCACTATTGTCGCTAGCTACTAGCCCAAAGGCTGACCGTCTGCTCTGTTCAGACCTTGTGTCTAAGCTCCCCTGGCATGTAGGCGGACCTCACATCCTCCAAAGCTACTTGTATCCTTCCCAACTATGAGCGATCGCACAAAGTTTTCATATGATGCGGTAATGACACCAACAGGATTAGTAATGCATCTTCATCTTCAATTTTAACATCAATATTCCTTAGATCAAGCAATATTGTGTTCATTTGGTCCGAGATGTTCCTCGGTGGACTTCCTTCATGCATCTTCAAACCTGAACAACCTCTGTTTCAACAACAACTTGTTGGTCGCTGACTTGGTCATATACTGAGGCTTTCAAGCTTCTTTCCACAACTTTGTCTGCGGTGTCTTCCTCAGCCAACCTCGGTGATAACATCATGAGATAAGCACAACATGATGGTTGAATGTGCTTTCTCTTCCAGGATGGCATAATCTCTTTGCACTTTGTATTTGGTTTGTCGGTTAAAGGATTCCACAACCCCTCTTGTTTCAACAAATTGCGCGATCTTGATTTGCCACTGCACCAAAACCTGCTCCTTCCTCAGTAAATTTATCGATTTTTACGTTTATGCCGACATCTTTTCTTCTGTGAAGATCACAACTTTATCACGAGATCCTAGCACCTTGTCAAGGCCTGGTGAAGACGAAGTTGATCGTCTGATTGTTTTCCCAGAACCTGGCTCCGATACCACTTGTTATAAAGCGGATGGAGATAACTTCGGATGCAAGAAATAGAAAGCGAAGCAATCAAACATAAACAATCAAAGGAGAAAACGAAACAAGAAGAACACTGATTTTAACGTGGAAAACCCCTCAGTGGGAGAGGTAAAAACCACGGGCGAAAGAGATATTTTATTATGCCTTTGAATTTTTCTGATTTCAACACACACAGATAATGAGACAACAAGCTGTATTTATAGGCACAAATCCCTAAACCCTAGCCGCCAGGAATCTTTTGTCGATCCGCCATAAATACCCTTACACGTGTCCTCCTTTTAATGACATTGTATAGTTGTCACATAATGTAATTAATGAGATGTGGGACCTGGCCAGATTCAGTACTCAGCAGATCACACCTGCCGATAGTCACTCTTTGAAGCCTCAGTAGACTCCACCCTACTGATGCACAGAATTGAATACACTTCTCAGCTGTCCATCACACAGCTGAGTCTTCAGATTGGTTCCACCCAGATGCAGAGTTTAAGTCACCTTACTGACATGAAGATACGAGATGATTCACTTATTAAAGTTAATTATCAAGATCATCATACATTGGAAATTTCAAAAACTCTGAAGCAAATTACCATAGGAGATGTAAAATTACTTCTTCAATTTGAAAGAACATTCCGAAATGGGCAAGTTATGACAATTCATAATGAAGAAATATGCTCTACATTAAAGAAAGCCTTTGATATGGTAGAAACTATGTATCTATGCAATTACTACAACAAAAAGATAAAAAAATCCGCTGTCAACGATCAAGATCTCAACATTGGATCAACATCAAATTCAAGATACGAAGAAAAACGCCAAAGACCGACGTCCGAAGAATCCACATCGAATCGACTTCAACATCGGCTAGTGGATGATACGTAAGTCGTAAGCCATTACGAAAATTTCTCATTGGAGAATAAAACAATTCTCTATGGAGAAAAAGCAAACGAACAAAGCCAAAAGCAAAGTCAGTGGACGAAGAAAATAAAGAAAAAGCAAAAGCTTGCCGGCCAACAAACACAAAAGGACAAGACAACTTTTTCTTTTGAAATGTAATAAACGTCAGCAATGACGCGAAAAGAGAGTTTCAATTCTCACAAACAGGAACATATTTCAAGAAGAAATCTATCTAAGGGAAATTTCTGGAAATAAGAAATTCTCTATATCTTAAAGATATGTCTACTCCACATATTCTTAAGAAAGGACAAATATTTAGGATAAAATCCTAAAATAAAGACACCAACACTAAGTATTGGTTATCTTCTAATGAAGTAAGTATAAAAGCAATACAACATTTAGTAATTAACTTAAATGAAGTATGTGCACGAATACTACTAGGACTTTTTAAATTACTATCCTTTTTTGGATTAAGTAAAGATCCTAGTCAAGATTTATCAAAAAATCCTACCAATTGGAATAGATTTTCCGATCTTTTAGATCGGGAGGATTACTATGATAATCAAGAAAATAATCAGGAATTACTGATTCTAATAGAGAAACCAATTCTGAAATAAGGACTTTGGGTTGTAAAATCGACAGACAGACCAAGAAGTTCAACTGCTTAGCTGCAAGGTTGACAAACTTGAGAAATATCTCAAAATAATATTAGGACAATAAAAATATTGTCAATGGCAAGCATGATAACTATTAATGAGACTGTTAATCTTCTTCACGAAGAAATAAAAGTCATCATAAAACAGTTAAAAGATATCCAAGTTAAGATATCAATAAATTCTACTAGAACCAATCTAGAATTAGATTATATAGCAGCAAAAATTATAAAAGAAATAAAAGAGGAAATCAATAAGTTTTCCTGTATCACGATGAGATACAAACTTACTACTGCTTTTCGGAAGATGGAAAGTATAGTTATCCCAATCATAATGCTGGAAACAAAGAACTTGGTTCAGTCATCGATCCAAATGCTTTAAGCTGGCCTTTTAAATGAGCCTAAGTAAAAACTAGAAGAATACTTCTGGAATAATCTAGAAAAAGATGAGTTCATTCTAGACGGGCATAATAATTCACCCTTGGATGAAGTAGTTAAATTAATGACTCTGGATGAGTTAGAAATTGAGAAAGAAATGGAAACAAGACCAGAATTAAGTAAAATTCTTGGTATTGAAACCCTCTATGCTCTAGTTGAAAATCTAGATAAACCTCAAGTTGTTTCTAAAATTGAACCGTTAGAAACCCTCAGAACAGATAAACAACATGAAGCAGAAGCTTCTAGTACAAAAGGAGAAGAAACCTCTAAGAAAAGAAAAGGTAATGACGGAACCTTTTTTTTAATCAATTATCCCAAAATTCGGGAGAATCTAAGGATACGGGAATTCTATCCTCAATATTGATTGTAGGACAAATAGGAAGGAGCTCGTAGAAAGGTGGGCTACCGAATTAAGTTTGATCATTCAAACAAATAAAGAGGCTTATGGAACAACCAAAAACATACTCCTCTTAATAGAACATAGAAGCTGTGGGAATAGTACAATCATTTGTAAAATTACAAGATGGAACTTTTCTCCGGAAGAAATATTTGAAGCCGTAATGGATAGTTTCTACTCTATGTTTTAGGAATCGATTATTAAATCGATAAGGCCAATGAGATTCTTAAACAACGGAAAGGCTAGAAATTGCCTTGTTAAATTACAATTATGTGATATTTGTAATTTATATGCTTTTACATGTGATTTGAGACAAATCTTTATAAACTACCTCAAACCGAGTTTGTTGGTTTTATAAAACAATATTTGACCAAATCCCTATTGTAGGAGAAAAATTCCTTCAAAGATTTGAAGCTGAAGCTCATTGGGGTAACCACATCTGACCTTGGCTTTGCCAGCACAGACTTGTTAAATAAGAACTCACAAAAATATGTGATCTCTCTAAACAACAAAAAAGACGGAAGAAATTCAATAAGAAATGTTGCGAAAACATTTTAGAAGCACCCACAGAATATGGTTGCACACCACAAAAGCCTTACACAAAGAATAGGTTTAAAAAACATTATAAGAACAAATTTTCTTATAAAAAGAAAAACAAACAGATTTAAACCGGTAAGTATTTTAAGCCACGTCGGAAGGAAAAATGACAAAGGACATGAAAATCTGCTATAAAGAAATTTTGCCCCAAAGGCAAGAAAAATTGTAGATGTTGGATCTGCAATACTGAGGACCGTTATGCAAATGAATGTCCCAATAAATAACAAAATCCTCATAAGGTCAAACTTATGGAAGAAATTGTTGAAATAGGATATGATCCTATTGAAGATATATATGAAACCATGGAAGAGGTTTATATCTTTAAAGAAAATCTGAATATTCCTCCGATGAATATTTCACATGAGGATTCGAGAATAATCTAAACATACAAGATTCACCTTAGGATGTGCTGATACGAGGAAAAGTAATGGCAAATAACATTACTAATCCAAATTTATTTATATCAAAGGACAATTAAAATTCTCCGGATATAAACAGATAAATTTACATTGTTATGTAGATACAGGAGCTAGTCTTTGCCTAGCATCAAAGTTTGTTATACCAAACAAACATTGGGAAAACGCACCCAATACCATTCAGGTAACTATTGCAAATAAGGAAATGATAAATGTTTCTAAAGTCTGTAGAAATCTTAACATCAAGATTGCAGGTGAAATATTTCACATTCCTACTATTTACCAACAGGAAAATGGCATGGACATTATCCTTGGTAACAACTTCTGTCAATTGTATGGATCTTTTACACAATTCATAGATAGAATTATTTTTACCTTAGACAATCAACCAGTGATTATTGGTAAAATACGCAAAGCCATTACCATGGCACAACACGGGTTTTTGGAATCCATGAAAAAGAATTCAAAGATTCTAAAACCAAAGACCTATCCCGTCGTCACAGAAAAGTCACATTTTTAAGAGGGGGGGGGGGGGAGAATGAAGAATGTAAAACTGAGCAAGAATTTAATCACGAGAATATAAAGTTCAAAAAGATTTAAAACTTGTTAGAAAAAGTTTGTGGAGAAAATCCTATAGACCCTAAAAAGTCTAAAAAATGGATGACTGCTTCCATAAAACTACTAGATCCTAAGACTATAGTCAAAGTTAAACCAATGATCTATAGTCCTTTGGATAGAAGAATTTGGTAAGCAAATTCAGTAATGATTAGACTTAAAAATAATTAAGCCTAGTAAATCACCTCACATGTCTCCAGCGTTTCTTGTAGAAAATGAAGCTGAGAGAAGAAGAGAAAAGAAAAGAATGGTTGTCAACTATAAGGCCATAAATACGGCAACTATAGGTGATAGTCACAACCTTCCAAATAAAGATGAACTCTTTACTCTAATAAGGGGAAAGAAAATCTTTAGTAGTTTCGATTGCAAATCAGGCTTCTGGCAAGTATTGTTAGATGACGACTCGCAATTATTAACTGCATTCACATGTCCACAAGGACATTATCAATGGAATGTTTTACCTTTTGGATTAAAACAAGCACCATCTATATTTCAAAGACATATGCAAAATGCATTTAGATCTTTTGAAAAATTCTTATGTGTTTATATTGATGACATACTCGTCTTCAGCAACACAGAGAAATAGCTTATATGCACGTTGCAATGGTACTCAAAAATGCGAGAGAGTTAGGAATAATCCTATCCCTGAAAAGACAGACTCTTTTAAACAAAGATCAATTTTCTAAGACTAGAAATAGATCAAGGTCTTCATTGTCCTCAAAGTTATATTTTGGAACATATACACAAGTTTATAGATAGGATAGAAGATAAAAAAAAAAAGGAGCTACAAAGGTTTCTAGGCATATTAATTATTCTGAAAGTTATAATCCAAAACTTGCTAAAATGGGAAAACCTTTGCAGGTTAAACTTAGGGACAACACCCTCTAGGATTGGAAAGAAACTGATACAATCCATGCAAAAAAGAAAAAAGAAGAAGAAGAGCTTAACAAGCTTTCCAAAGCTATATCATCCTTTACCAGATGATAAACTGATCATTGAAACTGATGCATCAGACGAATATTGGGGTGGAATCCTCAAAGCAAAAAACTCTGAACAATAGTTAATTTGTAGATATACTTATGGCGACTTAAAAAATATTTGAAAAGAACTATCATAGCAATGAAAAGAATACTAGCGGTAATTCGAGTCATTAAGAAGTTTAGTGCTTATCTCACTCTGTTTGATTTCAAATTAGGGTCCGATAATAAAACTTCACATATTTTTCGAACACCAATATTAAAGGTGACAACAAACAAGGAAGACTTGTTAGATGGCGAGATGTGGCTATCAAGATACTACTTTGAAGTCGAACACATCGCAGAAATAAAATATATTTCTTTGATGTCAAGCGCAGATCGCTTTGAAGGCAACCTTCAAGGAAATCGTAAAACGGAAAAGAAACGAAACACGATTGGTCTCACTTGGAAGAATCTCAATCATTAAACCAGGTTGAGAAACAATAGTAGTTTATACTCATAGATTTGAGAGGTTTGGTCATCTTTTCAAACATGCCGAATGGCAAATGAAGAACATTTTCTAAAAGAAAAGTTTTTAACAATGAGATAGACATGGCTTAAGTACATACAACTTCATCGGCGGCCGATCTGAGTCTCAGTCAATGAAGTATTGATGTATGGGATGATACGATTAATTTATCCAAAAAACCTTTTGGAGATATCCTTATTACGAAGCAATTAAAAGGCTATCAAAGTCTTTAGAACTAAAGTCATAAATGAAGCCGATCGCTAATCTTCCTCAAAATCAATGATACTTTACAGTTTGGAAAAATGGTAAGTTCGAGCCACCATATCATTTAAATGAAATTGGAATCTTAAAGGAAAAAAGAGAGTATACACCTCAAAAACCTATGAAAATCATTTCCGATGATTTTGAACGACTTAATATTCCTCGATTTGGACAATTAATCGATCAATTCATCGAAGATACTGAGATGATTCACTTATTAAAGTTAATTATCAAGATCATC